>JAVANC010000013.1:977755-1155134 GCA_033319125.1 Parnassius glacialis | reverse complement strand
GCACAATTGTGTGCGCGAGCACAGATGTACTCTGTATTCCCTCACTCTCTTAGTCCATAGGGACGGTTACCTTACACGACTGGAGAAAGTTCAGGCGCACTATCAAGGGCTTTATGTGTTTTTCGAGAGACGGGGGTGAAACACCGCCTTTACTCCAGGCTACTAAGGAGAATTTCGTGACAGAAAATCTCGGGATTCGAACCCGCGATTGCATGATCAGCAACCGTGTTTACGACCACGAGACCACCGAAGCAGTCAACAACTTAACTTATTTTTTACTTAAAGGCAAAATAAGTTTAGTACGTAGAAAACTAAAACAAAGTAAATCAAAACCACACTTCTATAGTGTTAGCGCTAACGCTAAGTTTATTCGTGTCTGTGAGATAGTTATTGAAACAGAATAATGAAACTCTCAGGCTTATCGGTAGACGCGTCAGTTATCCAAGACTGGCTTTATCTTACCAACTTAGTGAGTCTATTCGATTAAATATATTGTAGATATAAACGACTGTAAGATATTCCATATTACGATACGAATTGAAACATTTATATATGAAAATGGGTGGTATGGGTACGATTCGATCGTTTAGTTTAGTTATTTGATAAAGGACTTATTCTTGAAACGCCTAATTCTATTAATGCAAATTTGTAAAAAGCCTTATGGGAAAAATATCTAATGCTTACAAAAACTCGCTACAACTTCTCATTTGTACGATTATTCTATTCAACAAGAACTACACACACACACGTACGCACGCGCATACAGACACACACGCACACACGTGCGGATACAGGGAGGTCCTTATTAAATATATATAGTGCCGCAAGTATACAACAAAACATTTACCATTGTACTTGTTGTTGATATAGCGCCGATAAGAAAAGATGGAGTTAAAATGTTTATGTTCCGGTCTAAAAGGTAAAATAGGAGGCTATTATAATTAAAGGGAAACACATCTGCAACCTTCTTTGTATGTAGTTAGCTGCAGATATCCATGGATTGCTGTAGTCACTTACCATCAGGTGGGCTGTGATTTCGTTTGTCACATCAGTTGTCTAAAAAGCGGATTTATTAATTTAATGTCAGTGAAGCTACCAACCGAACAACATACCGTTTTATTTTCCTTATTAGGTATTTATTACAAATTTCAGCTGGCACTGGTACTATAAATTTAATGCATTCGACACTATTTGGTTGCGCGCCAACATTGAACGCATTCTACTTCCAACACAGATAGATCCGTATTTTGATTATTTCTGTATCCTTTATACGAGAATGCTATCATATGCATAAAATGCATAGTTTAATTTATACATAATTAATTTAAAGAATCTTTCGTCGAAACATATTTATGTATGTATAAACTATACCATGTAAATAAAAATGTCTGTCTGTGGTATCGAAACAAATAAATTATATTGAGCTGAGGGGACTATTTACATGCCATTACATAGATAATAATTTCTAAAATCTTTGTTCGTCTGTCTGCTACGACAATCATTGGAATTACGAAATCGATTCTAATGAAACTTCACGATCACGTTTAGATCAACGTCAGGACAATTATAGCTTATGTAGTCCAAAAAACTTACGATATGTTTTTTAAAACCGGAAAATTATAGAATAAATATTCTTAGGTTGTTTTAAATATAAATAACGCCATTTTAATAGATCCAACCCAGGCGAAGCGGGGGCGGGTCGCTAACATAGTATTTTATATAAAAATATATATATTATATTTTTGTCTACTTTAACATATTTAATTATTCTGTACATGCGTTTATCACTGAACTCCTCCTAAACGACTGGACTGGACCGATTTCTCAGAAATACGAGTATTTTATGTGTGTTTGAGTGGGTTCCTGAATGTTTCAGATACATATTTGGACTCGGTAGATGGCACTGTTGTAGAAATCCAGAAACCACTGCTCATAAAAAATACTTTTTTGACTGCCTCGTTTGTCTTGACTAAGTATAACTGGTGTTCATGTCACCCAGGTTTAAATTTCGCGTTGGGTCTAAATTAGTAATAGTTTTTTTCTATTAAGAAATTCTTAGTACAGAAAGGAAGTTGGCGGTGTTGTTTACGTAAATTAAATAAACCGGTTGATCCTGCAACTAATCTCTCTCCAGTTGTGTCGGATTGTTGTCCGTGGCATATAAAGGGATGTTTGGGGCATACAATGGGAGAGGCCTATGTTACGTAATGAACATTTCGTAGGCTGTAATAGTAATGGAATAAAAAATAAGTTTACGGATTACACCGCGGTTAATTTTATTTATTTATTCTCAACGTTTTTAGAGCTTTACAGCACTTTAAAGCTCGCGGTTTTTCAACAGGTCATGCCCTTTAATAGCTTGCGGCCTTTCCGGCCTTTCCGGCCTGAAAAGCCGCGAGCCTTGAGTACTTGAGTATAAAGCTGTAAGACCCAAAAGGCTAACATAACTAAGATCACAGAATCCAGACTTTACAGCACTCATAGTCACGGGGGACTGAGGTGTTTAACAGGTACTATGATCAGGATGTCAAACGCCATGTTTATTTAATGATTTCTTATAATCATCTGAATAATTACTACACATTAAATTAAACTGATTTGCGGATTTTTTGTAGTTTATTTTTAATTTGCCGACGTTTTGAGTTTGTTTGGCTAAATGTCCGTATAATTTATTTTATTCCTTGACGGCTCCGTGGCGCAGTGGCCTAGCAATAAGTTGCAGCGCTTTGAACCGTAGGTTTGAAACCCGCACGGAACAAGTATTTGTATGGCCTACAAATAATTATTCTGGGTCTGGTCGACCTTGTGCAATTAATGTTTGTAAACTGTCTCCACGATACAGGAGAAAATCCATTTGCGGGTTTCTTTAAAAACCTAGCCTTTCACTAGGCTTAGGTTCTTTAAATAAATAGATAACAAAATATTCATCAATCTAACTCGATTAGAATGCTTCATTTCCAAGGCGTAATTCCAAAGGAAATAAATTACATAATAAGTACATGAATTTAAGTTTATTATGAAAGTGTCCTTATTTCAATTACGAACAAAGAAAAATAAATTATAAACAAAATTAGATACCTAATAAATTATTCTACAATACTGTATTAAAGTCGGTCGTTGCGAAAATTCTATTTCCCTAAATATTTATTGTGTACAGCCTGAGGCCTGGCAACGTAAATTTAATGTATTCAATATCATTTGGTAGCCGGCCAACATTATTACTCCGCAGAGGTATCTGATACAGATTGATCCACTAAATGCACAATACGATATCATGTTTATTTTTGGCTGTACATCATCAAAAGTAAGAGTAATCACCCTAGTACGTTAGTTTAGAAAATGACTTAATAGCGTTTAGTTATTTAAATTAGAGTCTCAATTACATACGTAATTATGTGTTAAACTACGTCTGACGAGATTATAATACCTTATATGCAATATACGTTACAAAAAATAAATATTGAAAGTAATTTATGTTTTACCTCTTAGTTCGAAATAGAGGGACTGTTCGAAAAAAACAGCAAGAAACTCAAGGACCTTTTTTAGCAACATAACATATTCCATTATTGTGCTAGTTTAAAATAATCTGTTACAAATATGAACAACAATTATATAATAGTGTTTTTGCAAAGCAATATTATAGTCCCCTAATTGATTAATGAAATGGGGGATGATGGTCACTCTCCATCAGTACATGGTGATGAAATGAAAATAGTGCCTTGTAAAATTGTGTTCTTTTTGTTTCCTCTTATTCGTTTCTGTCAATGTCGCACAGTATCATATTTAAAAGAGGCTTAATTAATTTCTTATTTAGCCTATTACTGATTATGCTTTTTTTATAGGATAAGGCTGACAAACGAGCACACAGTCCACCTGATGGTAAGTGGTTGCTGCGGCCCATAGACATCTACATCTATCCTCGTTTGCGAATCAAAATGCAGATGCGATGTCACCCGTGAGGACTAAGATGGAATGCCTCATTTCGAGTAAAAAGGGCCTCCGGCCACTTGCACTCACCAAGCGAAACGCAGAGGTAAACCTCTACTTCACGCTGGTATTCTGTGAGGTCGTGGTACCATCCCGGTTCGAGCCGGCCCATCCGTGCGACAGCAAAAGCTGCCGCGTGGCTCTACCACTGTTGAAATGCTGATGTATGTTTTCCTGATCTCAATGAGGTTTTCCTTGATATGCTGGATCGTCTCGTCAAGTATCCGTGTTATGTTTCGTCTTCGCAAGTTTGATCATGTATCATCATTCCCCACTCAGCTTAAATGGCTTCTAATTCGTCAGTCAAGACACATTAGGATACTTAACACAGTTTTAGGGTTCTGTAGTTACATAACAAGGAACCCTTATAGAGTCGCCATGTCCGTCCGTCCGTCCGCGGTTTTACTCATAGGCCCTTGGTGCTACAAATCTGCAATTTAGCATAGTTATAGATATTAATTACGCCTAGAAAACTGTGAAGTAAAATCTCAAAAGACTTTTTTTTTGAGTACTTCCCGTACAAGTAAATGGATAATTATCATGGGATAGGTTTTATAAAAAAACCGGGGGTGTGGAACAATATATTGTCGATTCGGGAGTCCGTTTGCGAAATATTTAAACTGTTAAAAACATTTTATAAAGGAAACTACTTTTATATGCATTACTAACTGTAGGTATGCTTTTTAATATGCGGGATCTTTTTAATTACTTACTACTTTCACTAATTTTTTAATTAGTTGTTATTGTAGGTCTCATTCAAGGTATTCATACAAACAAACAGCGACCTCAGGACAATTTAGAGCAGCGGTGGTTTACATGACCGTTTGTTATGGTCTAATATGTATA
Organism: Parnassius glacialis; assembly: GCA_033319125.1. Classification (NCBI taxonomy): domain Eukaryota; kingdom Metazoa; phylum Arthropoda; class Insecta; order Lepidoptera; family Papilionidae; genus Parnassius; species Parnassius glacialis. The sequence continues at coordinate 1,150,301 of JAVANC010000013.1, read as the reverse complement.
TCTTAGGTTTACACTACTGGAATTATTCAGAGAAATTGTCAACTATGATCATCATCCAGGTACAATCTTGACATGTGAATGATTTGATGTAAATTGTATTATCTGGGGGCACGGCAGTGCCCCCGCCAATTCGAGCAAAAAAGCGGCACGGCCGTACCATCCTTTTCTCGAAGCAGTTCAGGCCATTTTCGAAACCCTATAACTTCGTTGTGGATAAAACTAGAAGCCTGAATAGTTAGTTAGTTTAAGAGTTAACTAAACTAAACACTAACACTAAACAATCTAATTTAATATAATATGTATTACTTGGGAGATACATTGTGCTTTCATGCGATGGCCAAGTCAATGTATTTTTTTTAAATATAAAAGATTTTTAGTATTGATGTAGTCACTATAAGATGTTGTTAGGTTAGCTAATTACGTAATAACTTACGACAGAAGGACCTTAAAGTAGGGACTAAATAAATCAACCGACTTGGTATTACATGGATCTCGAAACTTTTTACGGTAGAAGAACTGAGTTGCGAGACTTGGTTTTTTTTACAAGTTATGTTTTTAATGGCATTTTCATCTTTACCTATAAGTCTCATTTGAGAATAAGTCTTTCAATTATCATATTCCAATTTGGGCCCAATTTTAGTCTTTATAGCGGTCAAACCGCGAATTTACTTAAGAGCATATCAATATCAAGAAAGCCCACATAATCTTACGGGCAATTACGGAACCCTACCTCTACATTGTGCGTGGCTTGACACGCACTTGGTTAGTTTTTTTTATTTAATGTCGAAAATTATCTGCCACATGTGGTATCACTTCAGCCGTCACATATTTTATCCGTTGGGCAACAGAAACCGAATCGCGTTACCGTTCCTTGAAACCTTGGCTGTTGTTCGAGTGGTCGAGCATTTCAGATATTATCTGTATGGACAGCACTTCATAATTCACAAATAAACATAAACGAACAACTTTCTGAAGCCGTTGCCCATACTTACGATATTTGAAAAGTGATACTGTATAGGAAAATAGAGCGTAACATAATTTAAAATTAAAAATTTTGTGCAGCCGACTTCAATGTAAGTTATTACAAATAACTTAACAGCCATTGATCTGACCTTGATCAAATTCATATGGGACCACAATAAAAGTACCAGCTTCCAAATAAAAGAAGAATCATCGAAATAGGTTCACACAATAAAAAGTAATGAGGTAACACAAAAAAAACAAAAAATAACATACAGTCGAATTGAGTACAGTCTCCTTTTTGGCAGTCGGCAGAAAAGTAGTCATAGGCTCCACGTTGTACCGTGCTCACTCACTCAGACTTTAACCTACCACGAACAAACAGAAACTAGGCACCTCGGTACTGAAAAGACACTAAACAAACTATACGAGCAGTATTGGTTTCCACAAATGTCAAAGCTAATGCGCAAATTTGTAGATTCTTGTATATGGTGCAATGCTTCAAAGGGCCCATCAAATGCTACCCAGATAAGACTTCATCTCATTCCTAAAGTTTCCACTTCTTGGTACATCATACAAATTGATATCAAGGGAAAACTCAGTGGAAAAGCGATCGCAAAGAATATTCATGGCTAATTATCGATTCCTTCACCAAATACATTCTCCTTGAAAATATCCCCTCGTTATGAATATTCTAAGTACTATTAAAGCGCTAAAAAGCGGGTTGCCATTTCGGAGCACCTAAATGCATTATAGCTGACCAAGGGAGAGGCTATATAAGTGTTGAGTTTATAGAATATTGTAGGGACCATTCGATAGACCTTCATCTCATCGCAACTTGATCTACTAGAGCAAACGGATAGGTAGAAAGCGTAATACGCAACCTGAAAATCGTTTTCACCATAGTTTAGAACGACCCGAACAAAACTTGGCTAGGTGAACTTCTAGATATGCAATTAGCTCTAAATAGTACGCGGTCTAGGATGACTGGATATTCACCCACAGAACTAATGTTTGGGATAAAATCTCAATCCTTAGATATGTCAAAAATTGTATTAAGTTACGAACTCAAGCCCCGATCTAAAAAAGTCAACATCAGTTGTACAGTTCAATAGAGGCAAGGCAGTCGTGAACTAATTCTCTCTTGTCGAGTACATTTTTATAAGAAACAAAGAGCGTAATGAGACATAACTTCACAAAAAATTAAAAGATTTTTTTTATGATAAGGCTGACAAGCGAGCACCCAGTCCACCTAATACATCTATCCTCATTTGCGAATCAAAATACAGATGCGATTTGAGCCTTGAGAACTAAGATGAAATGCCACTTTTCTAGTAAAAAGGGTCTCCGGTTCTCTACACTCACCATACGAGACACAGTAGCATTAAGCTGCTACTTTATGCTGTTATTTTATGAGAGCATGGTCACTCCCCGGCCGAGCTGATCCATTCGTGCTAACAACTATACAATTAATATAGTTATAGCATGGCTTTGCCACGTATAGATAAGTCCATTTTTAATTACTAAGGTGTTAGAAAATGATAGGTATGAGCTGAAAAACATTGGGAACAACTTGGGTCTAATAGTGCTTACAAATATGCTCACGAAAGTTTTCGTTTAGTACCTGGGGGCAATGACGGTCTGGTAGAGATAGCTACCTCGTTAATTAATAATAACAAGGAGGAGTCCGTGACAGCGGAGTAGAACCAGAGCGGTAGGTCATTAACATCAGATGATGATAGTGACATACTATTGGTGTCCAGCGGTCGTACTGACACCGCTAGCTCAGTATCAGAGCGTGAGAAACTTTAAGGTTAGTTATGTCAGTTATGAGGATTAAGTGATGCTAATAACCCGTCTAAGGTGTCGTCATATCAGATGACGTGAAGAGAGTCAGTTGTCCGGTCAACGTTATCATATGAGATGAAGACTGGTCAAAGGGACGCTGTCATTCTCTGAGTTAGGTGTTGTCATATAAGATGACTTGTAGAGAACCAGTTGTCCGGTCCACGTTGTCATATGTGGTCGCACGGATGGGCCGGTTCGAACCGGGGTGGTACCACGACCTCACAGAATACCAGCGTGAAGTAGAGGTTTACCTCTGCGTTTCGCTTGGTGAGTGCAGGTGGCCGGAGGCCCTTTTTACTAGAAATGAGGCATTCCATCTTAGTCCTCACGGGTGACAACGCATCTACATTTTGAATTGTAATAGAGGATAGATGTAGATGTCTATGGGCCGCAGCAACCACTTACCATCAGATGGACTGTGTGCTCGTTTGTCACCCTTACCCTATAAAAAAAAATGTGGTGACAACTCGTCGAACTTATCGACTAGCTAACTCTCTGAGCTGGCTAGTAGAGGGCTAGGTTTTCAGGTCCAAGTCGTCATAGAAAGTGACTGTATGCAGTATTATTTTAAATTGAAACATGAGGCGCTGTACACAAATACTGTGGATACAGGAACCAAGAGCACTCTCTCCCAATATTTATGTAGGCGCTCGGATATCTCTGAATATACATTACTAACTTAACTCAGACCCAAACCACGCAAACGAAATGTTTATCTATCTCTCACGTAATCTTAAATTGAAATTCGTGTCTGTCAATCTCATGTTAGCGAACGCGGTGCTATTTATATTATTTTATTTTATTTAATCCTATATGCATATGTTACGCCTAATGTTAGTGTAAATAATAATATTCACGATTTAAACTTAGCTTTTATTTTGAGCGTCGCCTATGCTATGTTTGTTCATGCTTAGCATAGTAAAAACTATATAACAGCTAAATTATTTACATGGAAATTTTTGGTTACACCCAAGGTTGTCGTAAGAGGCGACATAGGGAAACTGAAACAGGTGATGCGCTGCATCATCTTTTTGATAATAATTCTAAATATTGAAATATCTGTATGTAACTTTGCCACACTTATATTTATGATTATAACTTTGGCAAAATTCCCTTCTATGGAGCAATATAGGGAATGCCCACGTTCAGCAGCAGCTTAATTTATCGGAGAACAATCTTTTATTTGAAAATTATTTCTTATATTTGTAATAAATGTAATAAAACTAATTAATTTAATTAATTAGTTTAATTATCTTCTCGTCAGGTATACCTCAGGTATGTATACCTCAAACCTGAAAATGAGATTGTACAACCAATACGTGTTGTCAGTGATAACTTATCGATCTGAGACATGGTTCTTTACTGCTGGCCGTATGAGGACGCTTAAGTTAGCTCAGGGAGCTATGGAGCGGGCTATGCTTGAGGTTTCTCTGCGAGATAAACTTAGAAATGAGGATATCCGCAGTAGAACCAGGGTAACTGACAAAGCCCAACGGATTAGTAAGCTGAAGCGGCAATGGGCCGGTCATATAGCTCGAAGAACCGACAATCGATGGGGAAAAAGGGTTCTCGACTTGCAGCCTTGTACCTGTAGGTAAAGTGTAGGGCGACCCCCACTAGATGGAAGGACGACCTGGTAAGACATGCAGAAAGTCGATGGATGCAGGTGATTCAGGACCGTGCTTTCTGGCATTCCTTGGGAGAGGCCTATGTTCAGCAGTGGACTTGTGAAGGGCTGTAAGGATGATAATGATGAATAAAACTAATTATTCGGATTTTAACTGCGTTTTAAAATGCGTTTAATTTTACAAAAAAACGCAACAAAAATCCGTAAAATTGATTTAATTAAAGAAGACATTCCTTTTTTTGGCCCATTAGAAAATTTAACGACCCTCAATGATATTATCAACAAAGAAATGCCAATTTATTATTGTAAATAACAAAAGATTTTACGCAAATCTAAACGGAATCAAGAAATCTGAAAAAAGAATTGTTTTGATATTTGTGTTAAGGTCATTGGTTCTGATAATGTATTATTAAAAAAAAATGTAGTAGAGATGTGCCAACGCGGAAGAAACTCGACTCGAGTTAACTTGAGTTGAAATTAACGTAACTCGAATAGTATTCGAGTTACGCAACTCGGATAGGCATAATGAAGCTGTGTCAGTTAATTACAAATTCTTTTTAAATACATTTTCTTCCATCGTACACAATTATTATTACTAAACTTAATATATTGTTATATATTTTTGGTTTGCGTATAGACAATTATTTTATAAAATAATACAACTCTAACTTTTTGACAATTATACTTAATCAGTTTATTGATATTACATAATATATATTTCCCGAATTAGTAAGTCGAGTTAATCAGTAAATTGTAGACAGACACTGCATTAACCGTAAGATGCGACTCGAGTAGAATTTTGTGACTCGAGTAACGCGAGTTAGTTTATAATGTCACTCTAGTTTTACTCGAGTTTTTGATTTATTCGAATTACCTTTTTAAAGTCCCTACATCGATTGAAGTTTATCACTCGAGTTGAAAATGGCGATTACCTTAGTTAAACCATTTTTATCAATACATCAATATTAATTTGAAATAAAATACAAATATTTAATATACAATTTGCATAACTATTGTAACTTAGTTTTTTTTTATAGGAGAGGGGGCAAACGAGCATGCGGCTCATCTGATGTTAAGTGACTACGGCCGCCCATGAACAACTGCAACACCAGGGGAACCAGACGAACCAGGGGAATCACAGATGCGTCGCCGGCCTTTTAAAAAGGAGTAGGCTCTTTTCTTAAAGGTCCTCAAGTCGTATCGGTCCGGAAAAATCGCCGATGGTAATCAATTCCACAAGGAAGTTGTGCGAGGAAGAAAACATCTTCTAAATCGCATAGTGGTGGACCGCCAATCATCCAGATGGTGTGGATGGTATCGGAAGTTTTGCCGCGATGTGCGTTTATGAAATTTGGCGGCTGGGATTAATCCGAACAATTCCTCAGAGCACTCCTCGTGGTAAATGCGAAAGAAAATGCAAAGGGATGCAAAATCTCTTCGCAATGTCAATGAATCGAGTCGATTGAAAAGGACTCGGTCGACGACGATTCGAGCCACTTTGCGCTGGATACGGTCAGGTGGAAGTGGCTAGCATTGGGGAGCCCCTGCCCAGATATGGGAACGGTATTCCATGTGAGGCCGAAACTGCACCTTGTAAAGTTGCGGTGTGCCGGCATGAAATACTGTCCCGCTCTGCTGAGTACGCCATGCTTTTTAGAGGCCAATTTGGCCTTCTCTTCCAAGTGACCACGAAACTGCACGTCACTCGATATTTCGACGCCGAGCATTCCGATACTGGCTGAGGCAACAAGGGGAGTGCCTTGAAACTGAGGAGATACGACAAAGGGGTTCTTTTTAGCGGTAAACGCGCAAACTTTTGTCTTCTGAGGATTAAACTGGACTAGATTTAGTCAATCCAATCAGAAAAACTCGACTTCAGACACAAGTTTGTTCCAGTAATCGGCGACGTTTTCCTGAAAAATATTGGCACGGCCGGTGTATAGAGAATCACCAGTGCTGTCATCCGCATAGCAATGAATGTTACCAGTTTGCAACATATCATTGATATGCAGAAGAAACAACGTTGGTGATAGCACACAGCCTTGTGGAAAGCGTTAATAGGCGTGTAGTCACAGCACGCACCGTCTACAACGACCTTGATGCTCCAATCTGCAAGGAAGCTGGTGATCCAATTGCACAATTTCTCGGGAAGCCCATAGGAAGGGAGCTTCGAAAGAAATTCTTTGTGCCAAACCCGATCGAATGCCTTCGCAATGTCCAAACTAACGGCCAACGCTTCCCCCTTGGACTCTACTGCCTTCTCCCATCTATGAGTCAGGTAGATCAGAAGATCACAGCTGATCGACCCCGATGAAAACCGTATTGATGGTCACTAATCAGCTGGTGATCCTGACGGTACCGCATGAGCTGGTAGTTAAATGGATCCCATTATTTTGGAGAACAAGGAGGTGATGGCGATAGGCCTATAGTTAGGAGGGTCTGAGTGGTCACCTTTTTTAGAGATTTACACACATCAAATTGAGATGAATAAGGACTTAATTCTTCCAAAAATTGACCCATTGAATAACATCATCAAAATAACCATACCTTTAGAACCATTTGACAACTTATCACATTTAAACAGTTCCTTATATAACTTAGACCGTCAAATAAAAGACCTGAAAAAGAATAACGTGCAATTAACAACATTATCGTCGCACGACATCCATCACTATGCAATCAACTACGTGTTAATCGGAGTGGCAGCAGTCTTGACGGCTGTGTTCGTGTGGAGATGGCGGCGACGGCGGCGGCGTGCACCCATCTCCCCAGACTTGGAGCTGCAGTCGGCGAGTAGTGTTAGTGCAGTGAGTGCGCGAAATCAAAGAAAGGCTAACCGTAAGCCCAGTGTTTTCACAGTGAGTGCTAGTGGGCGAAATTGTGATGTCGACCGTCAACATATGGGCAATATAAAGGATGTGTCGTGTGAAATTGAAAAACAAAACAAAGCGTGTTCTCTCTCCCATACCGCAAAGACGGTTTAATATCTAATTATAAAAATAATTGTATAATAATAAGTTACATACTGTAACCATTTTCATCTTATAAATAACAATCATTCACTAGGTTAAGTTACAAATTGTTTATCACCTTGTTACTTAGATAAGATCACCTCATCGATCACACATCACCTAACTTGCATTATAATCATCTCTTCACATTTTGGCCCGGCAGCATGTACGGTCCAACCGTACATTTCTTTTTACGCTATATATAGCGATTGCATTGCGTAGTTGACAATTAGAAAAACTGAGTTAGTTCACGTTTTCACCGTAACCGCGACAGACGCGAACTCGTCAACATAACATTTAACATTAACATTTAGCATTATTCAACATATTTTAATCTTATATTTTTACTTGTTTATTAAACTGTTTTAACATAAAATTTAAATTATTATTGAACATTCGTCCAATACCCGAACACGGGTGGAAAAAAGCTGTCTCCCATGATTTCGGGACTACGCCTAGGGAGTAAGAGTACTGAAAAATATGCGTTAGAACCGGTGCCTACTCCGGAGTATACGTCCTCAGCACAATTGGGGGGATTTCGTCAGGCCCACTCGACTTGTGGATGTCCAGGGAGAAGTGTTTTTTGCAAACCGAGCGCTGTAAGGACCGCACATCCGGCATGGAGCACTCACACCACGGGATGGTCGGCGGTGTGTTCCCCCGTCATTAAGAGTCGAGTTGGACCCAAAAAGAGAGCCTAAAATGTCGGCTATCTCTGTTGCGGCGTGGGCCAATGAGTCGTCAGCCCTGTGCAGAGACGGTAGTAATGGCTTACAGAAATTCCTTTGGATAGCCTTCGCGAGAGACCAGAATGCACGGGTTCCCGAAGGAAGGCGCCATTTTTGACGCCAAAAAATGCTCAACTTTTTTTAGAATACACAACACGTATTCACGCATATATTACTATTCTAAACCAGCGCTTGACTATCTACTATCCGACCTAATGCTAAATGATGCAATCTAAGACGGTAAAGCACGCTCACTTAACAAAAAAATATTCACACTGACTTAAACACATCCACATCGTAATCAGATCGAAAGACAGATGCTGGCCACTTATTCCACGCCTTTGCTGTACGTATGACGTACAATGAAGTGAACCGTTACATATATTATATTGTATTGCACAGTCACATATAAATTTCAATCAGATTCGATGATGTTTAAATTTTTGTCAATGTTTTTTTTTAATATTACCATTATATCGCTGTTTCTATATTCGTTATTGATGTTATTACTGTTACTACCTAATATTTTGTTAACTTTTTTAATTCCCGACATTTTGGGCATTTTACAGCGCCTATGATCACGAATTAAAGGAAATAATTTTTGCCATGTGTATTATTCACGAAATCATGACGTATTAAAATAATTGGAACACACTTCAACGCATTCGGTATATCTTCCTCGAAGATAAATTATTTTAGCCAAAGTTATTGCACACAAGCACGATCTCTCATGGCTTCATATCACACTAGACTAAGCAACTTGTTACCTATAGGTAACAGTAAATAGATTACGAATTACGATTTTAACTGCTTTATCCCATGTATTATCGCTCGTTAATATTAAACTGTCTTTGGTTTTACGTAAGAGAACCTGTCACATCACTAAGTAGATTCCGTAAATGGTAAATCATTAATTCAAGATTTTTTTAATATTATACTAAGCCAGCGCTTAGCGACAATCCCACCTGACGGTAAGTGGTGGTGTAGTCTAAGATGGTGAAGCGCACTAACTTGACAATAGCCTACTCACTCTTGCCTTGAAAACACCCACATTGTAATCGGATGGAAACAGATGCTGGCAACTTATTCCACTCCTTTGCTGTATGCATCATGAAAGATTTAGCAATCCATTTGTTTCGAATGCATGGGATCTCAACAACGAAAGGGTGAAGACTGGCCAAACGTCTGGTTGCCCAATGGTGGAAGGGAGAGGTGGGAATTAAATTATGCAATTCATGCGTACACTCTTCGAAATTCATCCTGTAGACAACCGAAAGGCTGGCTAATTTGCGCATGTATTCGAGGCTGGTAAGATTGATTTCAGCCAAATATGAGTCACCAATAAGCCTCATAGCACCCCTTTCCATTAAGCCCAAAGCTGCTAGGCGACATTTTGCAGCACCAGCCCATATATAACTGCAATACTCCATCCACGATCGGATTTGTGCTTAATATAAAGTAAGCAGCTGTCCAGGCGTGAAGTATCGCCGCATCTTAGCAAGGAATCCTAGCTTCCTTGCAGCTTCCTTGGCCTTGGACTCAATGAACCGCCTGAAGTTCATATTTGAGGATATCTCGACCCCCAACACATTACAACCCATAATATATTTCGAAAAGAAGGAGCCAAGATGGCTAGCTCCTTCTTGCAGTGAAGTATTTTGGAGGCGTTGAATGTCCCATGATTGGTCACGCTCCATTTAGGACCCGCCTGTAGTGTGAGATTCTCACGCTCTACCATTGCTTCTCTTTCGGACTGGATTTGATCCCGACTGGCCCGAGGACTTGGTTGGTATCTCTCCACAACTGTGCAATCGTTTGCATACACATAGATACCGGACATAAGCAGATCATTAATGTGGAGCAGGTAGAGAGCCGCGGAGAGAACAGACTCACTCTCGAATAAATTGCGTTATAGCTTCTACTATAATAACGCATGTAAAATACCCAGACCGGCGACGGGAAGTAACGTCAAAGGTGCTTACGTCTAGTAATAGGATCGTAAATCCGCCTGCTAAACGTTACCTCTACGACAAATCCTTCTTACAATAGTAAAGGCCAACTATAGACTGGTATGGAATTATAAAAAAGTACGGAAAGATGCTTCAATAGTATTTCATTGTTGACAATTTCAATATAAATCTAATTATTCCTTGTCATAAACCTAATTTTGTAAATTGCTGTGGCTGTTGTATGTACTTTCTATTGTATGTATTGCATTCACTGGTGATGTCAAAATATCTACTACCCCCATATCTAGAACAGGGGTTTTGAAACACTTTATTTCATTAATTTTTATACGTGGTAGAGCCATCCTGCAGCTATAATAGTAGTACAGTTGTAGCAAGAATGGGTCGGCTGGACTGGGGAAGGACCATGCTCTCACAGAATACCAGCGTAAATAGCAACATAACACTGCTGTGTGTTCATATGGTGAGTGTGGAGAACCAGAGACCCTTTTTACTGGAAAAGAAACATTCCATCTTAGTCCTCACGGGTGACAACGCATTTGCATTTTGGTTCGCAAACGAGGATAAATATAGATGTCTATGGGCCACAGCAACCACTTACCATCAGGTGAACTGTGTGCTCGTTTGTCACCCTATACTATAAAAAAAACAGGAGATGGGCGGCAGCTTTTCCCTGATAACCAGTCAAATATAAAAAAATTGCGGTGGCAAACCCACCTGCCAAGCGCGGCAACAATGGCAAAATTCCCCTATGCGGTAATCTATAGAAGAGGCCTGTATTCATCAGCAGATATTTGATTGGCTACAATATAAATGAATGAATACATCATTTCAAACAATACTAAAACGTGTTTGTTAGAAATACTAGAATCGCTGTTCGCCTTAAGTAAAGTAAAAAGTAAAGTAAAGTTGCAGCATAATTACTTCCCACTGCTGGGCACAGGCCTTCTCTCATTTTTGAGAGGGTATTAGGGAAAGGAATTGTCCACCGCGCTGCCCTAATGCGTGTTGGCGAACTTCACATGTCTTCGAAATATATTTTTTTTTTATTTCTGACATGCAGGTTTCCTCACAATATTTTCCTTCACCGCCGAGCACGTGGTAAATCAGCACTTAAAATTGCAATTAACAATTTCTTTGGTGCCGGCGGGTATCGAACCCGGGTTGCTCGAGTACTGTGAAGCTTACAGCGAGCGCTAACCATCTAAGCTACCACGGCTCTTAAGTAAGTTTTCTTTATATGGAATAACAGTGACAAGTTTGCATACAGTCCACCTGAACTTAAATGAATGCTGTAACCCATAGACATCCACACCTATTCCTGTTTAATAATCAAAATTCAGCTACGTTCTCATCACTAAGGATTAGGATGGAATGCTCCGTTAACAGTAAGAAAAGTCTCCGGTTCTCTACACTCAACATATGAAACACAGCATTATTCGGCTGTTAGCTCAAGAAATGCTTATTACCAAGACACCTAACAAAAAACAGTTCATTCCAACTCTGTTATAACTTGTTCTAAGCAAATAAAGTATATTCATTAATGTTGTATATATAACTGTAGGTTTTACAAAAAAAAATATATCAAATATATTTAAAAATTATTTTCATGTCACTGAAATGATAAAAAAATTTAAAGATCACTACTTACTTGTCGCGAAGCTTCGGCCTTTATCAACAGTATGATAAACGATCTTAATACAGTTGTCAGGAGCAGGCACTGCAGATAGTGCAGCAAATCGGAATTGCTAATTGTGCTCCATCAGGCCCAGACGCACTTGACGTACATACACCAAGCGGTTGCAATTTGCATACATTGTTTTCATTATTTTAGATCATTTTTAGTATGTCATGTTATGATTATGTTATAATTATTAACGATATAATAATGAATAAAAAGTAAAAACTGTAAAGTAAAGACTGATTCTGAATCACCGTGAAGTGGTTGTGTAAGAATATTATTCATTACTCCTTATATCCTGTAACAAATCAAGAGCTGACCAGTACCTAATAACGATGAACGTGTTAGAAAATAATTGTCATTATTCCATCCACCATAACTTCTATCTACAGGATAAAGATGATGTTAATGTTATTGGTTTTCTTATTTTATATATTAGATATGAAGTAATAAGGAATAAATTGGGGGATTACTAAACTTAATATAAGTTCAAGATCTCCGTAATTACCTGAAACAAAAAATAAACATTATTTTATTATTAAACTCAAGAGCAAAAAAGTTTTAAAATTAAATAATTATAATTCAAAATGATGGACATATTTCACATTCTAAACTATGTAAAATGTTTTAGTGTCTAGGCTTTCGGGAAGTTAAAAATAAATTGCATATTTTATACCGAACAAAGCAATATATTAAGTTATTCGGTCAAGTAAGTATAACTTGTTTTTTTTTGTTTTTTTTTTTTATGGAATAAGCGTGGCAAACGAGCATATCATCCATCTGATGGTAACTGAATGCTGTGGCTCATAGACATCTAAATTTACCCTCGATTAAAATTCAAAATTCAGATGCGTTCCCACCCCCGAGGAACAAGATGGAATGCCTCGTATTCCGTAAAAAGGCTCTTACACACAACACAACAACGTTAATTTGCTTTTTCACGCTGGAATTTTGTGAGAGCGTGGTCCTTCCACGGTCGAGGCGATCCATTCATGCTACAACCATAATATAGCTGCAGCATGGCTCTACCAGATGTAACTATTATGTAAGCGTTATCTCATATGCCTGAATTGAACAATTGACTTGGAAACAGCAAATACAAAAAGTTGTTAAAAATATCCTCTTTTATTTACGCTGGGCGGGGCGGTGGGCTGGATGTACACATCTTAAACGTTTGACGGATTTTAAAACTACCCTTGCTACTATGCATATGCTTTTATGGTACTCTCCTATGGCATCATCTTGTGGGGATACTATTGTAATGTAAACAAATTAATAGGTCAGGGAAAAAGTTTCTTCTTATTTATTTGTATAAAATTGCTGGTTTTATTATCAATAGATATATGACATTAAGAAAAAGAAAATAAAAAACACGTTCCATTTTTCAATAGCTTTTTTGACCCCCAAAATGAGTGAATCTTACGAAGAAGTTTGATACATACTAACGTTTTTTTTTTTAAAGAGGGAAAAATGCGACTCAAGCAGCGTTTTGTGACGTTTATGAACCTAATGCAATGTTAGTAAGCGTAACACAAAGTTGGATCAAGCGTATACAGTCCGGGAAGTTTGATGTCAAAACTGCAGTTCGCTCTAGTCATCATCATACGGATGTCATGGTCGGCCGAAGTCGATGCCATTTTTGAAAAAGTGGACCAAGATTGGCATATTAGTAGCTATGATAAAGCCGAGGAATTAGGGACTGTCCACAAAATAGATTTGAGCCATTTGAAAAAGTCTGACTATATAAAGAAATTTGATATTTGGGTACCAAACGAGCTCACTGAAAGAAACCTCATGAATCGTGTACTCATTTGCGATTACCTATTAAAACGTAACGAAACCGAGACATTTTTGAAAATATTGACCAAATCAATAAATAGAGATTTTTTGGCGATATTAACAACTAAACACAATATTGCTATTTCTTTATATCGTAAAATAATTTCAATACACAACGCTAGCAGCGCTGGTAGCGTATTTTTGACAGAAGTAGAATTTTTAACAGAATCTACATCACTTTATGCCTAATTTATGTATTACATAAATGTTGGCGTGGCGGCTTTGTTGTGTGATTGGGCCAACCCAGTCGTACCTCAACTTATTGTCGCTGAGTACAGTTTTTGTTTTCATAGTTTTAATCTCATAATAGTGCCATCTAATTACTGCTAAATAAACAAATAATAAGTAACTAATGAAATGAAAGAGAATTCTATTGAATACTTATTGTTCCAGCATCACAAATTGTCAGACTTAAAATATCCAAACCGGTGTCGGGATGATTTATCGTAATTGTCACTTTTACTGTGTACACAAAACTGATTAAAACAGAATGTCTTCAGTTGAATTTGTTGGGTGTCAATATTGGTTGCAATATTTCACCAACTTATTTTTGTATCAAATTCAATGTAAGTAATTGAAGATTAAGTGGACTGTAAGATTTTTATCTTTAAATGATGGAATAGTTTGAATGACTTATTACTAGTTATATGGGGTCCACAATAGTATAAAAGCGTCTTTTCAGTTATTATGACTTTTATTTAAGCAAATACGAAAGCCGTGTGGCACGCCATAAGATTTCAAAGCACAGGAACAAGAGTGTTCGATTCCCGCGTGGACTAATGAAACTGGTAAGGAAATTTTATTTGCTTATTTTCCACTTGCTCAGTGAAGTGGTAAAGAATAACTTGATGACGAAACCTTGACGTCTAAGTAGTTTAAAAAAAATTGTGTACATGTGAAACCACTATTTTGCACATGGGTAATTAGCAGCCCTGTCGTAAGACGTATGTAAGATGCTTCTTTACTTTTTTACTTTCAATGAGACTTATAAAACAGTTTGTCATATATTAAGATAGCTTTCATATTTTCAGACATACCTACAACCTATTGAGATTTTTTGTGACAAAGTTTTAAAGCTGACAAAAGTAAATGAACAGGCTCTTGCGAAAAGTACTATAAATAACAAACACAGCAAATTTTAAACGCATGTTTATTTTTATTTTAACAATACGTAAAACTGCATTGATAGAATCTTGAAAGTTATCCGGTAATCGAGCCGATCCAAACGTAAATTTCATAATACGTAAGGAACCCATTTTCTAATCGCACTGACACCACTCATACTTTAATTGCAATTTGAAGTTACGATTTACCACGTTCTCAGTGGTGAACGTAAATATCACGAGGAAACCCGCATATTTTAGAAGTTAAAAAAATATTTGGGAAATAATTTTTAGGTATACTTATGTGAAGTCGGTCAACCTGCGTTGGAGTCAATTCAATCAACTCTTTTTTGTATTAAAACTCGCTGCGGCTTGTATCCATTAGGTAGGTATGAATGTAGGCTGCAACTTTTTTACTTTTAATAGGCCTATCCACTGCTGAGCATAGGCTTCTCCCATTGTGTTGTCAAATAGGCTAGATATTTGCAGTAGTAGCTATGCTTGACAAGTGGGTTGGTAATCGCAGCTTTTTATTTATCTGCATTGATATCATGAAGATGCTGCCATCCATTTTACGACACCCACGAGACAAAATATGGTTTTGATTTCTATTTCGCCGCCTCTACATTGCTAATATATATTTACTCCCGTTCATCATTTCGATGTAGAGAGATTTCCTCCATAGATAACGAAATAAGTTAGATATTAGCCGTTCTTGCCACGCTCGACAGGCGGGTTGCCAACTGCAACTTTTTTATTATTTTAAGCCATAATCAGAAAAATGCTTCTGCCCATCTTCTCTATATTTTTACTCTCGTTCATGAATATAGTTCCTCTCACACGTTCATCGTGAATAGAACTACATTTATAAAATGTTTACTTTAATTGGAGTAGTATTAATGGTATTTCTAAATTGAAACCAACGCGAGCGAAGCCACGGGTAAAAAGCTAGTTCTATTATATTTTAAATGAATTTTATGACTATAAATAATGACAAAGATTATATAAAATAATACTGAATGTTTATGTTATGATATTTTATAATTTATGTTTATAAGTTAGATAACACTAATATAGTTGCCCTCTAGTTTTACTATGCCTTTGCGTCACATGTATACCTGTCTATAAAGTACCAGCTTAAATGAGTAATGTGACATGCAATAAACAATTTTAATTTCAATTAAATAAAAACCTTTTGTCAATGTGTTTGAAAATCGCTAACAGCAGCCGTAATTATTTGAAGTGGTGACATCTGCATTGATTTACGGTAGAAGTTGAGTTCCGATCTGCATAATGCTGTCGTTGGTTTACTCTTTAGAAGTTAGTAACTTAAACAAAAAGCTATCGCGATTATTCAGTCACCGAAGTTTCTAGTTATTATTTTTAATTATAAATAAAGTTTATTTTACCGATGCCAAACCATTTCATCAGATTTTGGAAAACAAAAATCCTTGCCAAAAAACAGCGATTCCTACCAAAGATCATTCGCGAGTCTCATTAGCTATTACAAATATCTTAATTTTAATAGAGAAGGTGACTGGGCGCTACCATCTTCTTAAGATTCCATAATTAATAAAATTAAATCCAAACCCAAGCACACTGTTAAAATGATGTCTCTCCGAAGGAGGCGGGAGATACTTGATCTGTATTTCTTGCATAAAATAATGAATTCCAAAGTCAAATGTAGTAAGCTGCTTGAACAGGTTCCTCTATCAGTACCAAGTAGATACCGTCGCTGTTGCAATACTTCTAGAAAAATAATTTAAATGCCTTTCACTACTCGTAGATCGCATCTTGGTAAGCAACCTCCCATGGGTCGCATATGTGCGAAATATAATGAAATATCTCGAGCTATAACTGGCATCTACATATTCCACAGCTCTTAGGCTGTCTTTAAAAAGAACTCATCGATCATCTATCGGTGAGTCCGCAATCACATTGAAAACGGAAAAAAAAGAAAATATATATTTCCTTTTTTTTCCTTCTTAATGTTTACGTGTATTTTTGTTGGTAAATGTTATGTTCACTTGTTATAGATATATCATATATCAGTGAGCGTGTTACTTTTTATATAATCTAATATTAATGTTTAAAATATATATAGTAAGTGTGCTTATGAAATAAAATAAAAACTACTGCAAGACTAAAATATCTACTGTAAGTTCATTCAGCATAGATCGGACCAAAATAATTATAATTTAAAATTAAAAATTTTGTGCAGCCGGCTCCAATATAAGTTATTAAGAATAACTCTAAAACTATTGCTCTGACCTTGATCAAATTTATATGGGACTACACGAGAATTTGAGAAGTACCAGCTTTCAAATAAAAAAAGAATCATCGAAATCAGTTCACCCAGTAAAAAGTTATGAGATAACACACATAAAAAAACATACAGTCGAATTGAGTACCATCCCCTTTTTGGAAGTCGCCAGAAAAGGTTAAGGTAGCCATCGTTTAGTATGATATCAGGACATCAAACACTTCAGCTATGCCCGTGACTATTGGTGCCGCAAAGTGCAAAGTGACGGAAACGTATGGAATTAAAACCGTAAAAGTTAAACGCGTAAATATAAGAAATCATTAAATTTAACCATTTTTCCCATAAAAAGAGTAACCTAATAGCTAGTTTAGCTAATTATGCACGCTATAAACGGCACAAAAATATTTTAGTAGTTTATACGGTAAACGTAAACGGACGAGTACCTACTCAATCACTCCGACTTAAGGTCTGGGTAATAAAACCGATGAAAGGATCGGGTTTAATCTCGGAAACGTTTACAACACAATAGGCTTCGGCATGGTTCGAGTTCAGGAGTTATGATTCAGCTAATGTTCTAACCTTATCCCATTGAAATCAGAGAGTCAAACAATGAGAATTTATTGCCATAAATGTTTATTTATTTAATAGTTTAGTTAAAAACATAAATGATAGGAAAATAGAAAAATAGATCAAAATTTGAAGGCTCCTTGGCGCAGGTGATTACCATCCCCCCTGAACGGGCTCCCGCCTTGACGTGACGGGGGGCTTAGTAGCCGTGGCTTGGCTACCCGCGGTGAACAAAGAGGAACCCCTTGACTGGCCCGTGGTGTAGGGCTGGCCCGAGGTGGCCACTCCGAGTGGGCTTGACGAGCCTACTTCGGACGTGTGTTGGTGGGCTGCGACGAGAGGAGTGTCCGCTCCCTCTACCGCTGCAGCCGAGGTGGAGTCGCGGAGGAAGAGGAGTGTTGGTATGGCGATGCGCCACTCGCCCTATTCTCCGCGACTGAGACGAGGCCGCACCGTTGATGCGGTGGTGGTGGTCCTTACCCTCAGCGGCCGAAACTTGGTTGGTGGCCGAACCCGAGACCAGATCCACCGCTGGGGTCGGGAAAGCGGGAACTACTAAGCGCTCGATTTTCCTGGCCACATGGCCTCCGCGTATCGGACTCGGGGGGGGGGGGGGGGTCCGATACGCAGCTGGAGTAGGAGGCCGCGGAGGCAGGCGTGCCTTGTGTTCCTGGTGCGCCTTGCCTGAGGGGGAGAGTGGAGAGGAGAAGTCTTTCCCCAAGAAGGGGCTGCCATGGGGCGGCCGACGCTGGCCGACGGATGTATGCGACAGCGTTCCCGTAGCCCTGCCAATATGCGGCGAAGTTGGAACACCATGGGGTTTTAGTCGGTGCGAGTCCGACATAACCCGTCCTTGCCCCCGCGAGGCGGGTATGCGTAGGCATTTCCCCATGTTAAAAAAAAGTGATTACCATTGAGTTGCAGCGCCGAGGGCCGCAGAATCGAATCCCTCATGGAACAAGTATTTGTATGGTCTACAAATATTTATTCCGGGTCTGGATGTTTGTCCTTGTGTAATATATATAAGTAAACTGCCTCTACTATACAGAAGAAAAACCAATTGTGGGATGAAGTTATTTAACAAACAAAAAATTTACAAAGTCACTGCACTTCGTCTAGCAGGTCTATTGAAGGATAATAAAATAAATAGAGGCAGACGCAGTTATTTTCAGCACCCTTTAAAACAAATTAGTATGTATATTGCTTGACTACAATCTCACCCGATTTATGTCTTTATGTATGTATTGCAAGCAATTTAGCAATCAAACGGACCAGAAAAGTAGTTAAATATTATGCTTAAATATACATATTTTGATAAAATATGAAAAAATCCATTCGCAATATTTTAATTTCTAAGACATGCAGAATATCTCACGAAGTTTTCTTTCACCGCCTAGTACGCGTTAATGCAAGTTGTGTATTATAATGATTAAATAAATAAAAATAAATAAACTAAGATATATTAATGTTTAGATTAAATTGGCATAAGCAGGGAATTACAAACACTAAGTTAATATTGATATAATTACACCAAAAATTCTAATATAGCGGCCATTGAACTAACTCACAGAATAACAGTGTAAAATAGCAACTTAACGCTGCTGTTTCGTATGGTAAACTAAGACGTACAAAATTACATAAATAACAAAAAATAAGCTTACCTATATTTTTTATATATTATACTTTAGTTAGTTAAAATGCCTTTAAAATTCCCTGATAATAAATAATAGTGGCCGTATAGTGGGGGCGTAAGAGAACCCACTACCCCATATTGGCTGTTGTCAGTGGCATCTTTCTGATGACTACTCAAAATGGTAAAGACTGCGGTGGCCTACTCGACAGCCAACTGTAGCAACTATGGCAAAATCTCCCTACGAAATAATCGATCGGAGAGGCCTTTGTTCAGCTGTGGACATTTGATCATCATCATCATCATCATCATTACAGTCCTTCACAAGTCCACTGCTGAACATAGGTCTCCCCTAGGTATGCCACAAAACACGGTCCTGAATTCATTGACTTCCTGCATGTACCAGGTCGTCACTCCATCTAGTTGGAGGGCTGCTCTTCACTTCGCCTGCTGGTACGAGGCTGCCACTCGAGAACCTTTCTTCCCCATCGGTTGTCGGATCTTCGAGCTATATGGCCGACTCAATACCACTTCAGCTTACTAACCCGTTGGGCTATGTCGGTTACTCTGGTTCTACTGCACTTCAGATAGACTGTAATAAAGTAGTGGTAGAGCCATGCTTTTACGTGGTAGAGCCATGCTGTAGCTATATTAATGATATAGTTGTAGCATGAATGGGTCGGCTCAACCGGGGAAGGACCACGCTCTCACAGAATGCCGGCGTAAAATAGCAGTTTAACGCTGCTGTGTTTCGTATAGTGAATGTAGAGATAGAGGGTCTCCCCTTTTAACTGGAAACGAGGCATTCCATCGTAGTCCTCAGGGGTGGGTTGTCACCCCTGCATTTGATACGTAATCGACGATAGATGTAGATGTCTATGGGCCATAGCAACCACTTACCATCAGGTGGACTGTGTGCTCGGTTGTCACCCTAATCCTATAAAAAAAATTAATAAATAAGAGCAGAAGAAAGGCATGCTCTAGATGGAAGTTTATCAACCAAATTGTCGATATTTTGAAGATGGGCCAAGTGAAGAGAATCGTTAATCGCCGAATATGTACGCGTAGATGCACAAGAGGGATGTGCCAGGATCGTGCCAAATGGTCTCTAGTGTAGATGTAGTAGTCTGTTTTCTCTGCCTACACCTCTGGGTGATGGGTGTGATATATAAACACTCATTAAATACATACATAAGTAGGATAGATGTACTAAGGTGTATATATTCATATTGCCTCCTTGTACCAAGTGGACTATAAGCTCATTTGTCACTGTTAGTGGTTTAAAAAAAAGTTGCCAATATAGCGCGTGCTATGCGGGTATGACATATTTCAAGTTGGAAATGCGCGATGGAATGTTAGTGAGTGGAGTAAAATGTTAACCAATTAACTGATAATGTTTGTTAGATTTTATTTGCGTAGTAAGGGTGACAAACGAGCGTACAGTTCACCTGATCATAAGTGGATACTGTGGCCCATAGATATCTACATATTATATTCTCAATTAACAATCAAAATGTCGATGCGTTGTCACTCCTGAAGACTAGGATGGAATGCCTCGTTTCCAGAAACACAGGAGCATTAATCTGCTATTTTACGTTGGTATTTTGTGAGAGCGTAGTCCTACCCTGGTTCAGATGACCCTTTCGTGCTACAACCATAATATAGCTGCATATACTCGTAACATATGTAACTCTACATTAGCTGCACTAAAAAATAGAAAATAAATAATAGTTTAAAAAAACATTATTTTCTAGACAACCGAACTAAAAATTACAAAATAATTTTTGATAAGTTTAAAATAAGAAAATAATGATTAACTTAAAAAATTGATTTTATTGTAAAAAAACGTGGGGTACTTGATGCGCCTAACTATAAAAGCGTGTTGTTTTTGCAACGAAGTTCTTATAAGTAGTTGTTTTATGTATTATTCCCAAATCCTGAGGATCCTGGATAATGGGACAAACTATTTAAATTATTGCATTGTCATCGGTTCTCGATAAGTGTTCAAAATTTAAACTCAATCTGACGTTTTGAAGTGGATGAAAATCGCATTCAAAAATTCCGTTACATAGATACATACTAAGATAATAAAAGCGAATTAAAATAATGCCAACGTCTTATAACGTGAAGTTTGTTAAAAGGTGTGCTATGTAATAGAGAGCTTACTACAATGCCTTACATACAAATGATATTCCGTTTGTGCGTAATATATTTTAATGCCAATATTCAAAGTGAATTCGCCAATCTTGCCGTTGTGGTAAAAAAGAAACGATATCCCCATTTAAACCAATTGTAGTCCTTATATACGACTGTGAAAATGCCAGAATGAATAAATTTAAAAGAAAACGTTAATGGAGATTTCAAGCAGTTTATATCATTTTCTTTGTAGCATTGAGGTGGCAAAGAAGAACACAGTTTACCTGACGGTGAGTAGATGCAACAACATATAGACATTTTTTTATAGAATAAGGGTTTCAAACGAGAACACAGTCCACCTGATGGTAAATGGTAGCTGTGGCCCATATACATCTACATCTATCTTCGTTCGCGAATTAAAATGCAGATGCGTTGTCAGCCATGAGGACTAAGATAGAATTCTTCTCTTCCAGTAAAAAGGGTCTCCGGTTCTCTAAACTCACCATACGAAACACAAAAGCATTAGGCTGCTATTTTACGTTAGTATTGTGTGAGAGCGTGGTCCTTCCCCGGTCGAGCCGACCCACTACTATTAATATAGGTGCAGCATGCATCTACCACGTTTATATTATATATCCTCGATTAAGTTATTTCTCAAAGGTTAAACACAAAGAACTACATCCAGATCCGGAACAATTGTTTGTAGGCCATACTAAGCACTTGCTTCGAATGGGATTCGATCCCGTGGCGCTGCAGCGTCACGATCAAAGGCTTAGTCACTGTGCCATAGAGCCGTCTCAGTCAATACACGTTTTAACTTCTGTGGACTAAGATACAATGCCTGGTTACCAGTAAACGTTTATCTTGGTCTCTAGACCCACCAGACAAACAGCAACATTAAACTTTAATTTACGCTGGTGTTCTTGCTGTAAATATATTTAATTGAATAAAACTCAGCGTTAGGACCGAATTACTTAATGATTTCTTATATTTACACCAATACTACACATTAAATAAAACTAATTTTACGTATTTTATGGATTTTACTTGATTTTGGAATTAGAAATCTAATAAATATGGAATTAGAACATAATAAAAATCCGTAAAATTAGTTTCATTTAATCCAAAATACTTTTTTAAAAAATCCGCAAAATTGCAACCCAAATTTTAGAATTCCTGTAAAATATCGCCTAACCTTAAAACACTCGAAATGTGTGGAGACAAGAGACAAAGCGGCTACCGGTCTCAGAGTGGATTCCAAATGAATAATGTAGGTATCAGCGTTAAGGTCGCGACCCGGAAAGGTATTACCCAAGCTTCCATATAATTGTCTCGTAGAGATTTCTATATTAAATTATCACATTCCGTGTGGCTCACAATACGCGAAGTACCTGTTTTATATTTAATAGTATTTTAATTATGTTTTAAGAAGAGCCTTATTATCCCAGAGTATACGCCTCGGTTTTAAAATTTCATAGTACGCTTTTGTATATGGTAGAGCCATGCTGCAGCTATATTATGGTGGTAACATTAATGGGTCTACTTTACTGGGCAAGCACCATCCTCTGACATAATACAAGCGTAAAATAGCACTTCAATATTGCTGTATTTCGAATGGTGACAGTAGAGAACAGGACCCCCTTTTTATTGAAAACGAGGCATTTCATTTTAGTCCTCAGGGGTGAAAACGCATCTGTATCTTGATTCTTAATCGTGTATAAATCTAGATGTCTATGGGCCACAGAATCCAATTACCATCAGGTGGACTGTGTGCTTATTTAACACTCTTATCCAATAAAAAAGCGATATTCAACTACCGTGCGTGAGCCTTTCCTAACACAAGGATATTTAGCTTACTACTAGAGATTAGCTTATTAGCAATGCTAACAAGTTTATGGTTCCCCTAATAAGTTTTTTCTAATTTCTACAGTGGTAGAGCCACGCGGCAACTTTTGCTGTCGCACGGATGGGCCGGCTCGAACCGGGGTGGTACCACGACCTCACAGAAAACCAGCGTGAAGTAGAGGTTTACCTCTGCGTTTCGCTTGGTGGGTGCAGGTGGCCGGAGGCCCTTTTTACTGGAAATGAGGCATTTCATGTTAGTTCTCACGGGTGACAACGCATCTACATTTTGATTTGGAATAGAGGATAGATGTAGATGTCTATGGGCCTCAGCAACCACTTACCATCAGGTGGACTGTGTGCTCGTTTGTCACCCTTATTCTATAAAAAAAAGTGGATACTTTAAATATAGGTAAAAAACATTACTTCTGCTCATGTGACACATAAAAAAAAATTAAATAAAGAAATGTATAAAACATATTAATTATTTACTAGCTTTTCACCCGTGGCTTCGCCTGCGTTGGCTTCAATTTAGAAATATCATATATAATAATATTAATAATAATATTTAAAGTAAAAAAAATTAAATTTAGTTCTATTTGCGATGAACGTGTGAAGAGAACTATATTCATAAACGAGAGTAGAAATATAGAAAAGATGGGCAGCAACGTCTTTCTGATTACATCTCAAAATAATTAAAAGATGCAGTTGGCAAGCGTGGTAACAACAGCTAATATCCAACTTATTTCGTAATCTATGGGGGAATCGAAATGATGAACGGGAGTAGAAATATATTAGCAATGTAGAGGCAGCGAAGTAGAAACCAATACCTTATTTCGTCCCGTGGGTGTCATAAGAAGCGACAGAAGGGAAACAACCAGGAGATCGGTGGCAGCATCTTCCTAATAACAGTGCAGAGTAATAAAAACCTGCGATTGCCAATCCACTTGCCAAGAGTGGATATTACTGAAAATATCCAGCGTATGACAAACAATGGCAGAAGCAGTGGAGAGGCCTATTAAAAGTAAAAATGTAGCAGCCTACATACATCCCACTATTAGTGATAGGACGCAGCGAGTTTTAGCACAAAAGGAGTTGATTGAGTTGAGTCTATCACGGGTGGACCGACTTCACATAAGTATAACTAAAATTCTTTTCCGAAATATTTTTTTAACTTCTCAAATGTGCAGATTTTCTCGCGATATTTTCCTTCATCACCAAGAACGTGGTAAGCCGAAACTTCGAATTGCAATTAAAATATGAGTGGTGTCGGTGCGAATCGAATTTGCGTTGCTTACGTTAGTATGTGAGCAACCCAAATTCGATTCGCAAATTCGAAATTTACATTTAGATCGGCTTGATTACTGGGTAATTTTCAAGATTCGGTCAATGCAGTTACAAAAATAGGTAAGCATGTCTGAAAATATGGAAGCTATCTTAATATATGACTTTTTTTAGGATAAGGGTGACAAACGAGCACACAGTCCACCTGATGGTAAATGGTTGCTGCAGCCCATAGACATCTACATCTATCCTCGTTTGCGAATCAAAATGCAAATGCGTTGTCACCCGTGAGGACTAAGATGGAATGCCTCATTTCCAATAAAAAGGGCCTCCGGCCACCTGCACTCACCAAGCGAAACGCAGAGGTAAACCTCTACTTCACGCTGGTATTCTGTGAGGTCGTGGTACCACCCCGGTTCGAGCCGACCCATCCGTGCGACAGCAAACGCTGCCGCGTGGCTCTACCACTGTTAAAAACTTAAAAACTTAATATATAACTGTTTTATAAGTCTCATTAAAATAACAAAAACGTATACACGTCTTACTACTGTGCACAGGACTGTTAATTACCCATGTGCAAAATAGTAAAACTACTTAGACGTCAAGGTTTCGCTGCCAAGTTATTCTTTACCACATTACTGAGCACGTGAAAAATAAGCAAATAAAATTTCTTCACCAGTTTCATTGGTCCTCGCGAAAATCGAACTCTTTTGTTCCTGTGCTTTGAAATCTTACGGCGAGCTACACGGCTTTCGTATTTGCTTAAATAAAACTCATTAAAACTGAAAAGAAGCTTTTGCACTATTGTGGAACCCATTTACCTCGTAATTAGTCATTCAATCTATTCCAATATTAAGAGATAAAAGTCTTACAGTCCACTTAATTTTCAATTACTTACATCGGACTTGATACAAAAAGAAGTTGGTGAATTATTGCTATGCTGATAGGCACCCAACATATTCAACTAGACTGTCTGTCTTAATTACAGTGTTGTTACCCAGTTCTTTTATTCATTTTGCTAAATTTAAATTCAAAATTCAAATTTTATTTATTTGTGAAGACAGGTAATGAGACAGAATAGATCTTTAAAAAAATGATGTTAGCTGCATTCAACCCGTAGGTGTACAAATATTATAGCTACAATTATATCTAATACATTTCCACAATTAAATTAGTTCATTATATTTTTTATATTCTAATTATATTACAATGATCAAAAATGACGTAATTATTAATTGATATGGGATATTTACAATAATATATTATAGTCTAATCGAATGTCAAAAAATTATATTTTATGCAATGTCATTATAATATGCCTACTGATGAGTCGCTTTAATATTCATCGATTGAGTATTAGCATTTCTCAATTTTTTTTTATAGAATAAGGGTGACAAACGATCAAACAGTCCACCTGATGGTAAGTAGTTGCTGTGACCCATAGACATCTACATTTATTCTCGTTTGCGAATCAAAATGCAGATGCGTTGTCACCCGACCGTGAGGACTAAGATGGAATGCCTATTTTCCAGTAAAAAGGATCTCCGGTTCTCTACACTCACCATACGAAACACAGCAGTGTTAAACTGCTATTTTACGCTGGTATTCTGTGAGAGCATGGTCCTTCCCCGGTCGAGCCAACCAATTCGTGCTACAACTACACTACTAACATAGCTGCAGCATGGCTCTACCACGTATAATATATAAAAATTAGAAATGTTTTAAATTCTTTTTTAAATTTGACAAAACGATAAATCATGTCGACACCAGTTTGGATATTTTGAGTCTGATAATTTTTGATGTTGGAAAAATGTGCATTCAATGGAATTCTCTCTCTCTCTCTCTCTTTATTTTCATCAGTCACTTATTAGTAGCTTATTTAGCAGTAAATAGATGACGCCATTATGAGACTAAAACTATGAAAACAAAAACTGCACCTTCTAGGACACAATCTAGTATCACACAACAAAGCTGCCAACATTTATATAATACATAAATTAGGTTAAAGTTATGTAAATTCTATTAAAAATTCTGCTTCTGTCAAAAATACGCTATCAGCGCTGCTAACGGTGTGTAATAAAATTATCTTACAATATCACAATATGAAGAAATATGTTGTATATAATTGCCATCGCCAAACGATCTCTATTAATTGATTAGGTCAAGCTTTATCATGATATAGTCAAAAAACAATTTTAAATTTATATTAAATGCCACAATTTCGTACCGTAATCGACTACTTTATGATATTATTATTTCTAAGAATCGTGCCGTAATCTTAATTTTTCCCTGAGAATTATAATAATTTGAGGAAGTGTAAAGATCACCAACATGCATTCAAGTAGCGCGGACTGTTTGCTCATATCCCACTCAGAAATTAGTGGAGGCATGTACCTAGTAGTGGGTCTATCATAGGCTACCTTTAACTAGTTTATTGAGGACAGTTTGTATAGACCACATGAGTAAATCAATATAATATTATTTTGGTGAGGATTTCAAAATAATATCATTATAATATTCTGTGAAAATTTTATTACAATAGGGGGAGCTACAATTCAAAAAGTGCACTGCTATCCCACAATCGCTAACCCTCTCATTGCTACAATTAAAGCATCACAACATCATTCTAACACAATTCTTATCTACGCTTGGATCTTAGTTAATTATATTTTTCATCTTTAGTATTGTGAATTTGCCTAATGTTATGCTTAAACCAGATTTTGCAGCTCTGCTTGCTTACAATTTTGAAATAAGTGAAATATAACTTAAGATAAGTTAACTATTAATAGCAATCAAATGCGGGGGATTATACATTATGGATTATGCAATATGTTCATCAGTGGACTTTTGTTAGGGTGTAAGGGATGAATGGGTAATGGTTGAGGTACTGTTAGATATGGTCGAGATGTTTACATACTGTATATTGCTGTAGATCTACTAGATATATATTCTCACATTGACTAGGTACATATATCTGTCTGATAGAAGTGAGATGAAATACTATAATTACTGCAGCCCTCGTTTGACCCCCAACAGATTTAATTACACCCAGTCAGGGCACTGCGGATGTTAGGCCTCTTTTGGAGCTAACTGACAGTACATCGATCCGTGTAAACGACTGCATAATTACAATAGAATAGAATTATGTTTATTCAATAAAGGTTATTACATAAAATTTATTGTATGGAAATATCCTCTGTCCAGGGAAGATTCAGACTATAGGGACAACATTTTGTTAGACATATTAGACCAAGCGGTGACCGTCGAAAAATGTTGGGTTATCCAGAATAAGTAGAAAAGTATACTTTTAGGGTTACTTACCCAAAGGGTAACCAACGGAACCCTATTAAGAAGCTTTCGCTGTCCGTCTGTCTGTCCGTTCGTCTGTCCGTTCATCCGTCTGTCTCTCAGTCAGCGAGCTGTAGCTATCTCATCATCCGTAATAGGTCGACAGTTGAAATTTTCACAGAATGTATATTTCTGTTACCGCTATAATGGGGCTATAAAGCACCCGAGCATGAAGGGTTCCGTATCATCGTCCCATTCTTGGCCTATTATTTTATTTGCTGAGTTTTATATACCTAATATATAATAAACCTTATTAAAATTAAGCATAGGCATGGACGTATAAATAAGGCGGACTGAATCTCGCTATACAACTCAGCGAGGGCACCCATAATAAGTCAGCTCGCGTGTACGTACAAGGGGTCACGCACACATTCACACTAATAATAAGTCTAGCGCCTGCCATTACGCAACAAACGTCGTCCGAGAGAAGTAGTTGGCGTAAGTAAAAACAAAAATCAATATACCGTCTTGCGTCGTTAAATTTTGTAAAAATCATAGTGTTTTTATCAAAAAACATCAAGGAATCACCTTTCATAGGTGACTCAGTAATTATAATCACTTATTTGAGTATTTTATGTCTTAAATTAAAATGCTATTTTTGGAACACAAAACATGAGTCACGTGATCAGTGTTGTTAATTATATTTATAGGGAAAATTACCCGAAATTTGGGAAATTGCTATTTTTACCCACGTCGGCACGAATACGGTATATATGTGTGCCCAAAAACTTCTTAAGGTTGTTTTATGTGTCTTTTTTTGTTATAATTTTTCTGAAAAATTACCCGATCGATTATAATGCAGTTATATGCATTTTGTAGTAAGTTAATAATAGGATATCTGCCGAGTAGCATTGGTCATTATGCAAAAAAAAAACTAAATGCCAAAAATGCACCGCATTTATTTCATAAATTAGTAAATTTGAAAACTTTAGGAGGTTTACGTTTTCCATCTCACGATTTATTTAATATTTGTTGTACTTGCAAAATGGTTGTACGAAAGATTATTAAGGAAAACATTAGAATGTACAATGGAAGACAACAAAAGTATATATTTACAAAAATATTAGAAAAGTTTATTGCCAATAGACGGCTCCGTGGCGTAGTGGCTTAGCAATGAATTGCAACGCTTGGGGCCGTGGGTTCGAATCCCGCACGAAGCAAGTATTTGTATGGCCTACAAATAATTGTTCCGGGTCTGGATGTTTGTCCTTGTGCAACATATGTTTGTAAACTGACTCCACGATACAGGAGAAAATCCTAGTGTGGGGGTAACGTTTAAAAAAAATAAAAAAATGACAGGGTTTTTGTAAGCTTGGAATTTGAGCACATATTTGCAGGGATAGAGCACAAGATAAGAGTTATTAAATATATAGCAGAAAAATATTTGGCGATTTGATTTCACCATATTTCTAAATTAGATGGGATTTCAAGAACCTTCGAAAGTAAAAGACATTTTTTTAGAAAAATTATTCAACCGAAAGGTTTTTAACGTTGTTGTTTGTCATGAATATGATAAATTATGGTAATTATTTATGACTTATTGTCATAAATAATAACAAAGTTGGTAAAAAATTACCTCGCGTACATTCGCTCGATAAAATAAAATGATGTGTCTTACCTAGTTTGAAGAGCACCTCACGCCCTCTCTCAATTACGTACACTATCCCCGTCACCACTAATTCCAGCACCACTACTCCCAACACCACTAAATTAGAAAAGACACACCACTAACGACAATACGACACGTGTTTCGCCTCTACACGAGGCATCTTCAGGTGATGTAGACTCTGCGGTGGCTGACCGCTTCGAAATGATGTGTCTTTCCTATTGTGGTGGTGTTGGAAGTAGTGGTGCTGGGATTAGTGGTGACGGGGATAGTGCACGCAATTGAGGGATGGCGGGAGGTGCTCTTCAAACTAGGTAAGACACATCATTTTATTTTATCGAGCGGATGTACGCGAGATAATTTTTTACCAAATTTAATATGATGGATTTCCGCAAAGTAATGCCTGATTCTATTAATTATCATAAATAATAACTATAATTTCCACTTGCAGAAAATTTAAATAAATAAATATATTAACTTTGGCCTCTCAGTATATTTACGGAAATTTAATGTATGTATTTATATTTAGTGATGTATATTCTGTAAATACTAGGAACAAGCACAAGTTAGTTATACCAGTTAATTGACTCAAAAGAATCACTAATTCCTTCATGTATACGCTTTCATAACAGAGTCCCAGAAAATATGCAGGCCTTATCTATCAAAGTTTAAAATTTTTAGCAAGCAAAAATTGTTTAGTAAGGAATATTAGGGTATACTACTAAAGAATACATGACTGATAGTAACCCCTGAGAATGAGGTGATCGCTACCATGCTGTTTCTAAATGTTTTCATACTAACTCTAAACTAATATATTTTAAATTAATTTTATATTAAATTTTTTGGTTATAATATGTTTATTTGTTATATATTTCGTTAAAAATATTTATAATATATTTCGTTCCAATAATATAACACAATTTTTGTATAATATAATGTTTGCAATAACATTAATTTAAATGGAAATTGATTGACATAGAATAATTCGATTTCAATCAAAATCTAAATTTTAAATTCTAAGTTTTTTTGTAATAGTCAAATGTATTATGTTTATTAGTTACGTAATAATAAATTAGTATTACATCAAAGTTGTGTTATATTTTGACAGATTGTTTAATAAAAAAATGGGGAAATTTTGTTTTACATGACAACCCTATATAACACGCAAACATGCTTGCACCGCCGCCATTACAGTGCATCAGTCCTTTCTTAACAAAATTCTGTCCGCTTTATTTATACGTCCATGAGCATAGGCAACATTTTAGAAGAAATGCTGCTTTTTGGCGATATTGAAAAGGTTTCGAAAAGGCCAGTACTGAACGCAAATTTTGTTGATTTTATTCATATTTCAGATGATTTCGGCTTCATTTGTGACTAGATAGGTAGGCTCTGGGTAGGTTCTACCATATCATATTTTTCGCTGCCAAACAGTGCATGCACTGCTAGAATTATAAATAGAATTAAGGAATTACCCAGAACTAAGTATAAATAATTACATCCCTTATTTTCTCACCCTTATTTCAAATTTGTGTTGGACCGCCCCTGAACTATGTTATATCAAATAAATAAATCATTAAAATTTGTTCACAGTTGTCAAAGAGCAAAATAATGTATATAAAAAAGGAAATAATGCCGAACCAAAAACTTCCCATATTATTAAAGACGGCTAAAGAAATTCTACTCATTTTGACCTCAATAATTCTTTTGTTATATCACCTACCCATAAAGCAGTCGAAAAGTTGGTAAAAAAAGGACAAAGAGACTACTGGTCTCATATTGGATTCTGAATGAATAATGGAGGTATCACCGGCACGACTGCGGCCCGGGAGAGCATTTACCAACCTTTTGATAATAATTGTCTGTCTGTGATAAATGTAGTGTTGTAACAATACCTTCACATAACTAGATAAATCTAATCAAGTAATTAATATTTTAAAATAATTACCCATACATTGAACGCCCCTTGTATTATACAGAGTCGTTCGGAAACTTCGATAGCGTTGTTATGGGCTCGGTTGTAGTCCATTAACTTTATTGTTAGCATGCACTATAACGCTGTCATATCTTTAGGAGTGACAAAGAACCTAAATTTTAATCCTTACTATCGAGGATAGGTGTCTACGGGGTGTAGCGTTGAACATCAGGTGACAATGTGTTCGTTTGTCACTTTTTCTTGTACAAAAGAATTCTTAAATTCAGTAGGAATAATATTGCCAATTTGCCGTCTTTTATTTATCTTGAACTAATTATAATTAAAAAAAAAAACAAACAGACCCGACAGTATTGTAAACTTCTCTTGTTTTTTATCAACATCTTCAGTGCGCTGATATTTCAATCGTTAAAATATTATTGGCAGGGATCGCTTATTTATTTATTTAAGTTTATCATCACCTGCAAACGACGAAATCACACAACGTAAAATCTTATAATATCGCGTCAAAAAGTGCTGTAATAGCAGTATATTGAGTTTTAAAATTATTATGAACTTTTAATTTTTGATAAGTACTACAATAAGTCAGAAAATCCAAAAAAGAAGTAGCGTTATTTCATAGTTAAAACTATGCCGACAGAATTCAAAACTTAAAAGTTTTGAATTCTGTCGGCAGTTATCAATGTCTAACAATATTTTTCTATATCAACTTTATTTCAATATCTAATCTTTATTCCGTTAAGGCAGTAAACGTGGTAGAGCCGTACTGCAGCTATATTAGTAGAAATTTGTAGCACGAATGGGTGGGCTCGACCTGGGAAGGACCACGCTCTCACAGAATACCAACGTAAAATAGCAGTTTAACGCTGCTGTGTTTCGTATGGTGAGTGTAGAGAACCGGTGACCATTTTTACTGAAAATGAGGCATTCCATCTTAGTCCTCACGGGTGACAACGCATCTGCATTTTGATTTGTATTAGATGATAGATGTAAATGTCTATGGGCCGCAGCAACCACATACCATCAGGTGGACTGTGTGCTCGTTTGTCACTTTTATCCCATAAAAAAAAATATTATTAATTATTGAAATTTCATATATCTTCAATTTCGTTTCTACATTTAAAAGCTTTGATATTCACATGATTTCAAGCCATTTATTTTTATTAAAACTTCATCTAAATTTAAAGAGCTGGTTTGAATGGACCAAAAATCTTTGCTCGACACAGTCCGCGTGTAGACATCACAATTTAATTAATAACGTTATAAAGAGGACTTAGTACCCATGAATATATCTCTAAGCTTCTTACGTTGATTCCCATCTCCATATATGAATTCCATTTGAAGGAATTTCCTTTATCATATTTACTTCAAGCGTAGTCATCAATGAATCGATGCGTACAAAATTAGGATGAATTAAGACCTTAAAGGAAATATTTAATGCCTTACTTGTAATCGTTGACTGTCGCTTATTTAAAATAAGTGTTAATTATCTCTATAGCTTTCTCTTTCTTTTGTCATATAGTGAAGAGAGTAATTAAAGACGGTAACATTAATTACCTAGTTGAATGATCACCTCCCACTCTCCCTTAATTTCGTGCACTATCCCCGTCACTACTTATCACACCACTACTTTTAAAAACAAAAAACTAGGAAAATCACAACCGCCGTTAATAATACAATATGTGTTTTGTTTGATTATAATATATACGCAAAAATAAAAAATAAAATTCAAAACTGAAAGTGAAGCCGAGATAACTATGACATCGGAACGTCAAAGATCTCAGTCCCCCATGATCATGTGTCGTCGGGAATTAAAATAAGTAAATTGAATGCGATGAAATCCGTAAAAACAGTGTTATTCAATGTGTAGTGTTCGCGTAAATATACGATATCATTGTAATAAAACTTTTTTTAAAACACACACACACTCGCATTTTCTATCTCTATCGTGAAAGTGCCTTACATAGAATTGTAGAAGAACCAACTTTCTAACCCGGATCAATTATTTGTAGGTCATATTATCATTTGTTCCTAGTAAGATTCGAACCAGCGCAGCGGTTTCGGTGTGTTGCAGCCACACGCTAAGTCAGTGTAAAAACAAGCCGTCGAAATATATAGTTAAATGTAAGGTGTTAATACCACACTTACTAGTTAGTATAAGCGCAAAGTTGAAAATGAAAAATGTTCAGAATTAAAAGAAGCTTTGAAAGAGGTAGTTAAAATAATTGCGCTGAAAATTGGTCATAACATAAAGTTGAAATCAAAAAATTTCAGATACATTTTTTTTATTATTTTAATTCACAGATGTAACACAGAGGGTAAGCTATCTTATATATTAACCAGCTGAGTAAGCTATTTCTAATCTGTTTTGTATAATAGGTTTTTCTTTTTTAAAATAAGAGTGACAAAACAGCACACAGTCTTCCTGATGGTAAGTAGATGTTGTACCTCATAGACTTAGATTTATCTTCGATTAAAAATTAAAATACAAATGCGTTGTCGGGGGGACTAAGATGGAATGCCTCGTTTCCAGTAAAACGAATCTCCGGTTCTCTAAACTCACCATGTGAAACATAGCAGCCTTCTGCTATTTCAAGCTGATATACTGTGAGTCCCAACATTCCACCTTTGTTGCTACAACACTTATAGCTGCAGCGTGAATCTACCAGGTAAAAGGAACCATAAATAGTTTTGAAATATTTCGACATACTAATATTTAAAAGTACTCAAAAGGAACATACATTATTTGCTTAAAATGCTAGTTTAACTCATACTAAAATGGAGGTGAAGCTGCTCATGTACAGAGGAATTACTTGAATCCTGCCTTACGATTAGTTTTGAAGAATTACGACAGAATTTTTTTATATGATAGGGTGACAAGCGAGCACACAGCCCACCTGATGGTAAGTGGTAGCTGTGACCCATAGACATCTACATCTATCCTCTATAAAGAATCAAAATGCAGTTGCGTTGTCGCCCGTGAGGACTAAGATGGATTGCCTCTTTTCCATTAAAAATGGTCTCCGGTTCTCTATACTTACCAAATAAAACATAGCAGTGTTAAGCTGCTATTTCACGCTGGTATTCTGTGAGAGCGTGGCCCTTCCCCGGTCGAGCCGACCCATACGTACTACAACTATACTAATAAAAAATAAAATATAGCTGCAGCATATCTCTACCATGTATAAAAATATAAATAAAGAAGAATACCAAAAACAAAACACAGTTAAAAATCACAACAAAAAGTAATGAGATAATCCTTGAGAAGGCATTTTCATATCTTTACCTTCAACGCAAAAAAAACCCTGATTTTTGTGTGTCAAGAGATAACGTTCGTTTGCAACAACTAAAATCTTTATCAGTCAACCGTCAAAACATAATTTTCTTCGTAATAGAAGACTCAAGGATGCCATAAATATATCTCAAAGCTTCTTACAACGAATCCTATCTCTACATAAATGACGACTAGAGGATTTTCCTCTTTACCTAATTTACTTGAAGTGCTTGCTTCCATTTTATTATATCGCGACAAGTTGTTGTCTACGCGATTTATCAGCCAAATGACTTAAAACGTTTTTCCACTCAATTACATTGCAAGATCGCTTAAATTATTTAAGATAATTTAAAATAATATATGAAAAGTCACTGAGCATATTTAGATAAACGCATTTGTGGTACCGAGTTTTTAAACTTGCACACTGTGGACGAATATTTAACAGACTGTACCATATACACTCACACGTTCCTCGGGGGGGGGGGGGGGGGGGTTGTACTGAGACAACAGAGTTTCACCTTTACATCATTTCTCTCTCTACTTTTTTATTTTCTTTTCTATACTTTCACACCCATATATTATCTATTCACACATTCATGTACATTAGTTATGCATACTCCTAACCATAGTTTTTAATTTCAATAGCCTCGCGAATCATCATTGGTAGGATTCGTTATTCTATTGCAAGGATTTGTTGTCTATCAGATCCGATTTAATGGTTGGGACGATACTAAACATGTTGACATACTTGACTTCCCGGAGCTTCGGTGCTTCACATCAACGATATGTTCTTTTACTCGGAACTTTCATCCAAGATGCGTAAAAAAACCCGTAACATTAGTTTTAATCCATGTGTAGTATTCATTATTATAGAACTGTATTTATATAATTTTCAAGTCTATTCGAAGTAAAAAAAAAAATCTACATTTTTTTTTATAGGATAAGGTGACAAACGAGCACACAGTCCACCTGATGGTAAGTGGTTGCTGTGGCCCATAGACATCTACATCTATCCTCTATTAGAAATCAAAATGTAGATGCGTTGTCACCCATGAGGACTAAGATGGAATGCCTCATTTCCAGTAAAAAGGGCCTCCGGCCACCTGCACTCACCAAGCGAAACGCAGAGGTAAACCTCTACTTCACGCTGGTTTTTTGTGAGGTCGTGGTACCACCCCGGTTCGAGCCGGCCCATCCGTGCGACAGCAAAAGTTGCCGCGTGGCTCTACCACGGTATAAATCTATTTATACATCTATTTTATGGTGCCAATCAATATTAAATAGGACCAATGATATGAATAAAATGTCTCAAATAAATATTATATTACTTTGTTAAAACTATTAAACTATTAACTTTAACTATGAATAAATGTAAATAATAATAATACATTTTGATTTCAAGACTATTTGCCTTTCTTATCGATACATCGGAATCGGAAGACACGCCCGATATAAAAAAATAATCTAAGAAAAAATAGTGGATGTTATTAGACATATATATTCACGTGTTTCTGTAGCATGTTAGCAATCATCTAGGTCTAATAGCATTTTAGAATGAAAAAAATGTTTGACAGACATAGCGACAAGACACCGAGGTGACTCTAAAAGTGATCGAATTTTTCTAAATTTGGCATGGAACAGCTTTTTAATGATGTTCCTAAATTAAAGCGCACTACACTAGTCTTAACACGTTCATGCGAACAACGTATATGTACGTCACATATTTGTAGATATGATATGGCACAACGTATTATTACGTTCAGCAATAACTCGATTTATTGAGCACAACGTTATGGTACGGTGTCTGGCCATACTAATGTTTTAAAGTTGGGTTACTGTGCCACAACATATCGAATTCTCAAAATTGTAGTGCCACATCGAACCGATTTTTTTTGGCTTCTTAGATGGCGTTCCTCCTCGATACTAAGTACCCACTTTGTTAGCGCACAACGTCACTATACGTCGTTTCGCAAAAGAAGTTTCATTACATCAGTCGACTTGTGGGCGTCGCGGTGCTAGTGCGTGCGCCAATTTTACGTTCACATGGAATATTGACGCTAAACACAGACTAGATAGAGAAAACGCTAAACGTTATCTTACTACGATATAATATATATATATATATATATATATATATATATATATATATATCTTTATATATAAAAAGTACGTGTCACGTTGTTTGTCCGCGATGGACTCCTAAACTACTGAACTGATTTCAATGAAATTTTTGGTCAATGTGCAGTTTGGTCCAACTTAAAAGATAGGATAGCTTACATCTCAATTTATAGTCGCAATACAATATTATTTTATTGAAAATTATTTCTCTATTATTTGACAGTCACAATTATCTGTTAGGTCCAAACGATTCTGTCAGATGACTATATCTGTTGACTGGATTGAGTAAATATTTAATAGATGGCGCTATGTTAAAAATACAAACGTTTATTATAAGCTACAATTTAGTAGTATAACCACCACGGTGTTGCTGTAAGTATTCAACAGATCGAACGATTTCAAAAAAAAATTGCAGACTGTGTGCAGTTTGGTCCAACTTGAGAGATAGGATAGTTTTTTTTTCCCGATTAGTAACCCTCAACTTTTTTATTGCTAATTTCAGGAGTTTTTTTGGGAAAGCAAATGGTCGTTCGGAAAGGGCAGAACAACGTCTTGCCTGGTCAGCTAGTATATATATATATATAATATTAAGTCTGAATATATTCAAAATACATATTTCGTATTTTTTTTGTTTGTTTGAGATATATAAAATGAGCCAAAAAAAAAGGAATCTTCAATTAAAATCTATGAGCTTTCTTCATCCCGGGAAACCACGCCAGTCCCTTTTCTTAACGATGGAGAGTTTGGATCAGATGCTGATTACGGCCCAATTGGTGATAATGATGACGACAGCTCCTTTGAAATTGGCATTTCACAGTTTGAGCGGGGCAAACAGCGCAAAAAGTCATTACTGCATGTCAAAAAGAGTACTTGTTCCAATTTACGATCTGCTTCTGATGTTAGATCTACATCGGATTCCGCATCAGAAAATTCTTATAGCACCACAGACATTTCAGAGTATTCTAGTTATGAAAGCATTTTTGACTCTCATAAACGAAAATGTAGTGACGTCTTAGGACGTCAGCGCAATATATTTCAATACTAATATTATCAGTTATGTGCACAGCATCATTAGACGTCGCTTTAGTTTGTATGAAAAAATTATGTGCAATATCACATAGAGCTACTATATTGAAGTGTGTGCATGAACGTGTTAAATATAATCGCAAATTTTAATAATATGGCATATGTGATTGACCATTAATTAAATTTAAATTTAATTTTGCATTATAAAGAACATATTTCGAATTTCAACATAAAACAAGCATGTGATACTTGGAAACAAATAACACCGGTTTCGTGCTCAAGGAGTGCATTGAGCTTAAACAGAAGTGTTGTATGTTGGCAACTTATCGTTGTAAGAGCGAGTTAACGATGTGATTTGTCTATAATTGTAGCCGGCAGTGAAGAATGAATAGAGATATTTATTAAATAAATATCAATTCATTTATTTATATATTGGAGCCTATCAGAAGTCACTGCTGAATGTAAGACTTCTCCATAGATTGCCTTATAGCGTTGAAATTTGTCAAAGTTCAAAGAGCAATTCTTAAATATTTTGAGTTTTTTTTCAGGAAGATGCTGCTGTCTATATCAATTTGTGTGAGACAAATACGTATTTTTACCTGTGAATACTAAGGTAGAATAACTCATCGCCAGTAAATTTCTACGGTCGTCATTAATAATAGGTACAAAACATAATAGCATTATGCTGTTACTTAAAGCTGGTATTCTGTGTAAACGTGTGATACTTCCCTGCTCAAGTTGACTAATTCTTGTTGCAGCTAAAATATTAGTAGCGTGACTATACCATGTTCGAGGTGGAAGCGAGATAGGTGTGTCAGGATCACCAAATGTAATCCGTAGTCTCTGACTACCTCTCTGGGTAACAGACATGAGTATTCATGTTGATGCATAGGTAACTATTTTTTACCACGTTTTAATTAAGTCGCTATCAGATCGAATTCAGTAATTTAATTTAAACTAACTTCCAAACGGCAATGACTCAAAATCAGATGACAATATAAGAATATGACAAATGAAAAAGTGGTGGATATAAAAAAAAACAGTACATAATTAAATTAAAAAAAATCACTTGTTATGATTTAAGTCTAAGGCATAGAAAGCCATTGAACATGAATGTGGAGTCGGATAGGAACCCAGGACGGTGGTTAGATTGTTCGAACACTTAGGCAATGGCGCTGTCCTCTACCGTAAACGAGTTAAGTAATCTACAAAGAACCAGCGACTCACAAAACAACTCGAAGAAGCTTTGATTAAATACTGTAATAATTTATAATGACGACATCCGCGCTGAGTTATTTCAGGATTCGAGCTTCCATCTCAATAATAATTCCGGCAGCTTACACTTTGTGAGTAAGCTTAGCGAAATATATTAGATATTAAGAAGCCATGGAGTCTTTTACAATGAACTGGCAATATTAGATCGCAAAATTTTACCGTAAATATTTTTACAAATCTGTCTTGTTTACCTTAGAAATATTTAAAAAAAACTTTGAAAGTAATGACAGTTATTATCATGGTTAGTTTTCAGCTCAAGGATTTTTACGTGGTAAAGCCACGCTGCAGTTATGTTATGATTGCAGCGCGAATGGGTCGGATCGAGCACACTCTCACAGGTACCAGCTTAAAATAGCAGCTTAATATTGCTGTGTTTCGTATTGCCAGTGTAGTGAACCGGAGACCCATTTTACTGGAAACGAAGCATTCCATCTTAGTCCTCAGGGGTGACAACGGATCTTCGTTTTGATTCTTAACTGAGGATAAATATAGATGTCTACGGGCCACAGGATGGACTTACCATCAGTTGGACTATGCGCTCGTTTGTTACCCTCATTCTATATAAAAGAAATTGAAATGATAAACGAACTTACTATCTACACGTGGTAGAGCCATGTATACGTGGTAGAGCCATGCTGCAGCTATATTAGTAGTATAGTTGTAGCACGAATGGGTCGGCTCGACCGGGGAAGGACCATGCTCTCAAAGAATACCAGCGTAAAATAAGCAGCTTAACGCAGCTGTGTTGCGCATGGTGAGTGTAGAGAACCAGAGACCCATTTTACTGGACAAGAGGCATTCCATCTTAGTCCTCACGGTGACAACGCATCTGCATTTTGAGTCTTTATTGAGGATAGATGTAGATGTCTATGGGTCACAGCTTACATTTACCATCGGTTGGGCTATGCGCTCGTTTATTACTCTCAGTCTATATAAAAAATGGGGTCACAGCTTACATTTACCATCGGTTGGGCTATGCGCTCGTTTATTACTCCTCAGTCCTATATAAAAAAATGAAAATGATAGACGAATTTATTACCTACATGATAGTAAGTGACTACTGAAATCCATGGATACCTGCAACTAGCAGCAATCAATGAATATTATACAGCAGATTCGTTGGTAGCCTTTGAGGATTAAGACGTATTGCTTGAGAGCCATTATTATGTTGACTTGTTATACCCTTCAGACCAAAACAACAATGCACCAACTTCTGTTTGACAACAGCAATAAGTAAGAGGATGGTACTTACCCAAAGGTTTCCCAGGTATAAAAGGACTTCTACTACATAGTACAGTGCCAGTACTCATAACAATGTAGGTACTGCACGAGCAATTTCTAAAATAAACCTTCAAGGCCTTTCATAATCAGGTAAACGTATCTTAAGTAAGATTAACTTATTAAAGTTATAAGCAGAATTTGGAATCTCGGCACTGAATCGCGTCCTCTTACGGATTGAGGTTCCCTCGAAATTGAATAGACAGACGCACTGACAAGTACAACTTCGGCAAGATTAAAGATATGGTAAAGTTTTGCTTTGTTTAGGCTTTTGAAAACGGAGATAAGTTTAAAGTTGAATTAAGGTATGGTTAACCCCAAATGTTCATGAACATAAAAGTAATATTCACAGAATATGTATACGACAAAATTATTACGACACATCTTCCCGTCAGGTATACATCAAAACTAGAAAATGAGATTTTATATATAATATAATCATCATCATCATATACGTATATATTTATTTTCTCTCTGCATGCTTGAATCCTTAATATAAGCTGAATCAGCAATAGTCAGTTTTATAGTTTGAAGCGCCAACAACCCATGAGGCAGATTCTGGTGTGGTAGCCTCGTTTGTGTAACCGGAGAAAAGCCATCGCACAGTGACCACCTGGTAAGACTATTTTATTAATTTATTTATTTAACTTTTTTGAACCTTATAAAATATATAAGTACAAAAGGCGGACATAATGCTTAAAGCATTCTCTGCCTGTCAACCTTGAGGAGTGGAAAAACATCGAAGGCGGTTATTATATATACATAACAGTAAAGAATAAGAAATATAATGAATTTAGAAATTATATATATATATATATTTAAATGTTACTTTGTTGGAGCGTTGTCTCAAAGTTTCAGGCAGTGCATTCCAAAGTCGCGCAGCTCGTACAGTAAACGAGGAAGAAGAGAAACCGGAACGGTGAAGTGGAATGGAGAGCGTAAGAGTCTCCGAAGAACGTAGAGGTCTTTTATGCGTATCAGATAGAAATTGAAACTTACGTTTCAAATAGTCGGGACAAACGATTGTCGAATAAAATAGAAAAAAGTGTGAGAAGTGTCCTGACTTCCCCTCCGTTGGCGAATGGGAAGCCAATTTAGCTGAAATCTAAAGGAGGAAACATGGTCAAACTTGCGAAGACAGAAGATGAATCGGACACAGTTATTTACGAGACGATCCAGCTTGTCTAGATGGTTCTCATTAAGATCAGTACAACACACATCAGCATAATCAATAATGGGGCAAAATAAGAGACTGCACCAGAGTTATCTTTTACCTTGACCGGAAGGAAGTTTCTAAGGCGATTTAGGGCACTCAACTTAGCAATAACTGAAGCACTTATTGTTTGAATGTGAGTGGACCAATTGAGAGTTGAGTCCATACAGAGGCCTAGGTTTTTCACAGTGCTGGAATAAGGGATGCATGATCCATCAAACATGGACAGGAGCGACAGAACAAATATCAAGTTTAGATAACTGACGAGCACTTCCTATTAAAATTGCTTGGCATTTGTTAGGATTCACTTGGATGCCAAATTTGCTAGCCCAATAGCTTAAATTTAATAAATCTGTATTAATATTGATAACAGCATTATTAATGTGATCAACATCAGTCTGAGTATAAATTTGCAAATCGTCGGCGTAGAAGTGGTAAGAACAGCAAAGATGAGAGGAAAGGAAGTTAATAAAAATAGAGCACAATAAAGGAGATAATATTCCACCCTGTGGCACGCCAGATACAAGTTGACACCAGTCAGACAAATGATTACCAACTCGAACAGCTTGTTGGCGACCACAAAGGTAAGGAAGAGAACCAATTTAAAGCAATGGAGGAGAAGTTTAGATTACCGAGCATAGCGAGGAGAATATCATGGTCAACCATGTTGAAGGCATTAGAAAAGTCCACGAGAACAAGCACAGTGACCTTTCTATTCTCCAAGCCTTCCCGAATGTCCCTCTGTAACTTTAAGACTATGTTGTGCTGTAAATGATTGTATTTTGTGGAACTCTTCCGGGTCTAAGTAAAGCGGTGGATTTGGAAGAGAATGTAATGGTGAATTATTTAATTTAGATATTTTGAATATACAATACATACTTTCATACACAAATAATGCAATACAATAAAATTTTTGACTGATACAGTCAAAATAATTATTCCCCCTCTTGATTTGCAGTCGGAAAAATATACAAGCAGTGACTTTACTAAAAATAGAATAACAACGTGAGTAAATCCGTTGAGAATGTCGATATTTGATCAAATGCACTCAGGCGAAAGTAACAAGAACTGAGCCGTGT
Organism: Parnassius glacialis; assembly: GCA_033319125.1. NCBI lineage: Eukaryota > Metazoa > Arthropoda > Insecta > Lepidoptera > Papilionidae > Parnassius > Parnassius glacialis. The sequence continues at coordinate 1,107,668 of JAVANC010000013.1, read as the reverse complement.
AATGAAGAAGCCCACACATACGTATGTCACATTTTGCTTTTCCAAGAAGGGTCCTTATAGATTTAATCAGCAATCGTCTTTATGTAGTTACTTCTTTATAGTCTAAATTAAATAAAAATTATATAATAAATTAGTTCATAATAAAAGATTTTATATTTATCGTACTCCACTTTACTACTACGTACGTGTACTTTTTATACGCGGTAGAGCCATGCTGCAGCTATATTAATAGTATAGTTGTAGCACGAATGGGGTCCTGCTCGACCGGGAAAGGACCCACGGCTCTCACAGAATACCAGCGTAAAATAGCAGCTTAACACTGCTGTGTTGCGCATGGTGAGTGTAGAGAACCAGAGACCCATTTTACTGGACAAGAGGCATTCCATCTTAGTCCTCACGGTGACAACGCATCTGCATTTTGATGTCTTTATTGAGGATAGATGTAGATGTCTATGGGTCACAGCTTACATTTACCATCGGTTGGGCTATGCGCTCGTTTATTACTCTCAGTCTATATAAAAAAATGAAATGATAGACGAATTTATTACCTACATGATAGTAAGTGACTACTGAAATCCATGGATACCTGCCACTAGCAGCAATCAATGAATATTATACAGCAGATTCGTTGGTAGCCTTTGAGGATTAAGACGTATTGCTTGAGAGCCCATTATTATGTTGACTTGTTATACCCTTCAGACCAAAACAACAATGCACCAACTTCTGTTTGACAACAGCAATAAGTAAGAGGATGGTACTTACCCAAAGGTTTCCCAGGTATAAAAGGACTTCTACTACATAGTACAGTGCAGTTACTCATAACAATGTAGGTACTGCACGAGCAATTTCTAAAAATAAACCTTCAAGCCTTTCATAATCAGGTAAACGTATCTTAAGTAAGTTTAACTTATTAAAGTTATAAGCAGAATTTGGAATCTCGGCACTGAATCGCGTCCTCTTACGGATTGAGGTCCCCTCGAAATTGAATAGACAGACGCACTGACAAGTACAACTTCGGCAAGATTAAAGATATGGTAAAGTTTTGCTTTGTTTAGGCTTTTGAAAACGGAGATAAGTTTAAAGTTGAATTAAGGTATGGTTAACCCCAAATGTTCATGAACATAAAAGTAATATTCACAGAATATGTATACGACAAAATTATTACGACACATCTTCCCGTCAGGTATACATCAAAACTAGAAAATGAGATTTTATATATATATAATCATCATCATCATATACGTATATATTTATTTTTCTCTGCATGCTTGAATCCTTAATATAAGCTGAATCAGCAATAGTCAGTTTTATAGTTTGAAGCGCCAACAACCCATGAGGCAGATTCTGGTGTGGTAGCCTCGTTTGTGTAACCGGAGAAAAGCCATCGCACAGTGACCACCTGGTAAGACTATTTATTAATTTATTTATTTAACTTTTTTGAACCTTATAAAATATATAAGTACAAAAGGCGGACATAATGCTTAAGGCATTCTCTGCCTGTCAACCTTGAGGAGTGGAAAAACATCGAAGGCGGTTATTATATACATAACAGTAAAGAATAAGAAATATAATGAATTTAGAAATTATATATATATATATATATTAAATGTTACTTTGTTGGAGCGTTGTCTCAAAGTTTCAGGCAGTGCATTCCAAAGTCGCGCAGCTCGTACAGTAAAACGAGGAAGAAGAGAAACCGGAACGGTGAAGTGGAATGGAGAGCGTAAGAGTCTCCGAAGAACGTAGAGGTCTTTTATGCGTATCAGATAGAAATTGAAAACTTACGTTTCAAATAGTCGGGACAACGATTGTCGAATAAAATAGAAAAAAGTGTGAGAAGTGTCCTGACTTCCCTCCATTGGCGAATGGGGAAGCCAATTTTAGCTGAAATCTAAAGGAGGAAACATGGTCAAACTTGCGAAGACAGAAGATGAATCGGACACAGTTATTTACGAGACGATCCAGCTTGTCTAGATGGTTCTCATTAAGATCAGTACAAACACACATCAGCATAATCAATAATGGGCAAAATAAGAGACTGCACCAGAGTTATCTTTACCTTGACCGGAAGGAAGTTTCTAAGGCGATTTAGGGCACTCAACTTAGCAATAACTGAAGCACTTATTGTTTGAATGTGAGTGGACCAATTGAGAGTTGAGTCCATACAGAGGCCTAGGTTTTTCACAGTGCTGGAATAAGGGATGCATGATCCATCAAACATGACAGGAGCGACAGAACAAATATCAAGTTTAGATAACTGACGAGCACTTCCTATTAAAATTGCTTGGCATTTGTTAGGATTCACTTGGATGCCAAATTTGCTAGCCCAATTGCTTAAATTTAATAAATCTGTATTAATATTTGATAACAGCATTATTAATGTGATCAACATCAGTCTGAGTATAAATTTGCAAATCGTCGGCGTAGAAGGTGGTAAGAACAGCAAAGATGAGAGGAAAGGAAGTTAATAAAAATAGAGCACAATAAAGGAGATAATATTCCACCCTGTGGCACGCCAGATACAAGTTGACACCAGTCAGACAAATGATTACCAACTCGAACAGCTTGTTGGCGACCACAAAGGTAGGAAGAGAACCAATTTAAAGCAATGGAGGAGAAGTTTAGATTACCGAGCATAGCGAGGAGAATATCATTGGTCAACCATGTTGAAGGCATTAGAAAAGTCCACGAGAACAAGCACAGTGACCTTTCTATTCTCCAAGCCTTCCCGAATGTCCTCTGTAACTTTAAGACTATGTTGTGCTGTAAATGATTGTATTTTGTGGAACTCTTCCGGGTTCTAAGTAAAGCGGTGGGATTTGGAAGAGAATGTAATGGTGAATTATTTAATTTAGATATTTTGAATATACAATACATACTTTCATACACAAAATAATGCAATACAATAAAATTTTTGACTGATACAGTCAAAATAATTATTCCCCACTCTTGATTTGCAGTCGGAAAATATACAAGCAGTGACTTTACTAAAAATAGAATAACAACTTGAGTAAATCCGTTGAGAATGTCGATATTTGATCCAAATGCACTCAGGCGAAAGTAACAAGAACTGAGCCGTGTAATGAAGAAGCCACAATACGTATGTCATATTTTGCTTTTCCAAGAAGGGTCCTTATAGATTTAATCAGCAATCGTCTTTATGTAGTTACTTCTTTATAGTCTAAATTAAATAAAAATTATATAATAAATTAGTTCATAATAAAGATTTTAATATTTATCGTACTCCACTTTACTACTACGTACGTGTACTTTTTATACGCGGTAGAAGCCATGCTGCAGCTATATTAATAGTATAGTTTGTAGCACGAATGGGTCTGCTCGACCGGGAAAGGACCACGCTCTCACAGAATACCAGCGTAAAATAGCAGCTTAACACTGCTGTGTTTCCTATGGTGAGTGTAGAGAACCGGAGACCCTTTTTTACTGGAAAAGAGGCATTCCATCTTAGTCCTCACGGGTGACGACGCGTCTGCATTTTGATTCGCAAACGAGGATAAATGTAGATGTCTATGGGCCCACCCACTTACCATCAGGTGGACTGTATGCTCGTTTGTCACCCTATCATATAAAAAAAACTTTCTTAGTAATTAAATAAAACGAACATAACTACAATGAAGTAATATGAATCTTAGAATTCTAGAATACTTCTTAAAATCCTAATTCTAGAACACTGCTTTTCCGATATGGTATGAACAAGTATTATCGCTTATTTGTTACAGCGCAAGCCACATATATACTTAGCTTAAAATAATTTAAAATTAAACATTTTTTTCAACCGAATTCTATATAAATTATAAAGAATAACTCAAAAACTATTAGTCAGACGAGCCGTGGTAGCTCAGAAGGTTAGTGCTCGCTGTAAGCTTCACAGTTCTCGAGCAAACCGGGTTCGATCCCCACCGGTACCAATGAAATTGTATTGTGAAGGAAAACATCGTGAGGAAACCTGCATGTCTGAGAAATAAGAAAAAAAAATATTTCGAAGATATGTGAAGTTTGCCATCACGCATTGGGGCAGCGCGGCAGACATTTCCTTTCCCTTAAACCCTCTCAGAAATGAGAGGAGGCATGTGCCCATCAGTGGGACGTAAATAGGCTGTAACTTTACTTTTAACTTTACTGTTATCACTGATACTTTAAACAAACAAGTATGTTTAAATCATATTTTATTTTATGCACTACTTATACGAAGTAACAAAAAATAAACAACAATGATAGCACAATCACGATATTATAAATCAAACTAAGTTCATATTTGTTTACAACATGCCAAGATGCAAGTTTGAATTTCGATGTAACCAGTGACGTCACCCGCGGCACCTTATACTATGTGAATTAGTTGATTAGATGAAAGAATTAGTGGATTAGTCAACTGATATCTATCTAGTGCTCTCCGAATCCACACGGTGCGTCGAGTTGACTCGGTAACTCGAGTGCAAGCGGAGTCGTGTAAAATTTATTTTCACTCGAGTAGCGAGCTACACAAATTCATTCGCTGCCATCGTGTGAATTTGTGATACATGTTAAAATAATTTTTGGGTACCAAAATTAGTTAATAGCAAAAAAGTTTATACTTGTTTGTTTACAAGTCAATAAAATAAATATCGTCTCATCGATGCACAAGTGTTTAACATAATATGGAGACTATCATTCAGGTTAGCGCTCTTTCAATCTCGTAGCTGTTAGACGGGAGATGAAGCTACGATCCTCAACAGATTTGACAGCATACTGGCAACTGAACAGACAGATCTGCAAATGCATGCGGCGAGACTTACGCAACTTCAATACAGCTTGTACTGAAGAAGCGATCAAGCGGAACCAAAGTCTTTGCCAGAGATCTGTCTACCAGAAAGAGCCAACTATCAAAGCTAAAGACCGAATGTGGCAGCATCGTTTCTGGGGCACCTGAGATTTTGAGTGAGATTGAGAGGTTCTATGGGCAGCTGTACACGTCATCGTTGGAGCCACACGCAAGTGTGAGTAACGATCCAAGAGCGAGTCTTATCCGACACTATTCCGAAGATATCCCGGAGAGCGAGATTAAAATGGCTCTCCAGCACCGTAAAAACGGTAAGGCCCCAGGCGAGTATGGAATTGCAGCGGAGCTTCTGAAAGCAGGTGGAAGACCGGTACTTGAAGTCCTTCAGAAGCTCTTTAATTCCGTCCTCCATGGTGGCGTTACACCGGAGGCGTGGAGCAGAAGTGCGGTGGTCTTGTTCTTCAAGAAAGTTGACAACGCTTTCTTGAAGAACTACAGACCGATTTCCCTTCTGAGCCGCGTCTACGTGCTGTTTTCGAGAGTCATTAAGAATCGTCTCGCGTGCAGACTTGACGACTTCCAGCCTCCCGAACAAGCCTGTTTCCAAAAGGGCTTTAGCACCATAGACCACAAACATACCCTACGGAAAATTGTACAGAAGTCCGAAGAGTACAATTTGCGACTATTCCTGGCGTATGTGGACTATGAGAAAGCCTTTGATTTCGTCGAAATTTGGGCGGTGCTGCAGTCCCTTCAGCGGTGCCAAGTTGACTGTCGGTATATCGAAGTACTGAAGTGTTTGTACAGTAGAGCTACGATGGCTATCCGCGTACAGAACCAGAGTACGAAACCTATCCAATTGCAGAGAGGTGTACGACAGGGTGATGTTATATCCCGAAACTCTTCACCGCTACATTGGAAGACGTTTTCAAGCTTCTGGCCTGGAAAGGATACAGTATTAACAACAATTGCGAGTACGTCACTCACTTCGATTTGCTGAAGATAAAGTCCTTATGGCAGAATCGCTGGAGGACCTAAGCACCATGCTCAATGAACTCAATAGTGTCTCCCAACGAATAGGTCTTAGGATGAACATGGACAAAACAAAGATCATGTTTAATGTCAATGTCACACCTATGCCGGTAGTTGTTGGGAGCACTAAGCCCGAAGTTGTTGACGAGTATGTTTACCTGGGACAAATAGTCCGACTAGGTAAGTCCAACTTCAACCGAGAAGTCAATCGACGGATTCAACTCGTCTGGGCAGCGTTCGGGAAACTACGACACATCTTCTCGTCAGACATACCTCAAAACCTTAAAACGAAATCGTACAACCAGTGCGTGTTGCCAGTGATGACTAACGGATCTGAGACGTGGTCCTTCACTGCTGGCCGTATGTGGAAGCTCAAGGTTGCTCAGCGAGCTATGGGGAGGTCTATGCTCGCGGTTTTTCTGCGTGATAAACTTAGAAATGAGTATATCCGCAGTAGAACCAGAGTAACCGACATAGCCCAACGGATTAGTAAGCTGAAGTGGCAGTGGGCCGGCCATATAGCTCGAAGAACCGACAACCGATGGGGAAGAAAGTTTCTTGAGTGGCAGCCTCGTACCGGTAGGCGAAGTATGGGGCGACCCCCCACGAGATGGAGTGACGACCTGGTAAGACATGCAGGAAGTCCATGGATGCAGGTGGCTCAGGACCGTGCTTTGTGGCATTCCTTGGGGGAGGCCTATGTTCAGCAATGGACTTATGAAAGGCTGTAATGATGATGATGATAACTAAAGTAATCGCTACTCTCAACTCGAGTGATAAACTTCAATCAATGCAGGGACTCTAAATAGTCAGTTCGAATAGCTCAAAAACTCAAGTACAAGTAGAGTGACATGATAAATTACTATTACCTCGCGTTATTCGAGTCACAAAATTCTACTCGAGTCGCATCTTTATCTTACGGTAAATGCAGTGTCTAGAATTTAGTGATTAACTCGACTTATTAATTTGAACAACTTATTGATATATTATGTAATATCAATAAACTGATTAAGTATCATTGTCACAAAGTTTTAGTGATATTATTTTATAAAGATCTATAAGCCAACCAAAAATATATAACTACGTATTAAGTTTAGTAATAATAATTATGTTGGATGGAAGAACAAAATATAAAAATAATTTGTTACAAACTGACACAGCTTCGTTCAGCCAATTCGAGTTGCGTAACTCGTGTACTATTCGACTCAGGTTAACTCGCGTCGAGTTTCTTCCGAATTAGCACATCTTTTCTACTTTTTTTTAATATTACATTAGCAGAACCAATGACCTGAACACAAATATCAAAACAATACTTTTTTTATGATTTCTTCATTCCGTTTAGATTTTCATAAAATTTGTAGGCCATTTACTATATTAAATTGGTATTTTTTTGTGTGTAAAAACATTAACATTTATTAAAATTTCTAGTGGGTCCAAAAATACGGTCTCCTTTCACACTAATACGATTCATTTAATTCTGACGAATTTTACAATTCCACCGGGATAATATGAGGTAGTGGATTTTTTCAAGGCGACACTACACGATGATATAAAAATTCTTTTACAACATTTTTCTATACAATTGCTTTATTTAATTGAAACTGTGTTCGTAAGAATATCCACTTTTAATTTGTAGTGTTCGTAATATAAGAAAATTTTACTTATTTTATTCTGCATTTGGTTTCCGTGCTCCGTAAAAGGTATAACCTCAGCTCAAACTGAATCCCTCAAATCAAATTAAAATTAACATGAATTTGCATTCACATTGATGTTCGATTGAATCAATTGTATTAAATATTCATATTATACAATTAATATGACCAGAGTCGGAAACTTTTAAACCACCATTCGGTTTAGAAATCAAGCAATTTTCATCTTAGTGACGACAATGCCTTTATATCATTTTTTATAGAGTATAAGCGTAACAAACAAGCACAAAGTATACCTGATGGTAAATGGATGCTGATGCTCATAGACATCTACGACTATCCTCAATTAAGAATCAAAATGCAGATGGGTTGTCACTCCTTAGTTCTAAGATGGAATGCCTCGATTCCAGTAAAAAGGGTCTCCGGTTCTCCTACTAGACTCCACAGAATTAGCAATTTATTTATGGTATAATTTATTATATGCTTTAACAAAAAAATTCTGAAACATGGTCAAAAATTTCTAATAAACAAGCTTATAAATATTAAAATTTGAATTAAAGAAAAACTGTACAAAAAGGTTTATTATAATATTAAGGAATTAATTAATATTAATAACCCATGGGATTCTTGTGATCGCCACCAAGCTAGTTCTACGAAAATTCATAAAAAAAAATGCTGAAAACAAAATAATTGTAAACAAAAATGTGTTTAAAAAAAATCCCCCTGGGTTTTCATGTTGGTTCTTTCCAGGACAGAGGTATTTTCCGAACCAGTGGTAAATAAAAAATGACTTTCAATAAGTATTAGGTAATAATCAATATTCAATAAAAAAATCATTATACTCTCATTTTATTCTATTCTATTCTACACTCATCATACGGAGCACTGCAAAATTAAGCTGCTTTTTCATGCCAGTATTCTGTTAGTGTAGTATTACGATACGGGAGAGAAACGGAATATAATAAATAATTTTAATTAGTTCATCATCATCATTAAATCCCTTCACAAATCCACTGCTGATCAAAGGCCTCCCCCAAGGAATGCCACAAAGCACGGTCCTAAGCCACCTGCATCCATCGACTTCCTGCATATCTTACCAGGTCGTCACTCCCCACTAGAGAGTGGGGCCCTACATTTTGTCCGCCGGTACGAGACCGCCAGTCTCGTACCGGCGGACAAAGTGTAAGGCTCGAGAACCTTTTTTACCCATAGGTTGTCGGTTCTTCGAGCTATATGGCCGGTCCATTACCACTTCAGCTTACTAATCCGTTGGGCTATCTCAGACACTATGGTTCTACTGCGGCTATCCTCATTTCTAAGTTTCTAACGATGAAACTCAGAGCACAGCCCTCTCCATAGCTCGCTGAGCGACCTTGAGCTTCCTCACCCGGCCAGCAGTGAAGGACCACGTCTCAGTTCCATAGGTCATCACTGGCAACACGCACTTGTTGTACAGTCTCGTTTTCAAGTTTTGAGGTATACTTGACGAGAAGATGTGCTGTAATTTCCCGAACGCTGCCCAACCGATTTGAATCCGTCAATTGACTTCTCGGTCGAAGTTGGACTTACCTAGTGGGACTATTTGTAATAGTCCGACTATTTGTAATAGTCCGACTAGGTAGTCGGAATATTTGACACAGGTAAACATACTTGTCAACAACTTCGAGCTTAGTGCTCCCAACAACTACCGGCATAGGTGTGACATGGACATTAAACATGATCTTTGTTTTGTCCATGTTCATCTTAAGAACTATCCGTTGGGAAACACTATTGATGTCATTGAGCATAGTACTTGGTTCCTTAAGCGATTCTGCCATAAGGACTATATCGTCGGCAAATCGAAGGTGAGTGATGTACTCGCCATTGATGTTAATACCGTATCTTTTCCAGTACAGAAGCTTGAAAACGTATTCCAATGCAGCGGTGAAGAGTTTCGGAAATATAACGTCACCCTGTCTTACACCTCTCTGCAATTGGATAGGTTTTGTACTCTTATTCTGTACTCGGATAGCCATCGTAGCCCTACTGTATAAGCACTTCAACATTTCGATACACCGACAGTCAACTTGGCACCGCTGAAGGGACTGCAGCACCGCTCAAATTTCGACGGAATCAAAGGCTTTCTCAAAGTCCACATACGCCAGACATAGTGGGAAATTGTACTCCTCGGACTTCTGTACAATTTGCTTTATTTAAGATTTATTTTATTTATATTTGGCCTATTTATTTTAGTTTAGTATTAGCATATTAACTTTTTATTACACCTACTTCATTCTATCTCTGAATCATACCATGGTAGACTGGTAGAAAATGCCTTTGGCATTAAGTCCGCCTATATACCACAAGTGTATATGAAGTTTTAAATAAATAAATTTGCTGAAGGGTATGTATGTGGTCTATGGTGCTAAAGCCTTTTCGGAAACTAACTTGTTCGAGAGGCTGGAAGTCGTCAAGTCTGCGCGCGAGACGATATGTAATGATTCTCGAAAACAACACGAAGACACGGCTCAGAAGGAAAATCGGTGTGTAGTTCTTCAAGATGGAGGTGTCACTTGTCTTGAAGAACAAGGCCACCGCATTTCTGCTCTACGCCTCCGGTGTTATGTCACCATGGAGGACGGAATTAAAGAGCTTCTGAAGGACTTGATGATTCCCTTGTGCCTAGTTTTGTGAAGAAATTTGTTTTTATTACCGTATAGTGGTTTTCGGAAGAATGCATGGCTCTAGATATAGCCTCATATATTTCCTCCACCTCCTCATCCGAATATGCCGAGGTTGGCCCGTAAACCTGTATGACCTTCAGCGAATATCAATTGGTGATTCTAAGTATAAGGTACGCAACCCTCGTTGACACACTCTTAATCTTTACAACGTTGTTAACGAGAGACTTGTGGACGATAAAGCCAACATCTCCATTTGAGACAGATGGTCGCCATCCTGTTAATAGAATAAGTTGCCGGATTCAAGGATTACCATGTGCTCCCCTCTCTCTTCAGACGTCACATAATCCTATAATATTTCAGCGCAAATTGTCTATCTCTTCTTCCAGCTCCAGGATCTTCTCGTCAGTACTCTGGGTGGTTGCGTTATATGTTGCCAGGTCGACTAGTCTTAGGTGGCAAATGAACCTCCACACCTCCTTAGCACCCCTGCCGCGCCGTTACCATGGTCGCCGTCGTAGCCAGCAATAGTGGGGCCGCCGGGTACTGAAGGCCGTCTTTGCGTTACTTTAACAATGGATTGTCAAACGTAGTTTTCTTATTATTGTTTTGCTGTTATCAGAAAGACGCTGATGCCCATCTTCTGCCTCAGTTTCCCTCTATTACGTCTTATGATACCCACGGAAAGATATGGGGTAGTTTGTATTCTTACCCGCCACTACATGTATACTTGCATATCTGACAATCGCTCTTCGTGTTTAGCACAATAATGGCTTTAGGATGCTGATGGGACTGTCTTGACATTGCATCGCATCAGGTATGTTTGTTAAGGCTAACACGGACAACTTTGATACAATAGTGCAGAAGAGAGTGGCCTTTCTGATGCAACGCATGCAAGACAGTGCCAACTGGTGCCAACGGTCTCCTATGCACTGTATAAGGAGGGCTTGATTGTCTTGTCTTGAAAATAAGTATTGTTGTTTTTAGTTGTATATTTACTAACATTAATTTTAAGTTTATTTTATTTATTACTAACAAAGTATGCAGCTAGTTTCTAAAATAAAATTATTATTATTATGTACTAGCTGACCAGGCAGACGTTGTTCTGCCCTTTCCGACGACCATGTGTCCTAAAAAATAAAAAAATAAATTTACAATACAAAAAATTGAGGGTCACTTATCGGGATAAAAACTATCCTATCTCTCAAGTTGGACCAAACTGCACACATTGTGAAACATTTCTTGAAATCAGTTCAGTAGTTTATGAGTTCATCACGGACAAACAATGTGACACGTAAGTTTTATACGAGTATATAAAGCTTAGATTGTATTTCTGATATTTTGTTTTTTATTTTATTTTATTTATTTATTACAAGATCCACAGCCCTAATTACAATGTAAATGAACTTAAGAAATAAACTTACAGCCAATAACGGATCTACTTTATACATTTTTTAACTTAAATTAATCGACCGACAATCAATAAGTTTGAGACACAAAAACATACAATTTTAGAATTAACAATTAAAAACAGCGCGTCTATCTTTCTCTCTGATCTGTAATGTTCGTGTACGCGCGCGCTTGTGTGTGTGTGTGTGTGTGTGTGTGTGTGTGTGTGTGTGTGTGTGTGTGTGTGTGTATGTGTATGTGTGTGTGTGTGTGTGTGTGTGTGTGTGTGTTTGTGTGTGTGTTTGTGTGTGTGTTTGTGTGTGTGTTCAATATACATATTAACCATTTCCTTCAAGTACTTCAAGAACTTCCTTCTTAAACACATGCCTACTACTATGAAAAATGTCAGTAACATTAAATTGGTTATTAAAAGTTCTATGCGATCGACTGACCAATGCGTTTTGTGCGTAATTTGATTTTGATCGTGTTACAGCAAATAATTTTGAGTGTCTCGTTCTATCTTTCGGGGTGCAGAAACTCAGTATTTTGGTTGATAGTTCAGGGCTATCTATATATCCGTTGCATATTCCGTGTAAAAAGGATATGTCAGCAAGTACACGCCTATTTTCGAGAGTCGTGAGATTATGATAATGACAGGATTCATCATAGTTTTTAAAGAGGCAATGCGACCGATAATTTAAGTGTTTTATGAATTTTTCTTGCATTTTCTCCAAATCTTGAGTATAAATGATATACTGAGGGTTCCAAACTATGCTACAGTATTCTAGGATGCTCCTAACATATGCGTAATATAGTACTGTTAGGCAACCTATGTCTGAGAAGGGACGACTAACACGCAATACGAAACCCAGGCTTCTGTATGCTTTGTTTTTAATAATTTCTGCATGATCAGAAAATGTCAACTTGCAATCAATGTGAACACCGAGATCCCTAACACAAGCCTATTTTGCAATTTTAACATTACTAATATAGTATTCAAAATTGATTGGATGTTTCTTGCGAGAAAAGATGATAAAAGAACATTTATTTATATTTATTCCAATTCGATTATCAGTATAATATTGTTCTAGACGGTTAAGATCAGATTGTAGGCCAGTACAATCCACATCATTTTTAATTTTCATAAATATTTTGGTGTCATCAGCGTACATAAGGAATCGAGCGTGTTCGAAGCAAGTTGTAATTAACTTTATAAATTAGTCACCTATTTCAATATTTTTCCGTAATTTTATTGCATTTTGTCGCTACGTTAGGTTTAACATTTAAAATTATGTTTCTATATATTATTTAATTTTCTATATTTGTGAACATGTATTTTTGTAATTGTCTCTGGTTGTTCAATAAGAAAAAAATAACTACTACGAGTTATTTATAAATTTATCCGTTAATCTATTTCTGTTAGAAAGAAACAAATAAATACGCGACTTCAAAATACAAACGTCCATTCCATTCGCCTCATCAGTCAAGGCGGCGCAATCCCTGACGCGTTGGCGGCCATTATTCTCTGCTAACGGCCGCGTGGGCACATAACTCGGAATAATTCGGTTATGCCTGGTGTTTTCTTTTAATTGAATTTTATTCTAAAGTATGATTAGATAATCGATCCGATTTAATAAATATTAGAGAGTAGTACGCTTTAAGCGGTGTATTCTCCATTGTGGCGGCATAAGACATTCTATCACCCCATTACTTTTTAAGCGTGATAGAACCATGCAGCTGAATCTTTATTATGGCTTTAGCACGAATGGTTCGGTTCGACCGAGAATGGACTACACTCTCACAGAAACCAGCGGAAAAAAGCAGATAAATGCTGCTGTGTTTCGTATGGAGAATGTGGAGAAATGGAGACCATTTTTACTGAAAACGAAGCATTCCATATCAATCCTCAGTGGTGTTAACGCATCTGCGTCTTGATACTAAACTGACGATAGATATAGATGTCTATGTGTCACAGCATCGACTTACCGTCAGGTGGACTATGTGCTCGTTTGTCACCCTTATTCTATGAAAAATACTTCCCGTGGGTACCACAGGTGGTGACTATGGGAGATGTAAATAAGATCTTATGGCTTCCGCTGGATGGCAATATAGCATTTCATTTGCACCGTATGTGAAATATCCAGGTCCATAGAGTTAGTGACATCTAAAGCGCGAGACGTCTGTGATCTCTCCCGCAGTCTGAGATTGTAATGTGATCCTCGATCCATCTGCCAAAAAGGAGAGAGACCAATGTCCAGTAGGGGATTTTAAGAGGGAATCTGAAAGAGAAATGGGTAGCAGCGTTATCCTGTTAACAACTGAACATATTAAAAAACTAGCGGTTTCCAACCCGCCTACCAAATTTGGCATCTATGGCAAAATCCTCGCAATGAGGCGGTCTATGGGGCCTATGCTAAGCAATGGACTTTTCATAAATAGAAATAATAATAATAATAATAATGTCCTCCAGACCGAATTTCGGCCACGGCGGCCAGTTTCAACGGAGACGAGCCATCTGCGCAGGACAGGACTATAGTGCCCAAGTGTATGCGCAAGCACATGAGCACTCTCTATTCCGTCACTCTCATAGCCCGATGGGACGGTAAACCGACACGACCGGAGAGAGATCAGGCGCAAGACTAACGGCTTTACGTGCTTTCCGAGGCACGGGGGTGAAACACCGCCTACTTCCTGACTCCGGGCAGCTACTGAGAATTTCTTGATGGAAAAGCTCAATAACTGAGTTTTTGGCCCGACCCGGGATTCGAACCCGGGACCTCATGATCAGCAGTCGCACCACTACAACCACTAGACCAACGAGCCAGTCTAGACTAGTAATAAACAGATAAATAGATATATTTTACGATTCTTTAAGACAAAAAAATACAAAATACTGTTTTTAAATATGACTACAAAACAGCTAATATGTTGTGCTAATATATATATGCACTGTGTGTCATATTTATCCCAATTAATAAATTTAGTATAAAATTCTCATTTCTGGGACATTAACTTTCAACTCGAGAGACAACAGTAAGACAGTTGGATGATAAAGTGTCTTTCCGGTGCGAGGCAATTAACAAATTCTCTGAATTCCCTTTCGGGCCGCAACCTAAATAATTCATTTCACCCGTACAGTGACAGCAGAGAGTATAGTGCCACCCTAAATCTAATGCTTTCCTAATATACACTTCTACATTGATATTATTAAGAGGTGAAGTTGTTTGTCAGTTTGGTCGTTCAGAATATTCGGAACTGGTGTAATTATACCATATATTGTAGTGTTATGGTACTTACATATAATTTTACACTGTTTTAAATTTATTTTTCCATTCTGTTATTGATTTTCTGCATTCATATTTTACATCACTTTTCACGCTATGCTACTTACATATCATTTTACACTATTTTCCATTCTGTTTTTGATTTTTTGCATTTATATTTTGCATCGCCTTTATTTCCATAGGATCCTGTAACGTTTTTACACAATAACAAATCATTTTCACTTCGTATTTTCACACTATCAGCACCTTTTAAAATCGCTGTCAATGGAGTCTTACCTTTTTCGGTCTTTTATTGAGTTCTCCGTAACTCTGCAATTTCAGGCTTCGTGCGCGCTGCCGCGCATTAGTTTTTCCTATATGAATAATATCTCATTTCTTACTTAAATATAATGGTTTTTCAATTATAAGCCTGAAATCAAAAATTGTTAGATTTGACAACCATTATTTATATGGTTGTTATGGTAACTTTTATTCAAATTCGTCACTGGTCTGATGTTCTTAGTTTAATGTTTCCTCATAAATACTCTTTGGCTCTAGGTCATATACAATAAATTTCCTTTTAATTTAAATAATTTCTCGTTCTCTCTAAAAAGGTATAAAAGCCGAACAATTGGAGAATACAGGGAGTCTCGCTTCAGTTCTCAAACGAGAAACATCTACTAAAGGCCTTATCCCGGGGCCGCATTGCCCCGGGATCCTGCAAGCCTCCATCTACACGTGAAGTCGTCGGCGAAGTCTACTTCAAGCGCGGGGCCACACTACTCCGGGCGCTACGACTGCTTGCTCCAGGCGCTGAGTGCACCTACTGCCGCGCTACCTTCGGGCGCTACGACTGCTTGCTCCAGGCGCCGAGTGCACCTACTGCCTGTGCTACCTTTGGGCGCTGCGACTGCTTGCTCCAAGTGCTGAGCGCACCTACCCCAGGCGCTACGTGCGCTGGCTCCGGACACTGCGTGTGCCCAGTCCAGGCGCTGCGTGCCGCCGCCGCTAAGAAACCTCAAGCTCCGCGTGTGCCTACTTCTACAAAAGCAGCGTGTCACTTCAACCTTTAGGCTCCACTATAATACTATTTTCTCCTATTCTCCTATCTTTATTTTTTTTAAATCTAATTGTAATCTCACTTCATCCATCATCATCATATTTCATTTTTTTTATAAAATTGTAAATACCTTTCTAAAAATTTAAATATATTATTTTCTTGGTCTACTTTTGTTGTTTTGTTGTTCTTAGGTTAGGTTCTTTTTTTATTAATTGTCGCTTCACGACAATATTTAAATAACATTCAAATACACAATATTTATTATAATACGGATCAGTAAGCTGAAGTGCCGACAATCGATAGGGAAGAAAGGTTCTCGAGTGGCAGTCTCGTACCGGTAGACAAATTGAAAGGCAGTTCCCCACTAGATGGAGTAACAACCGGATAAGACATGCTAGAAGTCGATGAATGAAGGTGGTTAAAAAAAAACTAACACCTAAAACTATCATGCAGTCCTGTTACACGTGGTATCATGCCACGAACGCTGGCTGCGTTTCCTCGCTGAATGGCTACACTTAGCCTTTTAGTGAAAAAAGAACTAACCTTCATCAGCATTTGAATTTGCGAATTCTCGTTGCTTCTGCTTCCTTTTCTCGATAGCTATTTTAAGATTATTATCATTTTTATTATGAATTATGGGCAATATGATGGTTTAAAATATACTAATTTTCAACGGGGTTTCAAAACTGACCAACGTTACTTTTTAAAACAGTTTTAATAATATCGAAAAACAGCGGGGCACCTAACAGGCATAGCAATTGTAGACTGACAGTTTTTATTCAGTCCGATTCTGATAGCACCATGTTTTCCGAGTGATAAAGGCCTTGTACTGAATACGGTCAAAATAAGTTGAAAAAATGGTGTAATTGTAAAAGCGGAGAAAAAAATCGTTGGTCTAAAATAAATAAGTTATTATTACTAATATAATCAAAAATATACAAAAACACTGTGCTGTTTCCACAGCTCTATATCTTGATAGCAATATTATAATATTAAAACTTGTTAATTTCTCTGTCATGACCAAAATACGAAAAAATCTTTTAATCTTGTCTTAAGATAAAATACATTCACCAATTCATTATTTGGTAGGTAGCTTCTACAGTCTATCAAAAATAGATTGCTCAATATACGTCTCCCCATTAAAGGTCAAAGGTGTTGTGTCATAGGGGGGTTAGTCCCGTGTAGTGGCGGCGTAATACACTACCACATATCATTCCTTGGTTGTCGTAAGAAGCGATATAGGGAACCCAAAATAATAGGAAACTACGGTAACCAACCCGTCTGCCAACCGTGGCAACTAGTAATAAATAGATATCATCTTAAGCAAATACTACCCTATAAAGATATAATATAAAGATTATACGCACATATACAAAAGATGTACATATTATGTGTAATATAACTTATTGTATTAAATCTTACTTCGAGATTAATTATTAGACAATCCTTATTTCGCCTTTGTTAAGAAATAAAGAAGACATCGTATTATCATCAACAGACCGCTCCAAAGATTACGTATTATATTTATTGTACTACTAGTTATTACCCTTGGCTTCTCCTAAGCAGAATTCGAGTAAGCTACGTTTATTTTATTATAAAATAAGGGTGACAAATGAGCACACAGTCCACCTGATTGTGAGTGGATGCTTGACCCACCCACTAGAGTATATATATTTATTTATTTAATTATCCTTTATTGCAACACACCAATTAGGGGTTACAAAGGGCGGACTTAATGCCCTATGGCATTCTCTACCAGTCAACCCGACGAAAAATAGAAAAAATAAAGATGTTGGCAGGTGCAAGTTAAGGACAATAATAAAACATAAGTTATAAATCAAAACAGTTCAGCTATAATAAATAGATTACACAATAAAAAAAACTACCTAATTGCATTATATAAATACAGTATACATAAACAACACACATATGTAAATATACACACACACACACACACACACACACACACACACACACACACACACACACACATACACACACACATAACGTTACGGCACCAATCTTTTAAACAAAAGCTTATTCGTAACTTCCTTGACATCAGCGGGTAAAGCGTTCCAGAGGAGAATAGCCTGAACTGTGAAGGAAGAATTAAAAAAAATTGTTCTATGTTCTGGAATACTAACTTTAAGTACCTTAGAAGGACGAGGTTCACGGCCGGAAATAGAGTAAAGAAAGTTGAAGTTTTCTTTAAGATATGGCGGAGAATTAGAATCGTTTAAGATGGAAAAAAGTGTTAATAAAATTCTGGAGCAACGCCTTTGACGTATAGTGAGCCATTTAAGCTTAGAACGATAGGCAGAGATATGGTCGTATTTACGTAAATTAAAAACAAATCTTATACAACTATTGAGAAGGCGCTCCAATTTATTGAGAAGATTTTGCGACAGATCCGGATAGCACACATCAGCATAATCAATATTGGGAAGAATGAGGGAATTAACCAACATAAGCTTAGTTTTGAATGGTAAGAAATTTTTCAGACGATACAGGGAACGCAAGGCAACAACAACTTTACGGCTTATTTCAGAAAATTGCAAACTCCAGTTCATTGTTTGATCTATATGCAAGCCAAAATTAACTATTGATTCATTGAAAGGAATCGATATACTATTGTAAACCACAGGTTTTAGGTCTCTAAGTCAATCCTGGCCAGCATCCTTGAACTACCTACAATCATTGCATTTCAACGGATTTACCGAGATACCATGCCTGTTCGACCAAACTCGGATAGCATCAAGATCATCGTTCATCAGTCTTATGACGTTATTGATGTCATCGATACTAGATTGTACGTATTGTTGAAGATTATCTGCATACAGATGGTGCGAACACTTGATAACAGAAGATATGGAATTAATGAATAAAGAAAAAAATATACGAGAAAGTATGCCGCCTTGCGGCACACCAGTTTCGATGTCAGCCCAGCCAGAGAACTGTTCTCCAAGGCGGACGGACTGTTGGCGGCCGCGAAGATAGGATGAGATCCACTCCAAGGCTGAGGATGAAAATCTGAGATAAGTCAGAATGGAGAGGAGGATGTCGTGATCAACTGTATGTAGGTGTCAATAACAGACTCCTACATTAATAATATCGTGTATTAGTTTTGACGTCTCAGTGGCTTAGCAATGAGATGTTGCGGTGGGGGGCGCGGGTTGGAATCTCGTACGGAACAAGTATTTGTATAGCCTACAAATAATTGTTCCGAGTCTGGATGTTTGTTCTCGTGCAATTTATGTTTGTAAACTGCCTCCACGACACAGAAGCAAATCCTAGTGTTTATTAAAAAGAAAAAAAAAGCTCAAACAAATCACTATTCTCTGTTGACATTTACCTTTATTATTTGTAGGTATATGCAGCTATATTATTAGTATAGTTGTAGCACGAATGCATCGGCTCGACCGGGGAAGGACCACGCTCTTACAGAATACCAGCGTAAAATAGCATCTTAACGCTGCTGTGTTTCGTATGGTGAGTGTAGAGAACCGGAGACCCTTTTTACAGGAAATGAGGCATTCCATCTTAGTCCTCACGGGTGACAACGCATCTGCATTTTGATTTCTAATGGAGCTGCTATATTATATATATATATATAATATAGCAGCGGTTGCACATATGTTTTGCGGCAGAAGAAGAGAAGCGGATATTATTTACCCAGCAGAACAATTTTTACAGTTACTAGCTAACTTACTGTACACTTAATGATAAGTAGCTACTGCAGTCTAAAGACGACTACAAACAACTTCTCACAAAGGCGACCGCTGTTGCGTTTTCAGCTCTGAGAATGGTGGGATGTCTTACAGACTGTAATTATACTGGCTGTTTATAGCTCTCAGAAGACCTGAACAGAGCAAAGCACAGTGCACGCACTGTTGCGGGTGTTACCTACTCAGACGAGTTTCTAGGCAAAATATGTCGTACCACCTAGTAACTACTTTAGATAATACAAAAGAGGTTTTCTACAAATTATAATATTAAATATTATCTAACCAAAACATTAACTAAGTTAAGATTTGGGCAAAATTATATTTCAACTAAAACCAAATTACGCCGCAGGGCGATCCAATTAAAGTCCCCAATTAAACCAACATTTAGTTATAGCAGTAAAGGAGCGTTTTAGAACGCGCCAAGAGATAATTATTACGCAATTAATAACATTTGGAATAAAAACCAGAGCAATTATTTTTCCAGTCACAAATAATTATCCTTATAGTCACATATAGATAAGGTGTGTACAAATTCGGAAATTTGGACTGAAAGAATTAATTTAAAAAATTGAAATGTCATTCAGCAATAATATTATGATTTTAGTACGAATGAGTCGTCTCGACCGGGGAAGACCACGGTCTTACAGACAGCGTAAAATAACAGCTTAATGCTGCTGTGTTTATATATATATATATATATATATATATATATATATATATATATATATATATATATATATATATATATATATATAATATTACATACGTATGGTGAGTGTAGAAAACCGGTGACCCTTTTTATTGGGCGTGGCTTTCTATCTGAGTCCTCAGAGGTGACAACGCATCTGCATTTTGGTTGGTAATTGAGAATAGATGTAGGTGTCTATAGGCCATAGCATCCACTTACCATCAGGCGCAATGTGTGCTCGTTTGTCACCATTTTTTCTATAAAAAAAGCGCGAAACCTTTATTACTGTACATGGCACTTAAGCGATTTCATATTAATCGATTGTAATTGTTTAGAGAAAAAAAGCCTACTTGTGAGGTCACCCGCGTTGGGGACTTGTTAAAGTGATGACGTAGTTTTGAGGTTATCAATTCAAGTGTTCTTTTTGTACGTTTATTACGCGATATCTACTTCGATAATTGTGAACTGATTTAAATTATTTCTTTTATTACTTATCTGAAGGGTGATTCAATTTAAATACGAAGAAAACTTGTGGGTGGGGAAAAATAGGGGATAAAGTTTTTAGTGTAACTAGTTACATGTTATAACAACATTTTGGGTCGTTACGTCGAGCTTTCTGTTGCTCTAATGTTCACTCAAGTGGGTTAGATATTAATCCTTAAAAAAAACAACTTGAATAAAGCCCCAACACTCCGCTTCAAATATGGGAAAACTAAAAAGAATAAAATAATTTTAGTCCTTGTTTTAAATTATTTTTAACTTTATTTTAGTTTTATTATTAATAGAATTATTTTGACGTTGAATGTAATTATTTTAATTTTTTTATCATTCTAAATATTGGAAGTCTAGAGAACTTAGAACAATGCAATTCAACTCGACGTAAATACTTTAATAAATGTGTAGATTGTGTCACCGGGGGCCATAAAGGCAATTAACGACAATGGAACATAGGTAATGGCTTATGTGACACTAGGACTTGGCAGGCAGCCAGCTGTAGAAATGCGATAGGGTTTACCGCAGCTGTCTGTCGCCTAAATGAAATTTTATTTGGATAAACCCTTAAAATGTGCATACATACAAGACACAGTAACGTCACGCTTGTATTTTCCGATGAGGTATGCAGAATCGAAAGAGCAGAATTTTCATTTAAATTACTTATTAATATTACATTTATACTATTGGTTGTATTTGAAATTGTATATTTATATTAAGTTGTGTTTTTGCAGGTAAAGAAGTGAGAGAATTTTTTTTTCTGATAATAAACCACTGAGCAGTTTGGCACATTGTAAAACTGTAAAATTGTAAATTTCTATCATAAATAAATACAAATTAAGTATATTTTCTCAAAAAGAATATGGGTTTTAATAGATAGGATGAATTAATAATTCATTAGTCTCTTTTAGCTGGCTAAGTCAGAAACATAGTTGGCACATTCTTGTTTAAAGTTCCACGTAAACATGGGAACAAAAAGTCCAATACTAATATGGTACACCATAGAAATTTCATGAATAATATTACATAATTAAGTCCAGATATGAACTCTAATATGGCTGTAGTATGAATTGATCAGTTCGACTGGGAAACTACACTCTCAAAGAACAGCATAAAATCACAACATCGGCGGGGTTAGCCAAGATGACATTGTATGATCGTTAACGCTTAAAAATACTACAATGATAAATTACATCAACGCTAATTTACATGACAGTCACATGACGTGACATCCAGCTATATCATTCTCATTCTTTTAATAGTTTTCTATAGCGTTAACAATCGTAGTCAGTCATCTTGGCTAACCCCGATGTTGTCGTTTCGTATGTATTTTGTCACTACTAATAATAATACCCTCAAGACCTGATTTCGGTCACGGCGGCTAATCTCAACTGAGACTAGCTATCTGCGATGGACAGGATTACAGTATGTACACAAGTACAGTTGAGCTTCGGATCGAAATTGGACCGGAGCGAGACCAACACGGCTTTACGTGTTTTCTGTGGTATGGAGAATAAACACCACCAAATGGCTCTCTGGTTCAGGAGTAACACAAAAGGACACAATACACAAGAATGTTGGTTTTAAGCTAAAAAAATAATAATTCAAAATCTGGACCCGATCTGTGGCACCGTAGTCGAATTTTTAATAAATAATTATATTCAAATCAAACGTATCGCGCCACCTACCGACAAAGGCAGTACAACTTCAACCGAGCAAGCAAGCTGTATATTTGTTAACAATTTTAAATAAATAAACCTTTAAATCTGAAATTGTTAAAGTTCCATTTTATTTTTATTGTTAGTTAGATAGTACAACATTTTACGGCAGTCGAAATTACACATAATGACTGTATTTAAATGTCGTGATACGCTGAATTACGGTGTGGTATTTTATTCCTCTCATTTAGGTGCTCTTAGTTTGATTGAACCCATGCATGCACACAAAGTTCTGTTAGAGTTTTAACGAGTTAGGTCGCAGTTTAGTTTCTAACATATTCTAATTTTTAAAGAACGAAGAGTAAATTGATACTTAGTGTATAGGGGTCTTTATAATGGGGAGTCAGAATGAGTCAAAGAAGGCACGTATGGGAAAATTTTAATTACTCATAATACTGTGTAAGTCTAGTGTATGTATGGTAATAAAAGTTGTGTGTAGCAGAAGAAGCATAATAGTAATAATGCTGTAGAAATGCGGTCTTGTGGTATGTTAAGTGAAAAGTGCAGTTTAGAAGCAAATGGTGTGAACAGTATATAAAAATAAAATACTGCTGTGTCTTGTACATGTAGAAATAATTAATGAGGAAAGAGCGACAAAGCAAGTGGCAGAGTAAGCAATGGATGGAAGTTATCAATCAAATTGGCGATGTTATGAAGATATATTTACACGAATACTATATTAGTAGTGCTTTACTCTCGAACCATCAAGGTCACGTGGTCTTAAAATGCCTCTATCTTAACCAAATTTCATATATACGATAATATGAGTAGCCGTTTATCAAGAAAACACTCTAATTAATTCATATTATATTTAAAAAAAATTATTGCTGCTTTCAAAAAAATGGTTTAAAATTTTAAGTGGACGCCCGGATGTCTGTACGCTGATTTTGTTTGTGGTCAAGACAACTCCCGAAACAAGTGATGTACCGAGACTGGGTTTTTTTTATTACCTTCAGAATTACATCAACTGGTATTTCACATTTATAGCCTAGTATACGTATTTTGTTAATACAAAGACTTTTATTTTTTTTTATAAATGTACCTTCTACCTAATAATTTTAATTTGATTTTTTGTAGCCCTAGATATACGAAGGACAAATGTAACATACAGCCTATATCGGTTTTATACTTTGTGTAATTGATTTATTTCAGTATTTTTTTTCCATCAAAATGAAATGAAACGTGCAAACGTCAAACTTCATGAGGCGTGCACTTTTGGAATTTACAAATATGTTTTTTTTACATATTTTTTATTCCCGAAGTTTCGTGGTTGTCACATCGAGGACCAGGAGGTGTTTGATATAATCACTAATGAGAGCTTCCTTTAGCTTTTTAATATTGTTACGAGCTTGGAGTTCGAGAAAATTAAAAACTGCCGAGTGAATTACCAAAATTGACACTTTAGTTATAGAACAACACTAAATACAATTGTACTACTGATCACTTTAGTTCGCAGTTGTATCGCTTCAAAGTATTCACTTGTATCGCCAAGTACCAGACATTAATTGTGACGTCAAACAATATTAATTATTACTCAGATTAACGCTGAACGAGCTTCCGTATGGTGTAGTCCTACAGTGGCTTTCATTTTACTACTGGATTATAATCAGCAGGTTAACTATTACATCCAAGTTTTATTCAACATGGGCCAAATTATAATACCCTTAAATGACAAGCATATATGCGTATCAGGATCGTATCAAAATATAAAGTCTATAGACTTTGCCTACTCCTTTAGTTAAGAATCGTGAAAGTTTATGTTATTTAAATAAAAAAATTAAATTATAAATATTTTATTGTCATAATGATTTCTTATATTTACGCAAAGACTACACATTAAATAAAACTAATTCTACGGACTTCATCTCGTTTAATTTTAATTTTAATTCCCGACGTTTTGGGTGCTTTACAGCACCCATGGTCACGAGGGGGACTAAGGTGTTTGACGTCCCGATGTCATAGTTAGCCCAAGTACCTTCAGTTTTTGAATATTTATTTTTGTATTTTATAAGTGGAATTGTATAGTACGTGAATACACTCGCATATTACGTCTAGCATACACGTGATAGCATCACCAATTATAGGACTGTAATGTTCTCACATAGAGGGTAAGATGAAAAACAGTCAGTCGGTTGTCCGAGCATTAAACGAAGCATATACGTTAGGAAATTACTTGTGTTTTATTCTAAATAATATCACAAATACTACATTTTGGCGACGAGTTTCGTTATCTACGTGTGTAAAAAGTGTTATTAGGAAAAGAAATTATGGCTAGCAGTGCTAATGTTGTGTTCGGAGGCAGTCTCAATTTTGACCACCAAATTCACGAGTCACGAGAGTCACCGCTAATGATATAACGGAACAAACGGACAAAGCTGGTATTAAGCGTCGAGCAATTTTACTGTCGTCATTATCAGAAGACACGTTTCGCATCCTCAGAGATTTAGTGGCACCGAATGAACTTGATGATACAGAGTACAAAGTGCTTATACATTATTTAGACAAGCATTTAATGCCAAGGAAGTGTACGTTCGCAGAACGTTTTAAGTTTTATAAGGCTGAGCAACGTCCAGGCGAGGGATTGGCTGAATGGGCGGCCAGAGTACGAAGTCTTGCACAATACTGTGGATTTAAGAGCGAGCTTGATATTGCATTGCGTGACCGATTCGTATTAGGACTAGAAAACATATCAGAAAAAGAAAAGTTATTCTCAGAATGCATCGACACCTTGACGTTCAATAAAGCGTTGGAGTTAGCACAGGGGGTGCATTGCGCGCGATCAGCTTTGCAAAGTACTTTGGAGACTACGCGTGACTCATCACCATCACAGCGGACGATATTTGCCGTGCGCGCGAGTACATCACGGTTGGAAGCACATCAACAACAACAACGAAAAAAGTTTTGTGAAGTATGCGGTTATAAGAACCATGTTAAAAATCAGTGTAGATTTATTAATTATACATGTCAAAAATGTCATCAAATAGGACATTTGAAACGAACGTGTAAAACACAAATAAAGAATAATAATTTTGTAATGGAGGAAGGGGACGACATTGCCGAAGGTGAGAAATTTTATAACATTAGGTCAGTAAATGGTGAGCCTATGCAACGGATGGTAACGATAGCGGACGAAAGCATTTTATGTGAAATAGATAGCGGTAGTGCCGTTTCGGTGATGCCAAATAATGTCTATGAAGCGTATTTTAAAACAAAGTTTAGAATGCGTTTTTCTAATATCGTTTTAAATTGTTATAACGGGAGTAAGATAGCACCCAAGGGTTCCGTGGAATTACCGTTAACGTATGAAAAATGTACACAGCGAATAATATTTTTTGTAATCGATACAATACATAAACGACCTACTTTGTTGGGACGTGATTTTTTGAGTTTGTTTAAGTTACAGATTTGTGGATCATGTTATTATAGTGCAAATGAGAGCGATTTAGGTTCTAAGTTTTAAAAAATATGAAAAATTATTTTCTGACGAATTGGGGAGATTTAATAAATTTAAAGTTACCTTGAAAATCAAACCAAATGTACCTTTAAAATTTTTTAAGCCACGCCCGGTACCGTTTGCTTTAAAAAATAAGATAGAAATTGAAATAAAACGGTTGGTCGAATTAGGTATTTTAGAAAAAATAGATCATTCCGACATCGCTACACCAATAGTTCCGGTGTTGCGGGCCGATGGAAATATTAGGATTTGTGGGGATTATTCTGTCACCTTAAATAAAGCTCTGTATGTAGATAATTATCCAGTACCGCGTATTGAAGAAATATTTGCCAAACTCCATGGAGGTGAGGAGTTTACCAAACTTGACCTCTCCAGGGCCTACAACCAGTTGGAACTGGATGAGTCGAAACAGCTGACTTGCATTAATACCCACAAGGGTTTATACCGTTATAACCGGCTAGTTTTTGGATTATCCAATGCTCCTTTTATTTTTCAGCAAACTCTTGAAAAATTACTAGATGATATTGAAGGTGTTTGTATATTCATTGATGACATTTTAGTGACGGGTGAAAATCGTAGTATACACTTGGAACGCTTAGAGAATGTTTTAAGCAGATTAGAGGATGCTGGTATGCGGTTAAAGAAAGATAAGTGTGAGTTTTTTAGGGATTCGGTGGATTATTTAGGATTTGTGATAGATAAAAACGGACTTCACAAGTCACAAAAAAAGTTGACGCTATTTTAAATTGTAAACGACCCAAAAATATAACTGAATTAAAATCATTTTTGGGCCTAGTAAACTATTATAGGTGTTTCGTTCCAAATACTTCCGGTGTTCTAAGCCCTTTGAATTGTCTTTTAAAAAGGACGCAAAGTGGCATTGGGGAGAGGAGCACGAAAACTCTTTTAATGCTATTAAACAAGAAATGGCTTCTGAACGGGTGTTAGCTCACTATAACCCCGAGCTGACGACGATAGTTACAGCGGACGCGGGTCCTGAGGGTTTAGGCGCTGTGCTGTCGCAAGTACAAGAGAATGGCGAGGAAAGCGTCATTGCCTATGCATCACGTTCACTTTCGAAAGCAGAGTGCAATTACGCACAGATTCAAAAAGAAGCTGCGGCCCTTGTTTTCGCGGTGAAAAAGTTTCACTATTTTTTATATGGTAGAATGACACCGTTTATTTTGCGTACAGATCATAAACCGCTCATAACAATATTTGGTGATAAAAAAGGAATCCCAGAGTTGGCAGCAAATCGGTTACAAAGATATGCTCTATTTTTGTCGAGTTATAATTTCAATATTAAGTATATTAAGAGCGATGATAACATTACAATCCCTCCATGACATGAGGTCTTACTGGGCTTTCCCAAGCCCTCCCCTTACAATACCTACGGGACAAAATAGCAGGTTGGATTACCTCACTTCGTTCCCACAAGTCACTGATAGAAACTGCATAATAGCGTTCTTTAAAGTTAGCATAATTTATAATTATTGTTCTAAGGTTTACTTACTCCCGCAGTCTATTATTGTAAATTGTAATACATTTACAAAATTTTGCGGTATTTTCATAAGTAATCTATCTAAAACATCCAAATTCTAATTGAAACCACTACACATTGTGTTTGCAGATTTCCACGAAAACAATTTAGACGAAAAAGTTAAGCGGACAGCGATATTAAATAAGGGAACTGATACAAGAGTAGCTAAAAAGCGTCTTTTATAATAAATTGAATGAATAAATTATTCCCGTAAATAACGAAGTTTCTAGCCGACTTTGAAAAAAGAGGAGGTTCTTAAAACGACTCTATTTTTTTCCGAGATAGGATTTATCTTAGTCAAATGAAAACCGACTTTTTTAATCAGATCACGATCGATACTAATATAACAATGTTGGATTTCGTTTTTGTCATGGACATTTTATAATAATTGAAATTATCCCTGTAGTCGTTTCTGCGATCGGGCTCATCCCGGTCAGCCACTCCAGCCATCTGAGCTTGGGACTTCGTGACGGACCGCTCCAAGCTCAAATACAGAAGGTGGCGCTCTCCGATACCGCCCAAATCATCCGTCGGTTTCTCTCTCTTCCCCCCTAACCCACGGCCGTATGGTCTTCCCTGCTCTGCTTTGTGGTTGGATGTTTAATGTATAGTGTTATAGTCAACATATCGTTAATTACTTATTATTTATCATTTTTTATATTTATTTATTTATACAGGCCAACCAGAGAACACTATTTAAATAACCCAATAATAATAATAATAATGATTTAATTTCAGACTTAGATCCTTATGAGTTGTTTGAACATTGCACTCCTTAATACTAATGTTAATTCTTTCAATACTCTTATTTCACAAGTGTTATTTAGTAATGAATATAGTCAATTATTAAAATTTAAGTTTTATTAAATATCATAGAACTAATATCAAGAATTGGGTTATATAAATGGTTCGCGAAATCGCTTTGAACGTGTTCTGATCCTAATAGTGCCAAATTCCTAAAGAATGCGATGCGCTCGTTTTCCAGTACAAACGTAAAGCCACTACAAGTTGTGTTAGTTTGGGCTAAAAAAATAATACAAGCGTTTTTAAACAAACGCTTGTATTATAGAACTGGCTATTGTAGAAAACGCATTTATTCTATTAAAATTAATTAACTGGTCTTGATTACAACTGCTTTTTTTTTTATTTAAAATATTTACAAAATACTGGTGAAATATATATAAAACCCAGACAAAACACGAAGGTGGATTGATGTAGTTGGTTAAGGAAAACTACGGGTGACGTCTATGAATAGCAGTAAAAACAAACATAATATCATAGTCCTCATTTCCGCGGTATAATTGTAACAGTGGTAGAGCCACGCGGCAGCTTTTGCTGTCGCACGTATAGGCCGGCTCGAACCGGGGTGGTACCACGACCTCACAGAATACCAGCGTGAAGTAGAGGTTTATCTCTGCGTTTCGCTTGGTGAGTGCAGGTGGCCGGAGGCCCTTTTTACTGGAAATGAGGCATTCTTAGTCCTCACGGGTGACAACGCATTTGCATTTTGATTTGTAACAGGGGATAGATGTAGATGTATATGGGCCGCAGCAACCACTTACCATCAGGTGGACTGTGTGCTCGTTTGTCACCCTTATCCTATAAAAAAAAAGAATTCTATGTGCGTTTCTGCTGCAGTTCGTTAGTGGTTACTGTAGGCGTTATAATTAATAAACTAGAGTATCTAGTTTTATGCACGTGATTTTCGATTTGACATAACCTCTCGCGTCACCAAAATCAGTCTTCATGTTACCAGCGATGACGATCTGTCGCCGATACACCTCTCAAAGCTTCACCTTACTTACCGTTCGAAATTCTTTACATAATTTAATACCAATATATTACCGTAGCACATAATTTTATATTCTACTCATAATGCGACCGCAACCTAAGAGTTAGGAGTTCAGTCCACTGCTAGCACCCTTACCGGTAGGTAGGGGCAAGATATGGCTTATGTTAATAAGCCATATCTTGCCGGCATATCCCATAGTCGCCTCTTACGACACCCACGAGACGAGAGGGTGATGGATTCTCTTAAATGAATTTTAATATAATTTACCGGTGTTATTCATATTAAAATAATTCGTTTCATTAAAAAATATTAAAAGAATCAATTCTTTTTTACAATGTACATTAATTTACAACTCTGGCCCGGTTGGAATTAAAACATTTGTTTCTAACTTAAGCTACAGTTGTACTCCCGTTGATTTAAAATTTAAGAAAATCTAAAACGGTTGATGGAACTATCAAGTACAACGATGAAATCAAACCGTTAGCCGTTAATCAATTAACCAGATAGACATTTTAGCCCGCAGTTTTTCTACTAGTGAGGCCTTTAGAGTTTGTACAATACCTATTCGCAACCACATTATCAGCAGTCGCGCTTATATCATTTTCGCCAACAAAACAAGATAAGAAGAAGAGATAAGAGGTGTGTTACTTTAACTGTTACAATTTGGTAAAGAAGCTGTTTATATATATGTAGTCTGTAGTCCAAGCCTACACCAGCAGACTTCTTTAAACAAAAACAAAAACCCACAGAAATGCATTGTCATTTTCTTAGGACTGACATGAAATGCCTCACATCCTGTTATTATATTGCCTCTATAACCTTTAGACCTGAAATAATAATATATGTAAGTAAGAGGCTGTTGATTACCTAAACGAACTACTAGGCAGAAAAGTAGTACCACCGACTATTTAACATTATTTAAAATTCGATATTTTAAATTAATAAACTGCACGTCGCCTACTTTACAACATAATACACTTACCATCGAGTGAATTGTTTGCCTTGCATAAAAATATATTTTCTCATACATTCAGTTTAGTTCACTTGAATGATTTGTGTTAAGTTTTCCCTCTCATGCATATATTATCTATACAAGCCCCGTGGGAACAGCACGTTTGTAACCACCTTCCAGTTTGTTGAAGCATGTAGAAAATTAGAGAACGGGCCGGTGAATTTCATTCCATTTTTTTGTTTCATTTTTCAAGAGACATAAAATTGTAGATAAATTGTATATCAATTTATTTAGGCGTAAAATTAACCCAAAGTCTAATGTGCTCAGTATTTCGGTAATAATTTAAACAAATTCGTAGCAAAACGAAAAGCTCTTTCATATAATAATAATACTAGCCTGTTTATTACGTTCCATACTGGACCTAGAAATAGCCCGTGGTTTTTTTATAAAACTTAAGGTTTTTTGTGTTTTTACTTTTTAACTAACTTACTGCCCACTGGATCGAAGTGGCGGGTGAATTAAGACTGAGGGGCCAGTATGGACTTTTAAATCTATCTACGACCACGAGTTAGTACAAGTTCCCGAAACATTGTAAAAGTCATTTTTTATCCTGTGTAAGCAATTATAATTTTATTGTCGTTTTTAAACAATGGTTTAATCTAGAAACATGAATAACACAATTCTTTTAATAAATATTATGTAATATCTACTCGTGGTACTACTAGATACTCTGTTCATGAGCCTGATTTCGAGAAATGGATGCCTCAGTCAATAAGTAGTGATTATGTTCATTATTAAATACACACGCTGCTACTTAACTAACTCTACATATAAAATGATCTGGGGGCACGGCAGTGCCCCCGCCAAGTCGAGCAAAAAAGCGGCACGGCCGTACCATCCTTTTCTCGAAGGAGTTCAGGCCATTTTCGACCCCCTATAACTTCGTTGTTGATAAAACTAGAAACGTGAATTTTCAGTAACCAAGCATGCATTGTACAAACACGGTATATTTCAATTTTTTTTCCATTTGAACTAGTAGTTTTAGAATTATAACTAGTCAAAGTTTCTTAATTTTGTCACTCACTGACTGACAGATCATCAAAACTCTAAGGCAATTCTAGCAGGCAGTTTGTGGTTAAAGAAACTTTATTTCTCAAAAGAAATACATTATTTCACTTCATGAGAAACTTATAAGAAAAACGTTTCACAAGGTATTTAGGTCGATGAACACAAAAATAACTGATAATATGATATACCTACACAATAACAACTTAATCGAGGGTACATTATACAATGCGACACTTATTGTCGTTGCAAAGCTACTAGAAGCAAAATATCAAAAATAATATAAGTGGAAATTAACAACAATGCTATGCTATACGCGATACCAGGGCCGGGTTCAGATACAATTAAATTATTTAACAATGTTGCTTATTTATTTTTTTAATTTGTTTTTGAAGACCGTAAATTTATTGGACATTTTTATGTCTAAAGGTAATTCATTGTAAATTTGTGCTCCCTCATATCTTATGTTCTTTTTGCCGTAGTTTGTGCGTGGTTTTGGAACATTAATATTATTTGTACTTCGAAGAGGTCGAAGGCCTAGATCTTCTTTAGTTTTAAAACGTAATTGTGGGTGTACAGTATTTGACATAATTTTTTTTATTAGAATACATGTATTATAATGATATAATTGTTTGATGTTCATTAATTTTGTTTCTGTGTAAATTTTTTGTGTTGGAGTTTAGAAGTCATAGTGAAATAAAACTTTTACTATTTTGTTTTGAGTAATTTGCAGATCAGCAAGCGATGTTTTGGCTGCAGTACCCCAAACTTCAATTAAGTAGTCTAAGTGAGGTTTGACAAGTGAAAAATAGATCATGAATCGAACTTGACGTGGAGTGCATTTAAACAGTAACCCAATTAGGGGTGAAAGCTTAGATCTTATTTTATTTATGTGTGCCTTCCAAGTCAAGCCGCTGTCAACTATCAGTCCAAGATATTTTTCCTCCACTGATTCTTTTAGTTTTATACCGTTAATTGTTAATTGTGTGTAGTTGTGTATTTTTTTTATTCTTGGCCTTAAATATCATATAACTGGTTTAGGCTATATTTATGGTAAGCAAGTTGTACTGAAACCAGTTATGCAATGTATTAAGATCTTCCTGTGCTAGTTGAATAATATTATGAAGTGAATGCCCAAAGTAAAATATACATGTGTCATCAGCATATAGACTAATTTCTCCATGTAGTGATATTTGGCTGATATTCATAACATAAATCAAGAATAATAGGGGCCCGAGTATTGATCCCTGGGGTACGCCACAAGTTATGGTTTGAGAAGAACTCTGATGATTGCCAATTTTGACAATCTGAGAACGATTATTAAGATACGATTTGAAAAATTTATATGCATTGCTAGTGATTCAAATCTGTGAGAGTTTATTTTACAGGATTGTGTGACTAACCGTGTCGAACGCTTTTTTTTGGTCGATAAATATTCCCAGTGCAATATTTTTTGCATCCATCTTGGTTTTTATTTTGGTAATTAAGTCAATGGTAGCAGATAATGTGTTTAATTTTCGTCGAAAACCATATTGACAGCTAAATAAAAAGTTGATTTGCGTTAAATATTGATCTAAACGATTGTAAATATTTTTTTCTAATATTTTCGAAATCACTGGTAAAACCGAGATAATAATTATTGGGATCCGTTTTTGCACCTGACTTATAGATTGGTGTAACTTTTGCGATTATTAGTTCGTCTGGGAATATACCGTCCCTTAGATATGAGTTGATACAATTCGACAGTTTTGGAACAAGGTAGTGTTTTATCAGTTTAATCACTTTTGTATTTATTCCATCTATTCCTGAACTACAGCTGTTATCAAGACTATTGATTATTTTGGATACTTCTTCTGTACAAGTTGGTGTTAAGACTGCAAGATGTTGGTCATTAATGTTTGATATTTCTAAATTTGTAAGTGTATATGTCGAGTTATTATGAAATTTTGATGAAATCTGATTTGCCAAACGAGACCCGATTGTTGCAAAAAAGTTATTGAAATGCTCACAAATTTCATTACTATTCGTGATAAGCCTAGTTCCAATCATAAGATTTGGAGGAGCACATATCGATTTATTGTTGTTTTTAAATAGTGAATTAATAAGATTCCACATTCTTTTTGGATTGCTCTTACATTTATTAAAGTTATGATAATAGTAGTAATGTTTTGTTTTTGCTATTCATTCGGTAGTGTTATTTCTCGCATTTTTAAAATCATTTCTTAAACTAATATTCTCGGGTTCTTTTTTAAATTTATCATCATCATCATTACAGCCCTTCACAAGTCCACTGCTGAACATAGGCCTCCCCCAAAGAATGCCACAAAGCACGGTCCTGAGCCACCTGCATCCATCGACTTCCTGCATGTCTTACCAGGTCGTCACTCCATCTTGTGGGGGGACGCCCTACACTTCGCCTACCGGTACAAGGCTGCCACTCGAGAACCTTTCTTCCCCATCGGTTGTCGGTTCTTCGAGCTATATGGCCGGCCCACTGCCACTTCAGCTTACTAATCCGTTGGGCTATGTCGGTTACTCTGGTTCTACTGCGGATATCCTCATTCCTAAGTTTATCACGCAGTGAAACTCCGAGCATAGCCCTCTCCATAGCTCGCTGAGCGACCTTGAGCTTCCTCATACGGCCAGCAGTGAAGGACCACGTCTCAGTTCCGTAAGTCATCACTGGCAACACGCACTGGTTGTACAATTTTGTTTTAAGGTTTTGAGGTATTTCTGACGAGAAGATGTGTCGTAGCTTCCCGAACGCTGCCCAGCCGAGTTGAATCCGTCGATTGACCTCTCGGTCGAAGTTGGACTTACCTAGTCGGACTATTTGTCCCAGGTAAACATACTCGTCAACAACTTCGAGCTTAGTGCTCCCAACAACTACCGGCATAGGTGTGACATGGACATTAAACATAATCTTTGTTTTGTCCATGTTCATCTTAAGACCTATCCGTTGGGAGCCACTATTGAGGTCATTGAGCATAGTGCTTAGTTCCTCCAGCGATTCTGCCATGAGGACTATATCGTCGGCAAATCAAAGGTGAGTGATGTACTCGCCATTGATGTTAATTCCGTATCCTTTCCAGTCCAGAAGCTTGAAAACGTCTTCCAATGCAGCGGTGAAGAGTTTCGGGGATATAACGTCACCCTGTCTTACACCTCTCTGCAATTGGATAGGTTTCGTACTCTGGTTCTGTACTCGGATAGCCATCGTAGCCCTACTGTACAAGCACTTCAACACTTCGATATACCGACAGTCAACTTGGCACCGCTGAAGGGACTGCAGCACCGCCCAAATTTCGACGGAATCAAAGGCTTTCTCATAGTCCACATACGCCAGACATAGTGGCAAATTGTACTCTTCGGACTTCTGTACAATTTGCCGTAGGATATGTATGTGGTCTATGGTGCTAAAGCCCTTTCGGAAACCGGCTTGTTCGGGAGGCTGGAAGTCGTCAAGTCTGCGCGCGAGACGATTAGTAATGACTCTCGAAAACAGCACGTAGACGCGGCTCAGAAGGGAAATCGGTCTGTAGTTCTTCAAGAGAGCGTTGTCACTTTTCTTGAAGAACAAGACCACCGCACTTCTGCTCCACGCCTCCGGTGTAATGCCACCATGGAGAACGGAATTAAAGAGCCTCTGAAGGACTTCAAGTACCGGTCTTCCACCCGCTTTCAGAAGCTCCGCTGTAATTCCATCCTCGCCTGGGGCCTTGCCGTTTTTAAGGTCCTGGAGAGCCATTCTAATCTCGCTCAGACTGACGTCCGGGATATCTTCGGAATAGTGTCGAATAAGACTCGCTCTTGGATCGTTACTCACACTTGCGTGTGGCTCCAACGATGACGTGTACAGCTGCCCATAGAACCTCTCAATCTCTCTCGAAATCACAGGTGCCCCGGAAACGATGCTGCCACATTCGGTCTTCAGCTTTGACAGTTGGCTCTTTATAGCAGACAGATCTCTGGCAAAGACTTTGGAGCCTTGGTTCCGCTCGATCGCTTCTTCAATACGTGCTGTATTGAAGTTGCGTAAGTCTCGCCGCATGCATTTAGAGATCTGTCTGTTCAGTTGCCTGTATGCTGTCAAATCTGTTGAAGAATGTAGCCTCATCTCCCGTCTAACAGCCATGAGATTAAGAGTGTGATCGGAGAGTTTTTGTGTTCTTCTGCGGCGGGTCTTGCAGAACTTAGCTCCGACCGCATGGACAGTTTCCACGAGCTTGTCATTCATATCGTCCACTTCATTGCAGTCTACTAGGCACTGAAAACGGTTTTGTAACTCGAGCTGAAAGGTTTCGGGACTTTGGATTAGAGTACGAGGGGGACGGAGCGTTGACTTCATCAGACGAGACCTCTCCAACTTAACATTTAGGTTCAGTGTGCCTCTAACCATTCGGTGATCGCTGCCGGTTTTCACCCTCGCGATCACTGAGACATCACTGAACAGTTGTCGTCTGGTCGTCATAATGAAGTCAATCTCATTTTTTGTCGAACCGTCGGGGCTCGACCAGGTCCACTTCCTGTGGGGCCGCTTCTTGAAGAAAGAGTTCATCATAAAGAGTCCCTCTTTCTCCATGAAGTCGGCCAGCTGCTGGCCCCTTGGGTTCCGTTGCCCTATTCCAAATTTCCCTACTTTCAGCTCACCGTTCTCTCTTGTGCCTAGTTTTGCATTGAAGTCTCCCATTAACACCGTATATAGGGTTTTGGAGGAATGCATGGCTCTAGAGATATCCTCATACATTTCCTCCACCTCCTCATCGGGGTGTGCCGAGGTTGGTGCGTAAACCTGTATGACCTTCAGCGAATACCGTTTGGTGATTCTGAGTATAAGGTACGCAACCCTCGTCGACACACTCCCGATCTTTACAACGTTGTTAACGAGAGACTTGTGGACGATAAATCCGACACCTCCTTGGGACAGATGGTCGCCCTCCCGGTGATAGAGCAAGTTGCCGGATTCGAGGATTACCGTGTCCTCTCCCTCTCTTCGGACTTCGGATAATCCTATAATATGCCAGCGCAACTTGTCTATCTCTTCTTCCAGCTCCACGATCTTCTCGTCAGTCCTCAGGGTGCGTGCGTTGTACGTTGCCAGGTCGAGTCGTCGTAGGTGGCAACCAAACCTCCACCGGAGATTCTTAGCACCCCCTGCCCCGCCGTTACCATGGTCGCCACCGTAGCCAGGAATAGCGGGGCCGCCGGGGACTGGGGGCCGTCTGTTTGTTGTTTTCATCATTGGGGGGTATTTGCCATAGTTGCCACGCTTGGCGAGCGGGTTGGCAACCGCAGTTTTTTTATTGTACTTTCGGCTATTATCAGGAAGATGCTGCTGCCCATCTCCCGCCTGTTTCTCTTTGTAGCCTTTTACGACACCCACGGGAGGATATGGGGTAGTGGATATTCTTGACCGCCACTACACGGCACAATTCACAATGTTTTTAAATTTATGCCACAGTTTATTTCTTTGGTTAATGCTTTGAATGATAGTCTTATTTATCCAGTCATGTTTGGGAGGATTTAATATTTTTGTTTTCTGTTTTGTGCTTTTCTCTAATATATGTTTTATCGATGTTTCTATTGTACTGTAGTCTAGTTCTATGTTATTATTAAAAGTTTCTTCTCCGGCGAACTTGTAAAGAGCGTCATAATCAATAGCAGTATACGTAATTTTTTGAACTAGTTCTTTTTCATGATTTAACATCCGAACAAAAATTTGCTTATGGTCAGATATTGAAGAATCAGTCAAAGCTACATGTATTATTTTGGCTTTAATATTTGTAATTATATGGTCTAGAATGGTATTTGATGTAGTTGTGGTACTTGTTGCATATCTTTTATTTATTTTGTTTATAATGCTGTATCCGGATTCCTGCAATATTTCTGTGTAACGTATAGTAGTTTTGTCTCTATCTAATAGGTTTATGTTAAAATCGCCAAATTTGACCGCTCGTTTACTGTGTTGCAATTGTATTTCAAAGTCTTCCATAAATTGTTTCATTTTGGTACCACCTGGCTTATAAACCAATCCAATATCTAAGTTTAGATCGCTACAGTGTATCCACAAGTAATTATTGCCGTTCATATAAATTTCTTGCTTCAGGCTGTGCTTAAGATCATTATGGATATATATGGAAACTCGTCCTCCTCTTTTATCTGTTCGTAGGTTAAAGTAATGTGTATAATTGCGAATTTGTAGATTAGTAGCTTCCTCTTTTGTTTTTATCCATGTTTCTGTTAAGAGTACACAATGTACTTTAGTTCTTATAGATTCCATTACACATTTTAGTTCATCGAATTTACCGGGTGTAAGAATGCTCCTTATATTCAAGTAGAAAAAATTAATAGAACCAGGATAGGTCTGGAGGTCAACGTATGTATCCAGCAGTTGATAAGATATGTTACAATTATATGGTTTTGTTTTTTGTTGTACATTTTTTATATCGGTTAGTTTTTTGAAAGTGAAATTATTTTTGGAACTCCGTTTATGTATTTAATGGTTAAATTACTCTCTCCATTTTTTAACCTTTTTGAAAGTTGTTCTCGAAGTTCTTTCAAATATGCTTGTTGAGCTGGTGTTAGATCGGCAAAAACTTTTACGTTGTTATCTTTGATGTTCGTTTTATATTTTAGTAGTTGTTTAGGAATATCCGACGAGCTAAAGTAAACTTTGACTGGACGGTTTAAATCTGGCTTGTATCTTCCTAGTCGGACAGTCTTTATAGGCGCTGGTGTGTCCTTCACAATGTTTTTCAGAGCCGTACCAACTTCACTTTTATCATGTGCCTGTCTTTCTTCAACATTCGAAGTTTTTGCTTCTTTAGTTCCCTCAATTATAAGATTTTTTTTCCCTATTGGAACGTTCGTGAATTTCTCGGATAAGGTGTTCTTCTTTATGATGCGCTTAAAGATAGAACAGTGGTAGAGCCACGCGGCAGCTTTTGCTGTCGCACGGATGGGCCGGCTCGAACCGGGGTGGTACCACGACCTCACAGAATACCAGCTTGCAGTAGAGGTTTATCTCTGCGTTTCGCTCGGTGAGTGCAGGTGGCCGGAGGCCCATTTTACTGGAAATGAGGCATTCCATCTTAGTCCTCACGGGTGACAACGCATTTGCATTTTGATTCGCAAACGAGGATAGATGTAGATGTCTATGGGCCGCAGCAACCACTTACCACCAGATGAACTGTGTGCTCGTTTGTCACCCTTATCCTATAAAAAAAAGGTGTTCCACTTTTCAATTTTTCAATTTCACCTTCGATTTTCGCTACTTTTTCTTCAGCAATAGTATTCTTGTTTTTTAATTCGGTAATTTCATTTAATATTTTGCTTTGTTCCGATGCAAGATTCTCTGTTTTACGTTGCACATTATTTACTTTTGATATTATTTGCGAGATGTCATTACGTATAGAAGAAAGTAATTCTTTTTGTGACTTTACAAGAATTTCTAACATTTTCTTAACTTTTTTATTACCTACATATATATATACAGATATTCCCTACGGAAATCTGATAATTCTGTTTTACAATCGCAGTCCGTCTCTGGTTGCTTACGCTTTCGTTGAGTAATATTGAAATCTGCCATATCATTTAACTTCGATAGGTCTGGTTGTGAGCCGCCGGCACTCTTTGTGGCTTCAGGTGATCTTAATACGCTCATCTTAGGTGTTTTTTTTTCTTTTTGTAAGTATTACGACGTGATAAGGTAAACTTATTTTCACATGTTGCTTACTTATTGCAAAAACTTCCTTGCAATTGTTATAAAAAAAGCGATATAGTTTTTCACTGTAGGTTTCTATAATACTGTTTCACTGCAACTGTTAACTTGAACTTAAAGTGACATTATACGATTGCGAATCACAAAACGACACGACCGCTCCGAATGTGTTCACGACGCAAACACCTTTATTTAGTATTTAGTATATAAATCAAAGAAAAATTGAAATATTTCGTGATTTCAGTCCAGTTTTCTAGATACTCCAACTGCATAAATAATTTGTAATCCTATATATATATATCTATAGGATTACAAAGTTACATTTGCAGTGAATGAATCAGTGTACTTATATATGTATAATATAAAATGGAATAAGTAGTGTAGATCGGGCTGGAGTTTGCGTGTATATCAGAGAGGACATCTGTTCTCGACGCCTTGGCAGTCTTGAAGGTTCGGACCTGTCCATCCTTTGGCTACGCGTAGACAGCGACGACCATCCGCGCGTCTACGGGTGCCTCTATAGGTCCCATAGCGGTAATGCCGAAACAGACCGACTCATCGACCACGTCCAAATGGCTATAGATTCCTTGCTACAACAGGTCCCATCCGCAGAGATCGTGATCCTTGGCGATTTTAACGCCCACCATGCCGAATGGCTCGGTTCACATTTAACCGATCATGCGGGGAGATCTGTTTATGACTTTGCCTTGGCATATGGTCTGACACAACTGGTTACTTCGCCTACGCGGATTCCAGATGTGGAGGATCATACACCTTCCCTGTTGGACCTTCTGCTGACCTCTCATCCGGACGGATATCAGGTTTCCGTCGATGCCTCTCTTGGCTCTTCGGACCACTGTCTGATCCGGAGTATGGTGCCACTCACGCTCCCTTCGCGGTTGCGTTCTGCAGGTTGCCGCCGTGTTTGGCATTACAGGTCGGCGGATTGGGACGGAATGCGGTCTTTCTTTGCATCCTACCCATGGGGGCGGGATTGCTTCTCGCCGGATGATCCCAGCGCTGTTGCTAACTCTGTCACTGATGTGGTGCTACAGGGAATGGAACTATTTATTCCATCATCTGTGGTACCCATCGGAGGCAGATCTCAGCCTTGGTTTGGTCGCTCCTGTAAAACTGCATTACGCAGTAAGCAGGAGTGTTATCAAGCCTGGGCTGCGGCTTCGGCGACTCGGGATTTAAACACAAGCATACTTAAAAAGAAGTATAACTTCGCCTCCAGGTCCTTCAAAAGAGTTATTGCCAAGGCAAAGTCAGAGCACATAGGCAGAATTGGCGAGAGACTAGTTCGCCTTCCTTCGGAAAGACAGCCTTGGCGAGAGACCAGAATGCACGGGGCATTCTGGTCTATCGCAAAGGCTGTCCAAGGGAATTTCTGTAAGCCATCACTGCCATCTCTGCACAGGGAGGATGACTCACTGGCCCATGACGCAAAAGACAAAGCCGACCTTTTAGGCTCCATTTTTGCGTCCAACTCGACTCTTGATGACGGGGGGAAAACACCGCCGACCATCCCGCGGTGTGAGTGCTCCATGCCGGATGTGCTGTTCTCACAGCGCTCGGTTCGCAAAGCACTTCTCTCCCTGGACATCCAGAAGTCGAGTGGGCCTGACGGGATCCCCCCAATTGTGCTGAGGACGTGTGCTCCGGAGTTTGCACCGGTCCTAACGCATCTTTTCCGGTACTCCTACTCCCAAGGCGTAGTCCCGAATTCATGGAAGACAGCTTTTGTCCACCCGATCCCTAAAAAAGGCGACCGCTCAGACCCATCCAACTATAGGCCTATCGCGATCACCTTCTTGTTCTCCAAAATAATGGAATCCATTATCAACTGCCAGCTCATCCGGTACCTTGAGGATCACCAGCTGATTAGTGACCGTCAATACGGTTTTCGTCGGGGTCGATCAGCTGGTGATCTTCTGGTCTACCTGACCCATAGATGGGCGGAGGCAGTAGAGTCCAAGGGGGAGGCGTTGGCCGTTAGTCTGGACATTGCGAAGGCCTTCGATCGGGTTTGGCACAAAGCGCTTCTTTTGAAGCTCCCTTCCTATGGGCTTCCCGAGAAACTGTGCAATTGGATCACCAGCTTCCTTGCAGATCGGAGAATCAAGGTCGTTGTAGACGGTGCATGTTCTGACTACAAGCCTATTAACGCTGGTATTCCACAAGGCTGTGTGCTATCAGCAACGCTGTTTCTTCTGCATATCAATGATAGGTTGCTAACTGGTAACATTCATTGCTATGCGGATGACAGCACTGGTGATGCTCTATACACCGGCCGTGCTAATATTTCTCGGGAAAACGTCTCCGAGTACCGGAACAAACTTGTGTCTGAAGTCGAGTCTTTGCTGGACAAAGTCTCGAACTGGGGGCGACTAAATCTAGTCCAGTTTAATCCTCAGAAGACACAAGTTTGCGCGTTTACCGCAATAAAGAACCCCTTTGTCGTATCTCCTCAGTTTCAAGGCACTCCCCTGGTTGCCTCAGCCAGTATCGGAATCCTCGGCGTCGACATATCGAGTGACGTGCAGTTTCGTGGTCACTTGGAAGAGAAGGCCAAATTGGCCTCTAAAAAGCTTGGCGTCCTCAGCAGAGCGGGACAGTATTTCATGCCGGCACACCGCCTGCAACTTTACAAGGCGCAGGTTCGGCCTCACATGGAATACTGTTCCCATCTCTGGGCAGGGGCTCCCCAGTGCCAGCTCCTTCCACTTGACCGCATCCAGCGCAGAGCGGCTCGAATCGTCGTCGACCGAGTCCTTTCCGATCGGCTCGACTCATTGGTGCTGCGAAGAGATGTTGCATCTCTTTGCATTTTCTTTCGCATCTACCATGGGGAGTGCTCTGAGGAATTGTTCGGAATAATCCTAGCCGCCAAATTTCACGAACGCACATCGCGGCAGAACTCCCGATACCATCCACACCATCTGGATGATTGGCGGTCCACCACAGTGCGATTTAGAAAATGTTTTCTTCCTCGCACGACTTCCTTGTGGAATCGATTACCATCAGCGATTTTTCCGGACCGATACGACTTAGGGACCTTCAAGAAAAGAGCTTACACCTTTCTAAAAGGCCGGCAACGCATCTGCAATTCCCTCCCTGGTGTTGCAGTTCTTCATGGGCGGCGGTAGTCACTTACCGTCAGGTGAGCCGCATGCTCGTTTGCCCCCTCTCCTATAAAAAAAAGATAGGTACCTAGATATAACTATCTACAAAATGAAATGAGATGCCATCAAAAACATAACTTGTAAAAAAATCAAGTCTCGTAACTCAGTTCTTCTACCGTAAAAAGTTGTGAGATCCGTGTACTCGTAATACCAATGGCCAAGTCAATTTATTTATTTAAAGCATAAAATATTTTCAATATTGATATGGTCACTATAAGATGTTAAGTTAGCTAATTATGTAATAACTTAAGACAGAAGGACCCTTATGTAGGGACTGAAAAAATTAACCGACTTGGTATTACATGGATCTCACAACTTTTTACGGTAGAAGAACTGAGTTGCGAGACTTGATTTTTTTTCAAGTTATGATTTTGATGGCATTTCTTTTCCCCCAAGGGTATCCTGGAAGAGAACTCGTATAAGGGTTATGCTCACCTTTTTGCGTCTTATTTAAATGTGTAAAATTGTTAACAGCTTATGGTGTGTAAAATAAAGATTAAGTATGTGTGTATGTAGGTTTATTTGAAAAATAAATTTAAACTAACGGATAATAAGCTGATGTGGCAATGGCCCGGCTCGAAGACCGACATCCGATGGAGAAGAATGGTTCTCGAGTAGTAACCTCGTACCAAATATAGGGCGGCACCCCACAAGATGTGAATACGAGGTAGGATATGCAGAAAGTCAATAGATGCAGATGGTTCAGGACCGTGCTTTGTGGCGTTACTTAGAGGAGGCCTATGTTCAGCAGAGGACATTTAAAGGGTTGTAACGATGATAATGATAAAACTTATACTGTTATTATTTGAAAATAAATAAAATAAAAATCACTTTTCATTTAAAATAAAAAAGTGAGTGTCGTGGAACACTCGGTTGAAACGAAGTTCCTTTCATAGTATATTATTATTGATAAACGTATTATATTACGGATTAACAAATACAAATAAATGGTTTACTAGCGTTTATTAAAATGAAGCGTCATTTAAAATAATATTTATTTCAGGGCAAGATAAGAAAAAGTGCGAGGGAAATGGATATTATTCCATCTCGCTCGCCTTAAAGAGAGGGGGTCGTGATGGAAAGATCTTACACTTTTTCTCGCCAAGCCCCCATCGTACCGTGTGCGATTAGAAACTTCGTCCCAATCAAAAACCAACGAAAAATTTCCGAACCCGAAACAATTACTTGTAGGTCATACAACCACCTGCTCCGTGCGGGATTCGAGCCCGCGCTCAACCCAGCCATCATTTTACGATATAATTTTTCACTAGGTTTGCTATGAAATTCATAGTTTGCGAGCAACCAAGGTTTGATTCTTGTCGGCACAAATGAAAATGCTAACTGCTGCTTATTGAGTTATGAATAATAACGTGCTTCTGCCAAGCATGTTATGATTCATCATGGTT
Organism: Parnassius glacialis; assembly: GCA_033319125.1. Classification (NCBI taxonomy): domain Eukaryota; kingdom Metazoa; phylum Arthropoda; class Insecta; order Lepidoptera; family Papilionidae; genus Parnassius; species Parnassius glacialis. The sequence goes on along the minus strand of JAVANC010000013.1, from coordinate 1,064,095 downwards.
AAAGGAAAACATCACGAGCCTGCATATCCAAAAAAATGAGGATATGCGAATTCCGCCAACCTATATTCCATACGTGGTAGAGTCCGCTGCAGCTACATCACGGTGCGTACACATTATATAACATAACATGTTATAAAAAGAAGGTGTATGTATGTTATAATAACATATTTCAGTAATTTCGGGGCTAAATGTTTTAAAACGTGTTATATAACGTATATACATAACGTATAACTAGAGATGCGACGGAGGCGTCGCGCGGGGCAACGACAAACGACAATGTCATACGACAATGTCATATAACATTGATATATTGTATTGTTATTCTACGGTGTACAGTATTGTTATATGTTGCAATGTTGAAAAACAATGTTACATAATGTGGACGTGTTATAAAACAAAAGTTACACAACATGTTATTTAATCTGATCACCCTAATGGTTGTGCCATGATTGGGTCGGCTTTACAGCCAACGTAAAGTAGCAACTTAATGCTGTTGTGTTTTGTATAGTGAGTGTACAGAACCTTTTAACTGAAAACGAGACATTTATTCTTGGTCCTACGGGGTGACAACGTATCTGCATTTTGATTCAATTTGAGGATAGATGTAGATGAATATGGACCATAGCATCCGCATAGTATCAGGTGGACTGTTTGTTCGTGCGTAACCCTTATTCTATAAAACAACATATATTGTGAGTTCTATGTTTCACAACCCTATCACAAAAGAGAAAGTGACGGTTAGGTAAAGAGGACTCCTTATTGCCGCAAGATTCCGTCTGGTTACGTACCACTTTCTTGCTTATTACGTGTTATTAAATTTTAAGGAATAACTTGAAAATTATAATACAAAATAAAAAAAAATGATAATAACAAGGTTACTTATCTTACCTAGAATAAATTGTAATAAAAATAGCCCAAGAAAATGCCTTCACGAGGTAATGCTTTAAAAGGAGTCCTTTAAGACTCGTATATCAATAAAGGCAGAAATTCTTAATCCTCGTTATGATGGGAATGATACTCGGATTAAAGAGTTTAGACGTGTTTCAGTCTCTTTGAAATCTCTATCGTGTTTAACTGTTAAAATACAGGCAATAACATTTTTTTTGGTAATGTCTGGCATATTTATAAAGTTTATAAATTTATATAGATTAAATGTATTTATTCATTAGTTTCGATATATAATTCAATACGTACAGCCCAACAAAAGCCAGGCTAGACAGATGAGATAACAAACGCAGTTAATTATTTTAAGTTGATACAGTAAGATGTTGCTGCCCACCTCCTGTTTTGTCTCTGACTTCTCTTATATCATCCGCCCTGTTACTTTTTCTGCCGGAAATACCAGATTTGAATTGCTATGTTCTTGTCTAAAGGGCAAAGAGAGCCAGTATGATAACACACTGTGAGGTATTCGATCTAAGTCCTCCGGGGTAAAAACACATTTAGTCTTCTTTGTTTAAAGTCGGTTGCAAATGTCCAAGGGCTGCAATAGCTACTTAACATTGGGTGGGCTCTATGTTCGTTTGTCACTTTAGTGTCATATATCGTATATAAAGGTAAATCAAAAACAAATAAACATAGGCTTATCACGTTGGCACGTGGATTAACAATCACAGTGCCATACGTCTCTCACGTTTAACTCTGCTGATTAACCTAATCCATAAAGTTACTTTGCAACTTGATTTTTGATTGTAATACAATTCTTTGGTGTTATTATTTTCTGCCTCTTTCATTCATTCATTATAGCTTATCAAAAGTCTACTTTTCAAAATATGCCTCCATCAAAAACCACCTCATATTGAGCATATTTGTCACAGCTGTCACGCTTGGCAACTTTTTAATACATTGACCTGTTATAAGGAAAATATTTTGCTTTAGTTCCCCTAGTAACGTCGGTGGCTGGTGCTGGTGATAGCTGATTCTACATATTGTTCATGCGGACCATCTATTAATACGATAAATTGATACGCCTCGTATTCAATAAAAAGAGTCTCCGGTTCTCTTCACCCACCATACGAAACACAGCAGCATTAAAATGCTGAGTATGATAATTCTTCGATCGAACAGACCCATTCGTGCTACAATTGTAATGCATGGATTTACCAAGTATGAAAACTAAACGTCCAAGCAAAATTATTACATATTGTAAGTATCTCAAGTGATTATTATAATGAAGTTTGTGAATTATTAATTTCAAGAATATTCTTTTCCGAAGCCTAGCTCTAATTTTAAATTTATTACCTGAACAAAGAGACAAACTTAAGTTTCATTGAAAAAATAATGAAGTTCAAAGATTCGTTTATAGTCTAATATTCTAAAATGTTTGTGATAAGAATTATGATGAGCGACATGTTATACATGTCTTTATTTATATAGTAGTTCCTATTTAAATAAAGAGCACTGCAATCGAGCCAGAATGGGATAATATTTTACAAAAGTTTTTCATGATATCTATGAATAATGTACGTCTTATTAAGTTTTTTTTCTTGAAATATTTACGATCTTCTTTTATAAAAATACTAGGATTTTTAAATATTAAAATATTTTATTCTTTAATTTTTAAACTAGCGTTTTAATATTTCATTTATAGCAGTCATCTTCGAATATCCTGTAAAAAAAGTTGTATAGAACACATATAATACTCGTAATGTTATTAAACTGATTAGTTTAACAGAGCAAAATATACGCTTTACGTCATGACCGTTTCTAATCAGAAATAACAATGTCTAGAAATAAAAATGTTTAAAAAGCTTTATTAAATATTTTTTACATATATACAATAAATTTACAAGTATAAAATATACTTGAAGAGAAGGGCACCTAGAATTTGGGTGTTTTCCAGGCACATCTTAATTTCTTTTAAAAACAAATAAAATTGTGCAGAAAAACAAGCTTGGTCTGCATAGTTAACATGTTGGGAATTTTAATGCACCGACACGTACTAATACTCGTAAATGAAATATAATCTTTGTCGTTATTTAATTTATAGTAATTTTAAGTTATGTATTTTTATCACATTTTTATTCATTCACTTATTCATTAATTCAACCACTACAGCCGATAAAAAGTCCACGACTAAACACAGCACTCACACACAAAAATATAGGGGGGAGTATATATGCTGTATTTGCCAATATTGCTAGCCAGGTTGGTAACGGCAGTTTTTTATTATTTTAAGTTGTTATATCAACGATGCAGCTGCCCATCTCGTATTTCATTTCCCTGTATCTTTTAAGGCGTTTTGTTGTTGTTCTACGCCCCCACCTCACAGCCTTGTATGGATTGATAAAAATAAAGGCAGCCTGTGAAAGTCCATTATTGAACTACTGAACTGAATAGGCGTCCCTCATAAGAGGGATACTTGTCATAGTTGCCACGCTTATCAAGCGGGTAGGCTACTGCAGTTATTAATTCATTTCATAGTTATTTGCTCATCTCAAGCGTTTTTAGGGTTCCATAGCTAAATGGCAAAAAACTGTCTGTCCGTCCGTATGTCACAACTACTTTTTCCAAAACTATAAGAACTATGCTGTTAAAACTTGGTAAGCTGATTCTGTGAACCGCATTAATATTTTCACACAAAAATAGAAAAAAAAATTAAATTTTGGGGGTTCCCCATACATAGAACTGAAACTCAAAAACTTTTTTTTATCAAACCCATACATGTGGGGTATCTATGGATAGGTCTTCAAAAAAAATGATATTGAAGTTTGTTATATAATTTTTTTCTAAATTGAATAGTCTGCACGAGAGACACTTCCAAAGTGTGGTAAAATGTGTAAGCCCCTGTAACTTCTAAAATAAGAGAACGATAAAACTTAAAAAATGTATGATGTATATTATCATGAAAACTTCCACCGAAAATTGGTTTGAACGAGATCTAGTAAGTAGTTTTTTTTAATCGTCATAAATCGTAAATTATCCTTTAGTCCCTTAGTCGTTAAATTATTATTAGTCCGACTCGCACTTGGCCGCTCTTTTATATATTATCACCTCATAGCAACAGGAAAACAAACCAGGAATATACTATCATATCATACTAACGTTAAAATCGATAAAGAAGAAGAATTACAAAGTTATAAGCCGTAGAGGTTCGTAGCGGCTTTAATTGTTCAATTTTTTTTTAACAAACCCAATTTCTATTCCTGTCGTTAACTCACAGTTATTCTAATACAAGAATAACTGTGAACATTTAAGAATTTTTTTAATTAAATTAAGAACATTTTAGATGTTGAGTCCAGTTTTAGTTGACCATTTGCACTCGTTTTGTGACACAGAGAGAGTACTAGAGATTCGTCGTGAATAAATGGGAGATCAAACGAGGTCGGAGGGACACAGCAATAACTGTTCTATTGATCCCCGTTCTGTTACTGTCGCAGTGTGAGGCACCGACAAATCCTCTTACGCTATTTGCCTAATCCTTTAGATAGTTCCAAAATGTTAGTTCATAAAATTATATATTCATGAAACTAAACGATGGACTTAACCTCCAACTTTATCTTTAATATAACCAAATTGTAACAAATATTGTTTTCAGCTAGGAATAAAATTATATTTTATCTCTTTCTTGTTATTTTTTTTATCAATGTTACCTCCAAACGAGGGATTCTACTGTGCGTAAGGGCAGTTTATATACATAAATTGTACCAGAACAAATACCCGGAAAAAGTATTTGCGGTCCATACAAATACTTGTTTCGTGCGGGATTCGAAGCCCACGGCTTCAGCGCTGAAACTCGTTGCTAAAACACAGTGCCAAGGAGGCGGAAAATTCTTACTAAAACCATCACCCTATCAAATTTTAAACATAATCCCTCATAGTGGATTATGACATAGTTGCCACTATGCATTAAATGCAGTTTTTTTATTATTTTCAGTGTCTATGAGCATCCCGTATCGGAAAAGATCGGCCTCACCTATAACTATCTATGGTCACTTACTTAAATAAAGTATAAATTATCTCTATTTTTGTCTTTTTCTATTTTTTTTTTACTTTATATAAGCCAGCATTTGACCAAAAGCTTACATGGTGGTAAGTGGTGGCCTAGATTGTAAATCGCACTGTCTTAGCTTACCAAAAGCCACTTTAAACATTTCTTAAGCTGACGTTAATTTTTAGTGTGGACCATAAATACAGTGCCATAATGCATGAGCTTAATTTTCTTTTATATACAAGTATAAAAAGGCCAGCGTGGGCTTAGCCCACTCCACACATGTTATCTTTAAAATCAGTACAAATACTAAAAGTAAATAAGATATTATATGCGTTTCGGCCTAGTCTCGTCTTAGCGAGCGATCCAGGCACTTGTCAATTATGTTTAGATACTTGCAAAAATCCTATATTTTGTTCATAATTCTCCTTTGAAAAGATCTTGTTTAAAACCAGTGTAAATTTTAACGTTCTTAGGACCTTTATATATGACTGAAGAAGCATAAAAGCAAGTTGAATGCAGTGGAAATGCGATCTCTTCGTAAAATGTGCGGCGTCACCATGGCCGACCGAAAGCGAAACGAAGAGATTCGCAATATGGCAGGTTTGAAAGATGACCTTATCACAAAAATTGATAAGGGCGTGCTTCGATGGTTTGGGCACGTTGAGAGAATGAGTGAAGACCGAATGGTGAAGAAAATATATAGCGCGAAAGTTAATATTAAAAGGTGTCGAGGTAGACCGAGACTAACTTTCGAAGACCATGTGAGCAAATTGCTCGAAGAGGGGAGGGTCAAGAGTACTCGGATACCTAGACGTGCATGTATGAAGAAGATAATGAATCTGAAAGAAGCGAAAGAGGTATGTAAGGATCGTGACACTTGGCGATCTGTTCTCTCTGGCTACCCTGTCAGGGATTGTGCGTGACGATAAAAAAAAATGTTGAATTTAAGTTGGTGGATCTTGTGGAAGTACTTTGGCACAAATGTGCTCAAAAACCAATTAAGTATTTTTTGACAAAACAAGCCATATGATACTTTTTATTAAACGAACAATAAAAAAAGCATTTATCAATTTCATTCCATACAATATAGTCAGTGTTACGAGTGTAATATTATTATATTTATTTAAAATAAAATTTTATATAACGTTTTTATATGTACCACCAATAAACTTTTTACTAAAAATCAAATTTTAAACATTAAAAAGCATTGAACTCTTGTCTAAACGGGTGTGATTACTTTTCAAGACACCGATTTTTTTTTTCAATAAAAAGAAGTTCCGATGATCCCACTCCAGTTCATTGCGCACTGGAAAGTTCGCACGCACGACCATGTTGACACAGAGCTGAAAGTAAAATAAAAATTGAGAAGCGAGCGACTGGAATATTAATGAAGATATCGGACGGGCGCAATCAAATTCGGATTAGACGCTGACACAGGCGGAGCGCTGTGCTACCTCATTGTGCCGGCTTTACCAGTTGCAGACGTAGTAACGTTAGATAGGCAACTGATTGCGATGAGATTACAGTCACCGTAATTCTTAGTAGGTCACTTGATTTACTTTTATAATAATAATGTTACCAAAATTAACGTTAAAAAGGTATGAGAAATCTTAACTGATTTCGATTCCACATTTTCAAATAAAGTGAAGTTAGGCGTACATATCTAATTACTGTTTAGTTGCATGTGAAGGGTCAAGTGGTGTTGGTATAATTTTTAAATAAAGTGAAATTAGGCCTACATATCTAATTACTGTTTAGTTGCATGTGAGGGGTCAAGTGGTGTTGGTATAGTTTTCAAATAAAGTGAAATTAGGCCTACATATCTAATTACTGTTTAGTTGCATGTGAGGGGTCAAGTGGTGTTGGTAACGTTTTCAAATAAAGTGAAAATATGCCTACATATCTAATTACTATTTAGTTGCATGTGGGGGGTCAAGTGGTGTTGGTATATTGGTTGTAAGCGCGACTGCTGATCATGAGCTCCTGTTTTCCTGTCAAAAAATTCTCAGTAACAGCTCGGAGTCAGGAAGTTGGCGGAGTTTTACCTCGTGCCGCGGAAAGCGAGTAAAGTTACTCGTATTTTAGGCCTGCGCCAAAATTTATCTATGGTTGTGTCGGATTGCCGTTCTATCGGAGTATGAGAATGAGGAATGAGTGGCACTACTAGAGGATGCACTTGTAAAATCACCCAAGCACACAACTGGACTTATGTTTATATGTTTTATCGATCTAAATAGTGTATGGTATGAGGTAAGTCTTAGTTCAGTGACGGTGTTAAACACGAATAAAGTACGATGTTTTGAAAGCATTAAGGAATAATTTCAATGTGAAAGAGGACATGATCAGCAATTTACTGTGATAATATCAATAAAGAAAATAATCTTTGACCTTTAAAGATTAGTTCCTAAATTGGGAATCTTTGTATTTTTTTTGTAATCACTTCTAAAGTTAACGTACTTGATAAAATTTAAATCGTAACTTTCTTTCTGATACCTAGGAGAACGTGTAAAAACGTAAATAAACATGTCGCAAAATTCAAATTGAATTTATACGCAAATTCAATGGAACTTAACCGTTGAATAGTGAGTACACTTTAGGGAATGAATATTATAACTTCTGCGTAATAAGACAAAACCGCAAGTTACACCAATGTTACGCAGAGATACAGCAGAGTGCACGACTGGGACACATTCAACCGAATACAATAACAGGTTGTGTAATAAAGACCGTCTCTGTAACAATTTGAAAATAAAAGTACAATGTCTGAAAGCTATGCTTACTAATGAATATTGTCATGAAAATGTTTTTTTTTTTCTAATACTAATAATAGGTCGGGGTAAAAGTTTCTTCGTATTTATTTTCTATAAAATAAAAAAAACCTGTTTGGTTGTACTGTTTTCATCTAGCTGGTTTTTATACCAATACATATAAGATATTATGAAAAAGAAAAATAAAAAGTATTAAACACTTTCCCGCCATTTATCAATTGTTTTTCTGTCCGCAAAAATGAGTGAATCTAAAGAAGAAATTTGATACATTCTGTAGTTTTATTACTAAAAAGGAAAAAATATGACTCAATCTGCAAAACAAAATTTGGCGTTTATGGTTAATGCAGTGTCCAGGAATTTGGATGTCAAAAATGCAGCTTACTCTAGTCGCCCTCATATGGATAAAGTCGATGCCATTTTTTAAAAAGTGGAGAGAGATCGGCATGTTAGTAGTTACGGTATAGTCGTGGAATTTCAGATTGACCACAAAATAGTTTTGACCCATTTGAAAAATTCTAGCTATATAAAAAAGCTCGATATTTGGGTACCACACGAGCTCACTGAAAGAAACCTAATGAAGCGTGTACTCATTTGCGATTCTCTATTGAAACGTAATGAAAGAAAACAATTTTTGAAAAAATAATCACTGATAATGAAACGCGGATCTCCTATGATAAGAACGTGCGGAAAATATCATGGCCAAAGGGTAGTCAAGCTCCACAGACATTAGCAAAACCCAGATTAATACGCAATAAGGTGATGCTGTGTGTATGGTGGAATTGAAAGGGCATCGTCATAATGAGCTTTTACCGCTGCGCAAAATCATCGACTCGAATCTCTACTTCCAACAACTAATGAGACTCAAGCAAGAAATTGAGAAAAAACGGTCGAAATTGATCAATACATAAGGAGTGGTCCTTCATCATGATAACGCCAGACCACACACATTTTTGGCCGCTCGTGTTAATGCATCCACCATATAGACCTTGCAACCTCAGATTTTCACCTGTTACGGTCTCTTCAGAATTCATTGAGTGGTGTTGGGTTAACATCAAGAGAGGACTGTCAAAACTACTTGACGCGTTTTTTATCAAAAATCCCAAGATTTCTACAGCAACGGGATCATGTCACTACCCTAAAAGATGGCAACAAGTTATCGAACAAAATTCCACATATATATTTTAATTAAATGTAATTAAACTTAAAAAAAAATGCCTTGGAATTTGTATCTAAAATATGAAGAAACTTTTACTCCGACGTTATATTAATTTTAATTACCTAATGTAACTTACCGGTAAACGGAGTGGCGGGCGTTCCCTAATAATTATGGCATTAGTTTCTGCAAGCCTAATTGCTAACTTAGTGGATATAAAAATAATAGTCACTTCATAGTACATTGCGTCGTAAATTTGATAAGTCGTTAGAGCTCATGAACAAAAGCTATAAAGAATACGTAATTTAGTATGAGTGACATTCATTATGTTGACGATAAAGTTATCGAATAGACCAGAACTTCTCCTAATACAGAAAATCAAGCTTTAGATTAAAAGTTTTATAATATTCATCGGGGGATGCCTGTGTTCAGCAGTAGACTAAGAATGGGCTGTAATAATGATAATGTTGAGTCTTAACTAAGGTGACCAATTCAAACTTCAATCGAAAAATTTCAAATGCTTGTCTTCATCGTCCTGTCTGCTAAATAATATTCGTGAAATACGGAGAAATGGTGAAGATTTTGTAAGATAAAATATAGCTAGCGTTCTAGACTATATTCCGGAAGAAGTCATATTATAGTGATGATTTTCTTATTTAATGTCTTAATTATAGTGAAAATTTATCAACCGTCCATGCGTTTGCCAGTATGGGGCAGCCACTTAAGAACCTTTTGTTCCCCATCGGTTGTAGGTTTCTCGAGCTGTATGGCGGCCTTACTTTTCATTACACGGGGAAATGCCTACGCATACCGGCTCGTGGGAGCAATGGCGGATTATGACGGACTCGCACCAACTAAAACCCCCATGATGTTCCATCTTAGCCGCATATTGGCAGGGCCACGGAAATGCTTTCGCACACGTCTGCGACCCCACCAGCGCTGGCTGCCCCATAGGAGACCCCTCTTCGAAGAGGTACTACTCCTCCCCCATCTCCTTCTCAGGTAAGGTGCACCAGAACCCATGGCGCGCCTTTCTCCGCAGCTTCCAACTACACCTGCGCAACGGACGCCCCCGTATCCTATGCGTCCGGCGCGAAGGCTATATTGGCATTAATAACGAGCACTCCGAACCACTACCTTCCTAACCCCAGCAGCGGATCTGATCTATGGCTCCGCCGCACACCAAGATTCGGCTAAGGAAGGTAGGGAAAGCGTCGCCTTGAAATACCAACACACCTCTCCCCCTCGCAGCACCACCACCACCGCGTCAATGGTACGGCCCCGTAAGAGTCACAGAGGATATGGCGAGTGGTGCATCACCATACCAACACTTCTCTTTCTCCGCTTCTCCAACGCAGCTGCAGCGCTACGGGGAGAGGACACCCACTAGATGGGTGTCCTCTCCCCGTAGTGCCGCAGCCTACCAACACACATCCGTTGTGGTCTCGCCAAGCCCACCCAGAGTGACTACCCGGGCCGGCCCTTCACCTCGGGCCAACTGAGTGGGGTCCTCTTTGTTCACCTCGGGTGACCAAGCCATGGCTACTTAGCCCCCCTGCCGGTATTCATTGAAATATGTAGTGATCGCTTAAATATAAAAACCATCATGTAAATCAGCCTTTACTAGAAAAAAATTCACTGGTGTCGATTTTGATACAACCCGGATGGCTGAGCTACTACGGCTATCTCCCACGGCTCGCAGCTGACGGTTTTCCTAACTGTAAGTATCTACACCAGGATAGTATTTAAACCAGGAGTTGGGTATCGTCGTCTTCCGAATAACAAATATAAAAAACAGCCGTTGCCAACCCGCCTGCCGAGCGTGGCAGCTATAGCAAATATCCCCCTCTTTTAGGCAATATATTGGGAGGCCCGTGTTCAGCAGTGGAATTTTGATATGCAATAATGTATTAATATTAATGAAAAGTTAAATCTACGGCAGTCTACAGACATCTGCAACCATCAACAAGGCACAGATGCGTTGACACCCCTGAGAACTAAGATACCATACCACTTAACTTATAACTCTACTGAATTTATTCTATTTCGACTTTGACTAGTAATATTTTCTGCCGACTTCCAAAAAGGAGACGGTACTCAATTCGACTGTATGTTTTTTTATGTGTGTTACCTCATTCTGGATGAACTGATTTCGATGATTCTTTTTTTATATGAAAGCTGATAGATCTTGTGTGGTCCCATATGAATTTGATCAAGGTTAGACCAATAGTTTTGAGTTATTCTTAACTAACTTATATTTAAGTCGGCTGTACAACATTTTTAATTTTAAATTATAAAACGGTATAAACGAAACGGAAATGGATCATTACAACCGGTTCAGATAGGGCGAAAATATCACATAAAAAACTGTCAGTCTTAGGATTATACGTCGGAATTGAAAACTTCTTAGATTTACTATTTACATAATTTCAATCAGTTAATTAGGGTATACATGTTAACCATATTGTAAATATAGGCACACGTTAAGCACAAGTATTTTCGTAATTAAGTTGAAGATTTTTCATTAAAAATTAATAACAGCCAGTTCAATGAGGGTTAATAATCTTCCACTCACCAGATGTCGCTAGTTGTGACTGAGGTAAAGTTTTTTGTTACACAATATCATTTAACTGAGAAATTAGTTTTAAATAATAGTTTATCATTATCTAGAGTATTATATTAATACACTACACAATGCGTTAGTAGTTTGCAAAAAATAGTAACATTATTTTTGAATTGTTAATAATTGTTATTTTAGAAATAACGTGTTGTTTATTGGAAATTATTTTTATCGATGTATTAATATATGTAGTAAAAAATTCATATAATTATAATATATACGGGGATATATTGCAATAACTGGCAAAATTTGCAAAGAAGGTTCAGAATAAGTATTATAGGCATTTGCCTTAGGCACCATTTGGTGAAGAAAAATTATTTAAACAAATCTCGAACATTCTGTACTTTTTATCATTTTAATTCAAAATGCGTGGAATGCATTATTTTAACTGAATCAGTAGGCAAAAACATTGTTGCCCATAAATCACATTCAATTTAGGATAATTTAATTAAATGTAAAAGGTTTATTTACTGGTACTTTTAAAAACTGCAATAACAGTATGTCATTATTTATATATTTGAACTTAATTTTAATATTTGCCTATTCTTTGACCCAACGTGCATAATGAAGTTTTTTCACTTCAAAAATGCGGTGAACTGAAGAACATCGCCATTTTATGATGTCGGCTAACAAGTATCAAATCACGATGTCACTAATCATTTCACAGTAAACTTTAAGCCAAATAGACGGTGGTCATTTTGGAACATTAATGCAGTGCCATTAACACTAATTGCTTTTACAGTGCCCCGCTATACAAATTGCCAATCAACGTGCATCCAACTGTATCGATGCACTATTGCGCTTATAGTACATAGGCTGTTTTGAATTAATTTCGAGCTTAAATTCAAAGCTCACAATGTCAAAATCTATGTTACTCATTATGGTATACTGTTTACTGACGTAGTAAGAGAATCAACTACCCCATACGGAATAGGATGGGCAGTAGAATAATCCTAATAAATAACTTAATAAAAAATCTGCAGTTACCTAACCACCTACCAAGCATGCATACTATGCCAAATACCACGCCTAAGAGGCAATATAGATTGTGGAACTCTTTGTTCAGCTGTGGACTTCAGATGGCTATAAAAGTTATTTCCACAGATGTCACTTAATTATTTTTATCTTATGCCAATCACACAAATATTCTCATACATTATTAATACATAATCGCTTGTAAATGGCTTCTCCCTACGTCGGTTTCCCTTTATGCTTCTGCGATTTTCTCTGACCATGCCGTTACAAACTCTATTTTAAAGGACAGTGAAGGATGCAACAACAGGCCAAGTCCTTTGTTTGTTGCATACGGCGCGGACGATGCTTACGGGAAAATGTGTGAGGCCATCAGTAAAACTCGGCGCATACGGCACGGACGATGCGTACGGGCAAATGTGTGAGGCCATCATTAAAACTCGGCGCATACGGCACGTACGATGCGTACGGTGCGGACAAATGTGCGTTCAGCTTAAAGTTACTCGTATTTTAGGCCTGCGCTAGAATTTGTCCATGGTTGTGTCGGATTGCCGTTCTATCGGATTATGAGAGTGAGTACGTTAGGTAGAGCCTTGCTGCAGCTATATTAGTAGTATAGTTGTAGCACGAATGAGTCGGCTCGACCGGGGAAGGACCACACTCTCACAGAATACCAGCGTCAAATAGCAGCTTAACACTGCTGTGTTTCGTATGGTGAGTGTAGAGAACCGGAGACATTTTTACTAGTAAAGAGGCATTCTATCTTAGTCCTCACGGTTGACAACGCATCTGCATTTTGATTCGCGAACGAGGATAGATGCAGATGTCTAAGGGCCATAGCAACCACTTGCCATCAGGTGGACTCTGTGCTCGCTTATCAACCAATCCTATAAAAAAATGGGAATAATTTTTTCATTACTGCTAAGACACTTTTATAATATTTATGTGACAAATGAACGTACAGTCCAAATTATGGTAAGTGGCTTCTGCAGTCCATGGACGGCGGCAGAGCCAACTTTAAACAAAAAAGTCTACAGACCCGTTGTTATCTCTGAGGGCCGACATGAAATGCCTAACAGCCTGTTATTATACTGGCTCTATAACCTTCAGGCCGGAGCAATAAATAGGTAAAAGGGTGGTGTCTACCCAGACGACCTCCGAGGCAGTAAAGAAGTACAACCACATAGTTTATATTTTTTAAATTTCTATCCTTTAAATTTATTAACTACGCGTAGCTACTTATTAACTACGTAACAACATTATACACTTACTATCAGGTGAACTGTTTGCCTTGTATAAAATGCATTTTTCAAATACTCGGATTGAAATTATATGTACTTTTAATTTAATAAAATTGTGTAGTTTACTTGAATGATTTGTGTTAAGTTTTCCCTCTCATGCATACATTATCTATACAAGCCTCGTGGGAATAGCACGTGTGTAACGACCCTACTATTGTTTGAAGCATGTAGAAAATTTGTGAACAGGGCGGTGAATTTTCGAGAGAAAGAAAAGTGAACACATATTATATATAACTTAAAATAAACATTTAAATTAAACAAATTTAAAACAAAAATATGCTCAGGCTTTGAATTTGGTTTCAAACGAATTCATAGCAAAAACAAAAGCTCTATCATTTAATAACATTATTGGCCTATATACTCGTAATATATCTCATGATGGACCAAGAATGAAGCCGACTTTTTTTTTAGGAACCTAAAGTGACAAAGGAACTTACGGTCCATTCGATCGTAAGTGGCGGGTGCATTCAGACTGAAGGGTCTACATAGAATTTTAAATCTATCTACTACAACGAGTTAGTACAAGTTCCCGAAACATTTTAAAAGTCATTATTCTTATCCTATGTAATCATTTAGAATTTTATTGTCGTTTTTAAACGATGCCTTAATCTAGATACAGGAATTACTGTATTAATTAATTATTGCTGCAAGGAAGCTGGTGATCCAATTGCACAATTTCTCGGGAAGCCCATAGGAAGGGAGCTTCGAAAGAAGCGCTTTGTGCCAAACCCGATCGAAGGCCTTCGCGATGTCCAAACTAACGGCCAACGCCTCCCCCTTGGACTCAACTGCCTCCACTCATCTATGTGTCAGGTAGACCAGAAGATTACCAGCTGATCGACCCCGACGAAAACAGTATTGACGGTCACTAATCAGCTGGTGATCCTCAAGGTACCGCATGAGCTGGCAGTGAGTGACTGAGGTGTTTGACGTCCCAATGTCATAGTTAACCACGTTTACCTCCAGATAAAGAGAAACGTCGGGAATATAAAATAAATTAAAGTACGCAATAGAATCACAACTCTTTTGGAAAAGAGTGAATATTAGGTTTTTATCCAGATGCAATCCTACGCTATTATACCTTATTAGCGTAGGATTGCATCTGGATTGGAACCGCTCTCTGCTCTATAACGTATTATCAAATTTTATCAAAGAACTTAAAACTTACACAACAATAAAAGTAAACTACAAGGTATGTAAGAAATTACTTGTAAAAGAAATAGCCCAAGAAAATGCAATTCACGAGGTAGTGCTTCAAAAGGAGTCGCTTAAAGTACTCGTAATTCAATAAAGACAGAAATTCTTAATCCTCATTATGATGGGAATGAGACTCGGATTAAAAAGCTAAGAAAAGTTTCAGTCTCATCGAATAGTCTTTCTTTTAAGCTCAACTGTTAAATTAGAAGCAATAATATTTTTTATATAGATTTATTGTTTTTTTTATTCTGGCCTATTTATAAATGCAAGTAACTCTTTCATGCAAGACTTTTCGAATGTTATGGCTTAGATTTCTCCATGTTGTTTCATTTCAAAACCTAAGTAATGTATTGTATGACTCTACAGTCAGAGCTTTTAGAACAAATTTTGAAGCACCAACCGCCGTCAATTATATATGGAGTCTGACAAAGCGAAACAGATGGCCTTCGCAAATGGAATCCAATAGCGACCGTATGTCATTTTGTTGAAAAATTCCCTTTGTTATATAAAAAAATATATATAATTTCTTATTATAAAAGAAAGGGTTAAAACAAGCTCTTTCTTTTATAAAATGGTACTCATGTGATAAGTGACTACAGCCGCCCATGAACAACTGCAACACTATAGCAGTTAGTAGTGCGTAGTCAGCTTTTTCAAAAAGGTTTTATTATAGAATATTTTCTTTTAGTTCCCTTAGTCGCAGCGATTCAGAAATATGGTGATAGTGCTAAACAAAATAATTTCACATTAAATTTAAATATTAATTAATAATATTTTAAGCTATTATTATGATGAAGATCGTATATCTCGAAGCTAAATCTTTTATTTAAAAATTATCTAAACAAAGAAACAAACTTAAATTTCATTAAAAGAAAATAAAGATAATTGATAGAATAAGGCGTTACTTTGCGGAAATCCATTATAATGGGGTTGTTATATTTATGCAAATTAATTTATAATAACTTCATAAAATAAAGAAATTTAATAATTTCTTTATAGCCTAATATTCTAAATTGTTCGTGATGAGAATTTTCATGAGCAACATGTTGTAGTGGTTCCTCTGTCAATAAAGAGCACTGGAATTGAGTCAAGGAATGGGTAAATATTTTACATGATGCCATATAAAGTTTTCCGTAATATATGTATATGACAAATTTGCGTCTTGTTATTTTCTATTTTTTGGTAATGATTATTTTTTCTAAAATAAACTTATAATGTTAACAAAATATTATTAATTTATAAAGTAGTAATTTAATATTTAATTAACAGCAATCATCTCGAATATATAGTAATTAAAGTAGTATAAGAGACGTTCAATATATACACATAATGTTATATTCATTAGTCTAACAGAGCAAAATATACGAAAAAATCATAAAAGTTACTCATCAGAAATTTAAATATCTATAAAAATTGTTTTAATATCTTTATTAAACAATATATTACAAAATATTAACAAGCATAAAATAAAAGCAAAGTTAATCTAGACTTTAGGTATTTTACTAACACATCTTAAATTTATTTTAAAACGAACTCAAATTGTACAGAAAAACAAATTTGTTCTATATAGTTAGCATGTTGGGTATTTTAATGAACCGACACGTTCTAACTCATTAATGAAATATAATCGTTGCCGTTATTTTATTTATGGTAATTTGTATTTTTTAACTCTTTTAAATTAGTGGTATATTTATCATTTTGCTTGTTCACTCACACATTTATTATTTCATTCCTTACAGTCTATCAAAAGTCCATTACTAAACATAGCACTCCTCCATGAATATTGGGTGGATATTGCATGCCTTAAGCATGCCGCAAGCATTAAAATTACGCGCTTTAGGCGCGCGTAATTTTATGTTCAACTAGAGCCTAAAAATCAACATTCCAACATTTTGTTACATAAATGGTAAAAAAGAACATGGTCAGTATGATCTCTCTTATATAGGGCAAACTAAAAGATCAATAAAACTCGCATTAAGGAACACATAGCTGAATATCTAGCTAGCATGGGAAGTCTGCAGTCTGTGAACACGTACAGGATCGCCCCCGTCACTACATGAGATTTGATAGACCACAATTCCTAGCTAAAGAACACCGATTCCTTCCAAGGATGATTCGCGAGGCTGTTGAAATCAAAAAGACATCCTAATTGCAATAGAGAAGATGGCTGGGTGCTACTATCTGCTTGGGACCCTATAATTAATAAAATTAAATCCCAATCCAAGCATACGACTGCAAGACTTCAAGATACTGTAAATTCATATAGCGTAGATCGGAACAAAAATTAATAATTTTTGATGTGTAGGTAGCCGTGGTTAACTCAGTCCCCCCGTGATCATGGGTGCTGTAAAGTACTCAAAACGCCGGGAATATATAAATAATTTAATAAACGCGATAAAGTCGTAAAACTATTCAAATGTGTAGTGTTCGCGTAAACATAAGAAATCATTATAATTATACGTACCGGCAGGCGAACTGTAGGGCATCCGCCCACTAGATGGAGTGACGACCTAGTAAGACATGTAGGAAGTCAATGGATTCAGTTGGCTCGTGATTGTGTTTGTAGCATTTCTTGGGGGAGGCCTATGTTCAGCAGTGGACTTGTGAATGGCTGTAACGATGATGATAATGATACGTCTTGGACTGATCTTAAAGTGTACTTTAGTATCTGCTACTGGAACTTCTCGACGAGTAGAAATATCGATGAGATATTACCTCCGGGCTTGATAGAGTGACCTGAATGTGTACTTTCGTAAATGCTACTGGAACTCTTCGAGGAGTAGACTTAGGTGAGCCGAGTTTGGCTTCGTTTTGTAAGTTATGATGAGATATTACCTCCGAACTTGAAAACCATAAAATTATATTATAGACCATAACTGAACATATACCTCCCTTATAAGAGGGATACCATAGTCGCCACGTTTGGTTGGTCGGCAACCGCATTCATTTTCTAGTTGTTATCAGGATAATGCTGCTGCCCAGGAAAGTACCAGCATACTAATGTTAAAATCGAATAGCAGGAGGATAACAAAATTACATGCCGAAGAGTTTTGTATCGGCTTTAATTCTTCTGAATTTTGTATTCTATTAAAAGTCTCTTTTTTAACAAAAACACTTGCTTTCTGTCGTTAACTCGCAATTATTCTAATACAAGATTCAACATTTTTGATGTTAAGTCCAGTTTTACTTGACCATTCGTACACGATTTGTGACATGGAGAGGATTGTAGAGATTCGTCGAGAATAAATGGGAGATCAAACGAGGTCGGAGGGACACAGCAATAACTGTTCTATTGATCCCCGTTCTGTTACTGTCGCAGTGTGAGGCACCGACAAATCCTCTTACGCTATTTGCCTAATCCTTTAGATAGTTCCGAAATGTAAGTACATAAAATTAATATTTAAATATTCATGAATCTAAACGATAGACTTAACCTCCAGCTTTATCATTTATATAAGCAAATTGTAACAAATTTTGTTTTCTTAGAAATAAAATTATATCATTGTCTCTTTTTAAATTATAAAATTTAGAAAGGGATAAAATACACATTTTATAAACCACCGCCTTTTCAGTTATTCATTAATACACAGCTGACCTAAGCATAATATTGTTCTCTCCCATGTTGTGAAATCTTGCCATTTTCTCAACGATAGCAGACTTTTTATAGAATAAGGGTAACAAACGAGCACTCAATCCACCTTATGGTAGTGGATACCGTGGTCCATAGACATCTACATTTATCCTCAATTAAGAATCAAAATGCAGATGCATTGTCACTCCTGAGGACCGAGATGGAATGCCTCGTTTCCAATAAAAAGGGTCTCCGGTTCTCTTCACTCACCATACGAAATAAAGCAGAATTAACCTGCTATTTCATAACGACATACTTTCAATAGCATCTGACACCACTTTTCCTTATATGCATATCTTCTTTGTCATCTTCTTCTTTAAAAGCCATTAAATCCTGTCCTGAATATAGGTTTTCCATTTACTAATTAAGTGGCTCATTTTTTTAAACTAATTAATTAATTTATTACGACTTATCTAAACATTGAATAAAACTACTTTTACGGATTTTATCGCGTTTAATAAACTTATTTTTCATATCTTTATTAATTCCCGACGTCAGTATCTAAAGATTACTGCTTAACATAAACCTGCCCCATTAGATAACCTCATATATATTTAATTGCATCTATATATCAGATTGCATCATATTTTACCGTAGTTGCGACGAGGCATGTGGTAGTGGATATTCTTACACCAGCACTACACCGTAAGAATATTCAGTACTCCCTTTCCTTGAGTGTCGTAAGAAGCGACAAAGGGAAATTAAAATAGGAGATGAGCTACAGCATCTTTCTTATAGCAACTGATAATAATTAAAAAAAGTATGAAGTTGACTACGTGCTTAATAGGTGAAGCAACTGCAGCAAATATTCCTCCTATGTGGGAATGTATGGGGGAGGCCTACATTGGCATGAAGCAGGGTTTTTTGACAGCCTGTAACTTCGCTTAATACTGCTATATACTGAGATAAGATTTTTTTCTATAGGATCGGGTGACAAACAAGCACATAGTTCACTTGATGCTTAGTGGCTGCTGTGATCCATAGACATCTACATTTATCCTCAATAAAGAATTAAACTGCAGATGCGTTGTCACCCGTGAGGACTAAGATGGAATGCCTTTTTCCAGTAAAACGAGTCTCCGGTTCTCTACACTCACCATTTGAAATAGAGCAGTGCCAAACTCCCATTTTACGCTGCTGTTCTGTGAGAGCGTGGTCCTTCCCCGGTGGAGCTGACCCATTTGTACTACAACTATACTACTAATACAGCTGCAGCATGGCTCTACCACGTAAAAAAGATAATAATTAGTGGGTTTTTAACGAAAATCTCTTTAGGTATTTCATGATAAACAGATTATTGACACATTTATCTGAGTAGAATAGAATAGAATAGAATAATTTTTTATTCAATATTGATTATTACATAAATCTTATTGAAAGTCATTTTTATTTACCACTGGTTCGGAAAATACCTCAGTCCTGGGAAGAATCAGCAAGAAACCCAGCGGGACTTTTTTTTTCAAACATATTTTACTTAACAATAATTTCATTTATACAATTTTTAAATGGTTTTTAATAGAACCAGCATGGTGGCGATCACCTTATTCCCAGGGGTTATTTTCATTCATGTATTCCTTGATATTATAATAACCCTTTTTGTACAGTTTTTCTTTAATAAAACTTTTAAACTTGTTTATTGATAAACTTTGAATATGTTCTGGGATTTTGTTGTAAAAGCGTATACATTGCCCCATAAATGAATTACTGATTCTGTGGAGTCTAGTAACTGGTATTACAAGCTTATGTTTGTTCCTAGTGTTTAAAGTATGCACATCCTTATTCTTATTAAAGCTATTTATGTTTTTATATACATACATTACATTTTTATAAATATATTGCGATGCCAAAGTTAATATGTTTATTTCTTTAAATTTTTGTCTGAAGGACTTTACAATTTAGGTTATAAATCGCCCTAACGGCTCTCTTTTGCAAAACAAATATAGCTTTAATATCAGTCGCATTACCCCATAGCAAAATTCCATAAGACATTACGCTATGAAAGTAACTAAAATACACTAATCTAGCTGTCTCAACATCTGTGAGATTTCTAATCTTTCTTACAGCATATGCTGTAGAACTAAGTCTGCTTGCTAATTTAGATATATGGGGGCCCCATTGAAGTTTCGCGTCAATATTAATACCGAGAAAAATAGTGGTATCCACAAGACTCAACTCCTAAAGAGTAAAAGTCAAGTTTAACAAATAAAAATAATGTTTTCCAGAAAGTTACTATTTATCGAAGGATAAATTGATATACCTCCATCATTGAATACGACACTGCTGAGATAGCTTGCCGAAAATCATTCTCTGCGCTCACTGACCATTAATTATGTTTGAAGCCCGATACGGGCTATGGGGGCTTTGTATCAGAAATTTGACGAACTGGAGTTCTAACTGTGATTTCATTTCGCACTTGCATTTCTTTTTTTATAAATAAATAGACCCCAAAACGAAGTATATTATCTATTTTTAAAGTTACTTTTGATTACATTACAAATCTAACGTTAGAATTTAAATGTAACTGATAGCTTGGCTTAGAGCCGTTCCTATAATCTTTGATTTTTTTTTATAGAATTGGGGTGACAAACCAGCACACAGTCCACCTGATGGTAAGTGGACGCTATGGCACATAGACATCTACATCTATCTTCGTTTCCGAATTAAAATGCAGATGCGTTGTCAGCCGTGAGGACTAAGATAGAATGCCTCTTTTCAAGTAAAAAGGGTCTCCGGTTCTCTACACTCACAATATGAAACTCACCAGCATTAAGCTGCTATTTTACGCTGGTGTTTTGTGAGATATCGCTTATATAAATAAAGTATTAGTGGTCTCAATATTTGTTTCTCCGTGTAGTGGTGGGTATGGCGGTTTCCAATCTGTTCGCCAAGCGAGGCGACTATGGCAATATACCAACCATGAGCAACGACACAAATAAATATCCCCTAATACTCGGTGGCCCCGTTATTCTAGGCTTTGATGGCGACCATGGTAACGTCGGGGCAGGGGGTGCCAATAATTTCCGATAGAGGTTCGGTTGCCACCTAAGACGATTTGACCTGGTAAAATAATATATCGCACGCACCCTGAGGACTGACGAGAATATCCTGAAGCTATAAATAGAAATAGATAAGTTGCGCGGGGATATTATAGTATAATCCGTCAATTTATGCTATCACCAGCAGAGTGACCACCTATCTGTCCTAAGGAGATGTCGGATTTATCGTCCATAAGATCATGTGGAGGAGGGTTGCGTACTTTATACTCAGAATTACCAAACGATATTTGCTGAAGGTCATACAGGTTTTCGCACCAACATAGGTACATCCCGGTGAAGAAATGGAGAAAATGTATAACGTATATCTCTAGAAACATGCATTCCTCAAAAACCTACTATACGGTGTTGATGGGAGATTTCAACGCAAAATAAGGCATAAAACAGAACCGTGAGATGAAAATAAGGAAATTCGGAATAGTGCAACGGAACCCAAGGGGCCAGCAGCTGGCTGACATGGAGAAAGAGGGACTCTTTATAATGAAATCTTTCTTCCAAAAGTGGTTCTGGTCGAGCCCTGACGTTTTGACAAAAAAATAAGATTGACTGACTGATTGATTGTGATGTCTCAATGATCACGAGAGTGAAAACTGGCAGTGATCGCCGAATAGTGTGGGGCACACTGAACCTAATCTCCCTCGTGCTCTAATTCAAAGCCCCAAAAACATTCAGCTCGAGTTACAAAACTATTTCCAGTGCCAAGAAGACTGCAATTAAGTGGACGTTATGAATGACAAGCACGTGGAACCTGTCCATACGGTCGGAGCTAAGTTCTGTATGATCCGTCTCTGAAGAACACAGAAAGTCTTCGATCACATTCTTATTCCCATAGGCTGTTAGAAGGGATATGAGGCTGCAGTCTTCAATAGATTTGACAGCATACAGATAACTGAAGAGATAGATCTGCAAAAGCATGCGGCGGGGCTTAGTAACTTCAATACAGCTGGTATTGAAGGAGTAATCGAATAGAACCAGGGCCCCAAAGTCTTTGCCAGAGGTCTGTCTGCCGGAAAGCGGCAACTGTCGAAGCTGTAGATCATTTTTCTCCAGGACATTTGACATTCTGACTGAGATTAAGAGTTTCTATGGACAGCTGTACACGTCATCGTTGGAAAAACACGCAAGTGTGAGTAACGCTTTAAGAACAAGTCTTATCCGACAAGTTCCGATATCATCTCGATGAGCGAGGTTAAAATGGCTCTTCAGCACCTTATAAACGGCAAGTCCCCGGGCGTGAATGGAATTACAGCAAGGCTTCTGATAGCGGGTGGAAAATCGATACTTAAAATCCTACAGAAACTCTTTAATTTCGTCCTTCATGGTGACACTACTCCAAAAGCGTTGAGCAAAAGTAAGGTGGCCTTGTGCTAAGCCACGTCTACGTGCCTTTTTTTAAAAGTCATTACGAATCGTCTCGCATTCAGACTCAACGACTTCCAGCATTTCGAACAAGCATGTTTCCAAAAATGATTTAGCACCATAGACATCATATATACCCTTAGGAAAATTGTACAAAAGATTGAAGATTACAATCTTTTTTAATACTTTTTTAATAGGCCGGCAATGCACCTGTAATCCCCTTGATGCTGCAGTTGTTCATGAGCGTTGGTTGTCACTTACGATTAAGTGAGCCGTATGCTCGTTTCCCCCTCTTGTATAAAAAAAAATCCCATTTTGTCTTGCGTATGTGGACTATGAGAAAGCCTTTCATTCAGTCAAAATTACGGTGGTGCTGCAGTCCTTAGCGGTGCCAAGTGAACTGCCATTATATCGAAATGTTGAAGTTTTTGTACTGAAGTTTTTGTACCTAGTGTACAAAAACTTCAGCATTTCGGTATAAAGGCTACGATGGCTATTCAAGTACAGAACCAAAGTATGAAACCCATCCAACCGCAGAGAGTTGTAAGACAGGGTAACGTAATATCCCCGAAACTCTTCACCGCTGCATTGGAAGACGTTTTCTAGGTACTGTACTGGAAATGATAGGGTATTAACGTCAATGGCGAGTACGTCACTCAGCGTTGATTTGCCGACGGTATAGTCCTTATGGCAGAATCGCTGGTAAACCTAAGTGCTCAATGATCTCAATATTGTCTCCCAACGGACTTAAGATGAACATGGACAAAACAAAAGTTATGTGTAACGTCCGTGTCACATCTATGCCGATAGTTGTTGGGAACAGTATGCTTGAAGTTATTGACGAGTATGTTTACCTGGGGGTCACTGTAGAAGCGTGCTCGTCGCGACCCCTGCCAGCCCTTTTCAGGGCTGCAATTCTACTTAGCTGCGCACCCATGTCAACGAGGGTTAGGGCGTCCCCCCAAGGCGACGCACACCAGCTCGTCCCCGTTGGTGTGGAATGCAGCGTGCAAAGCGGCGATGGGGACCGCCACCCGTCACGCACAGCCCGACACGGCGGAAGGTGGAGGACAGAGTGCAGAGTTGGCACGTGGAATGTTAGAGGAGGCATGAGAGATAAGACGAATGAGTTGATCGAAATAATGAAAGAAAGAGAATTAGATGTCGTGTGTATGTCGGAGACCAAACGGAAGGGCAGTGGTACTGAAGAGCTCCCTGGAGGGGCGTTAGCTCTATGGTCCGGAGTCCCGGAGAGCGAGAGCGCCCGCCAGGGAGTGGGGGTGCTGCTGTCGTCTCGGTTGGTCGATGTTATGACTGAATATAAGGTTGTGAACTCAAGACTTCTCTGGGTTCGCTTTAAATTGGGACTGACGAAGTTATTCCTTTTGGCTGTTTATGCGCCGGTAGCTTCGTCGTCCAGGGCTGAGCTGGAGGAGTTTTGGGAGAATGTAAGAGAAGTTCTAGATTTGGCTAGGGGAAACGAAAGAATTGTTGTATGTGGTGATTTGAATGGATGGGTTGGTACCGCTCGACCAGGGTACGAGTCGGTGCTTGGAAAGTTTGGCGATAAAAGGGTTAATGATGCTGGCAAGCTTATACTGGCGGTATGCAAGGAAAAGGGTCTTCTTGTGACAAACACTATGTTTAATCACAAGAGAATCCATATGTATACTAGAGAAAGTAAGAATGAGAGAAGTATGATCGATTTGTTCCTGGTGGATGACCGACTACGAAAACAGGTGATGGATACGCGAGTGTTCAGGGGTGCTGACCTGGGAACGGATCACTATCTAGTGATTACTAGATTTAGGGGTCTGTTCGCGGGTTGGCGCTACCGGACGGCAGTAACAGAACCACAGTCGGTCTGTCGCATCCGAAGCTGGAAGCTTCAGGAAGCGGATACTAGGGACAAATATCATACGAGGGTAGCCGAAAAGCTTGACAACATCGATGGCAGAAAAGAATGTGTTGAAAGAACGTGGCAGAACCTTAGGGATGGAATGGTAAGTGCAGCGGAAGAAGTGTGTGGAACGATTAAAAGAGGCAGTAGTAAAAGAAGAGATGCATGGTGGAATGATGAAGTGAAAGAAGCTGTAAAGAAGAAGAAGAAAGCATGGTTAGACTACTTGGCCTCTAGTAATGACAAGGATATGAGAGAGAAGATGAAAGAAAGATATAAGCTGCAGAAAGTTCACACGAAAACATTGATTGAGGAAGTGCGTGAAAGGTGTAGAATGGAAGCGGAAAAAAGGTTGTCGCACAACTTTAAGGAGAACTCCAAACTCTTCTGGAAAGAGGTTGGAAGGACCCGAAGTGGTGCGACGGCCTTAAGAATGAACAAAGTGCTTTCGAGAACTAATGACGTCCTCTCAGAAAAATCGGACGTCATGCAGCGATGGAGCGAATTTTATAGAGAAATGTATGCGTGTGATGATCTTAGTGAGGGATCCGGGGATGACGCCGAGACTGGTACGCCAGACCCGGACCTCGATGACACTGAGGTCATCAGTATGAAAGAGATTGAACGTGCGATTCGAAGTTTGAAATGTGGTAAGGCTGCGGGACTAGACAGAGTTACTGCTGAAATGGTCAAGTATGGTGGGCCTCGCGTCTGGGACAGCTTTCATCTGCTGTGCAATTTGTGCTGGCGGACGGGGGATGTCCCGGATGATTGGCGATCCGCAGTCATTGTGCCTTTATATAAAGGTAAAGGTTCACATTATGACTGCGGGTGCTATCGGGCGATCAGCTTGACCAGTTTAGCAAGTAAAGTTTACTCGAAGGTTTTGACACGTAGGATGCAAGAGAAATCGGAAAGATTTCTATGGGAGGCACAATGCGGATTTAGACCTGGAAGAGGATGCACGGATCAAATGTTTTCTCTCCGCATGATCACGGAAAAGCTTCTGGCTGCTAACCAGAGGATTTTCTGTGCTTTTGTGGATCTTGAGAAAGCATTTGATAAGGTTGTAAGGAAGAAAATGTGGGAACTGTTGCCGGGGTATGGTGTGGATGGTCGATTGCTAAGGGCTGTGCAGTCACTTTACTGTGACTGTAAAGCCTGTGTGCGGGTAGGACATGACCTGTCACCCATGTTTAGCGTCCAAACGGGTGTAAAACAGGGTTGTGTCATGTCTTCCTGGCTGTTCATACTGTATCTCGACAGCTGTTTACAGAAGCTGAAAGATAGCTGTTTGGGTGTGAAATTGGGTGACATTAAAGTAAATTGTCTGCTGTATGCTGATGATGCAGTGCTTATTGCACCATCAGAGGCAGAACTGCAGGCATTAGTCACGTGTATGAAAGAGGAATGTGAAATTAAAGGTCTTCGCTTGAATGCTAATAAAACTAAGGTTCTGGTATTTGAAAGGGACGAAGAGAGAACGAAGTGTGAAATATGCGTAAATCAGGAATGTCTAGAACAGGTAAATGAAATTGTATACTTGGGGAGTGCTTTTAGCCGGGATGGAAGATGTGATTTAGATGTGGACAGGCGTGTCGCTGCCGGGAACAAAGTCAATGGTGCCCTGACTGCGTTAGTCAAAAGGCAAGGCGTAGTGAAGAGTGCACGCCTTGCAATACATAACGCAGTGTTGGTACCGACTTTGTTATATGGCAGCGAAACCTGGGTATGCCAGAAGAAGCATAAAAGCAAGTTGAATGCAGTGGAGATGCGATCTCTTCGTAAAATGTGCGGCGTCACCATGGCTGACCGAAAGCGAAACGAAGAGATTCGCAATATGGCAGGTTTGAAAGATGACCTTATCACAAAAATTGATAAGGGCGTGCTTCGATGGTTTGGGCACGTTGAGAGAATGAGTGAAGACCGAATGTTGAAGAAAATATATAGCGCGAAAGTTAATATTAAAAGGTGTCGAGGTAGACCGAGACTAACTTTCGAAGACCATGTGAGCAAATTGCTCGAAGAGGGGAGGGTCAAGAGTACTCGGATACCTAGACGTGCATGTATGAAGAAGATAATGAATCTGAAAGAAGCGAAAGAGGTATGTAAGGATCGTGACACTTGGCGATCTGTTCTCTCTGGCTACCCCGTCAGGGATTGTGCGTGACGATAAATAAATAAATAAATAAATGTTTACCTGGGACAAAAGTTCCGACTAGGTAAGTCCAACTTCGACCAAGAGTTCGAATAGTACGACACATCTTCTTGTCAGACATACCTTAAAACTAGATTTTAAAACCAGTGCGTGTCGCCAGTGATGAGATATGGATCTGAAACTTAGTCCTGAACTGCTTGGCATATGAGGAAGCTCAAAGTCCTTCAGCGAGCTATGGAGATTATGTTCGCCGTTTTTCTGCGTGATAGACTTAAAAACGAGGATATCCTCAGTAGAACCTGAGTTACCGACATAGCCCAACGGATTAGTAATTTGAAGTAGCAATGGGCTGGCCATATTGCTTGAAGAACCCATAACCGATGGAGAAGAAAAGTTCTCGAGTGGCAGCCTCGTACCGGCAGTTGAAGTAAAGGGCGTCCCTCCACTAGATGGAATGACGACCTGGTAAGACATGCAAGAATTCAATGGATGTAGGTGTCTCGGGACCGTGCATTGTGGCGTTCCTTGGGAGAGGCCTATATTCAGCAGTGGACTTGTGAAGGGCTGTAGTTGATGATGATGATATTTGTCATCGTCTTACTTCATTAAATAAAAATAGAGAGCATCTTGAAATATTACTAAACTAACGTCGATTTTGAGAGTAAGGCCCATAATTTTCGTATGCATCACCTTAATTTTTTTTAATTCTATCATTGACAATAAAGTGCAAGAGTCTGGCATAAAATTTTAAAATATGTCCGCTATATAATAGATCAATACAATAGTAAAGATAATAATGTGTAGAAATGAAAATCTGCATTAGCTAGTCCCTTGATATACATTTTAAATTGTATGCGAAATTGTAAGATGCTACTGAAAAATGAATATCTCAGATTTTCGTGTCAGTTGTTATCTTAGAAGGTCTTTTTTTTAAAGCAGTGTAGATTTTGACATTCATCTCTAAAAGTGAAAACTTGTAAATGGCTCGATAGTATATTATTATATTTTTTATTTAATAATACGCACTTGCTGTAAGTTTTTCGAATAAAATAAAATGAATAAAGATAAAACCATTAATATGGCTGAATAAAATAAAAAGTATTGATTTTTATTTGATGCGCCTGGTGGATATTTTGATGCAAATGTGCCCAAAAACTAATTAATTAAGTCACCATTTTACTTTTTTTTTCATTTACGAAACATGTCATATGATACTTTTTATTAATACAAAAATAGGAAAAAGCATTTATCAATTTCATTCCACACAATATAGGCAATGTTACGAGTATACATATATTATTATAAGCTTATTTATACGATATAAAATTATAAGTAACGTTATTACATGTAATTTTTTTTTAATTTGTTGAAAACAATTTTATTTTCTTATTATTTAAAGTTTCATTGTTAAAAATAATAAAATAACTACAAACATTTAATCTAAGCTATTCTGATTGTTTTTTAAAGCAAGGATTTTATTCAATAAAAAGAAATTTCGCTGATCCCTCTCCAGTTCAATGGGCACTGGAACGTTCACACGCACAACCATGTTAACACAGAGCTAAAAGTGAAATAAAAAGCGAGAAGCGAGTGACTGGAATATTAATGAAGATATCGGACGGGCGCAATCAAATTCGGATTAGACGCTGACACAGGCGGAGCGCTGTGCTACCTCATTGTGCCGGCTTTACCAGTTGCAGACGTAGTAACGTTAGCTTGGCAACTGTTTGCGTTGAGATTACAGTTCCCGCAATTCTTAGTAGTTCACTTGATTTACTTTTATAATGATAATGTAACCCAAATTAACGTTAAAAAGGTATGAGAAATCTCACCTTATATCGTATCGGGAAATTAAAATTACGTTCAAGACTATAATTCTAATAGAAATAAAACTCCATACTTTTCAAATAAAGTGATATTAGAATAACATATTGAATTACTGTTTCATTGCATGTGAGGGGTCAAGTGGTGTTGGTCTAGTGGTTGTCAGCGCGACTGATGATCACGAGCTCCTGTGTTTCTGTCAAAAAATTCTCAGTAACAGCCCGGAGTCACGAAGTTTGCGGTGTTTTACCTCGTGCCTCGGAAGGCATGTAAAGCTACATGTATTTTATTCCTGTGCCTGAATTTGTCTATGGTTGTGTCGGATTGGCGTTCTATCGGATTACGGATCTGTAAAATCAGCCAAGCACACAACTGGACGAAACAGTTTGATCGATTTAAATATTGTATGTTATGCGGTAAGTCTTATTTCAGGGACGGTGTAAAACACGAATAAAGTACGAAGATTTAAAAATATAATCGATAAGTCACCTTCCAAGCCCTTTAGTAGTTAAGAAATCATTTCAATGTCAAAGAGGACATAACCAGCAAGGTACTGTGTTCATATTGTGACGCCTCATAATTATTATTAATAAATAATAATTAAATTATAATTTAAACAATTAAAATGCAAATAATAATAAGTATAAAGTTCAAATATGTTCATTTGGAATATTGAATATTATAGTACAGTTAACGCATCATTTGTCTCTAAAAATCTCAAAATTTACTAAAATTCTGCTTAAAATATTCAAAATGTATTACATCATATAAATACAAGTCGATTATATTGCAATAATAAAGATAAATAACATTTGTAATATAGAAAAAATGGATCAAAATTTTCTAAGTTGATGAAAGTGTTCTTGTAATAATCGGAAAATTTAGGTCTCTATGTTGCATAAGCATTATGATAGCAGAGTTATGACATGAAAACCCATATGGATAAGACATACAATTAACATAAAACATTAATCAGGAAACTTCAACACTACGGTGTAAGAAGTGATGCTCTAAAATTAATTATTTCATATTTAAGTAAGAGAACGCAAAAAGTTGTCTTCAACAGTACGAGTTCTTCCGGGTCGATGGTACAGATGGGCGTGCCTCAAGGCTCAATTCTCGGCCCCTTTCTGTTTCTTGTATATATTAATGACTTACCTTACATAGTAGGAGATAACCATGATATAGTATTATTTGCAGATGACACTTCTTTAATTTTCAAATTAAGTCGACATTTGCTAAAATATGACGAAGTAAATAATGCTATATCTAAATTAGTGAATTGGTTCAATGTCAATAATTTGCATTTAAATGGCACTAAAACGAAATGTATGAAATTTATGACTCCAAATGTCAAACAATTAAATACTAATGTAATTTTAAATGGGGAGAAACTGAGTCTTGTAGATACCACCATTTTTCTTGGAATCACACTAGACGCGAAGCTTCACTGGAGCCCCCATATATCAAAGCTAGCAAGCAGACTTAGTTCTGCAGCATATGCTGTAAAAAAGATTAGAAGTCTAACTAGTGTTGAAACAGCTAGACTAGTTTACTTTAGCTATTTCCATAGCATAATGTCGTATGGTATTTTGCTATGGGGACACGCAGCTGACACTGAAATTATATTTGTTTTGCAGAAGAGGGCCATAAGAGCAATTTATGATTTAAAGCCTAAAGAGTCGCTGCGACAAAAATTTAAGGAAATTAATATATTAACTTCGGCCTCTCAATACATTTATGAAAATGTAATGTACGTACACAAAAATAAAAGTAGTTTTACAAAAATAAGTGATATTCATTCTGTAAATACTAGGAACAGACACAAGCTAGTAGTACCAGTTACTCGACTCCATCGAGTCAGTAATTCATTCTTGGGGCGATGTATACGCTTTTACAACAAAATTCCAGAAAATATACAAAATTTGACCTGCTCAAAGTTCAAAAACTTTATTAAACTAAGTTTGTATAAAAAGGGTTATTATAATATTAAAGAATTT
This sequence comes from Parnassius glacialis, assembly GCA_033319125.1. Taxonomy (NCBI): domain Eukaryota; kingdom Metazoa; phylum Arthropoda; class Insecta; order Lepidoptera; family Papilionidae; genus Parnassius; species Parnassius glacialis. The sequence continues at coordinate 1,033,226 of JAVANC010000013.1, read as the reverse complement.
ATAGATGATAATAACCCCTGGAAGTGAGGTGATCGCTCCCAAGCTATTTCTAATTTGTTGTGTTGTTAATTTGTGTAACATACATGATTGTAAGCTGTTATTTAAAAAAAAAGTCCCGCTGGGTTTCTTGCTGGTTCTTCCCAGGACAGAGGTTTTTTTCGAACCAGTGGTAATTATACAAAAGAGTGACTTTCAATAAGTATTATTTATAATCTATATTGAATAAAAAAGTTTCTGTTTCTGTTTCTGTTTCAAATAGTACGGTCTATGAAATAAAGCAAATATGTGGAAGGTCTCAAATATGTAAAAGCATTATATTGAAAGAAATAGGACTTGAAAAGGATTATTATAGTGGCGTGTAGGTTGCTTCGCAGCCTCCGAGACCGAGGTAAACTTGGACTCGCTAACCGATGTGTCCTAGACATATCATCTTAGTGTCGGTGGTAAGCGGGTTCGTTGTAGCAATACGACTAGCCCGTGGACATCGCACGCTCCTACCGTTTGTAGGCAGCGTCTTAGCGCATAGCGTAATGATACGTCGGCTATCTTTCGGATTAGGGTGAGTGTGTTTGGTAGTACTTTTAAGTGCAGCAAGCATGCTCAACTCCATGTCTTAGTGCAATAACGCTATGATACGTGGAATTTTGGCTACTGACGGCTTAGTACCGTGCTACTATGATGCGTTGGTGGTTGATTCCGTGCTATAACAGGGATCCCATCCGCAGAGATCGGGATGCGCGGTGGTTTTAACGCCTACTACGCTGAATGACTTGGTCCTCGTAGATCTGTTTACGTCTTTGCGCTTTTGCCTGTTTATAACTATGACAATTTTCTTGCAGATTGGAGCATCAAGGTCATAGTAGGCGGTGCATGCTCCGATTACAAGCCGAATAATGATGGTGTTCCACAAGGCCGCATGCTATCACCAACGCCGTTTCTCCTGCATATCAATGATATGTTGCAAACTGGTAACGTTCATTGCTAAGCAGATGACGGCACTGGTGATGCTTTATACACCTGCCGTGCCACTATTTTTTGGGAAAACGTCGCCGAGCACCGGAACAAACTTTTGTCTGAAGTAGAGTCTTTGCCGAACAAAGTCTCGGATTGGGGGCGACTAAATCTAGTCCAGTTCAATCCCCAGAAGGCACAAGTTTGCGCGTTTACCGATAAAAAGAACCCCTTATTGTATCTCCTCCATTTCAAAGCACTCCCCTTGTTACCTCAGCCAGTATCGGAATCTTCGGTGTCGATATATAGAGTGATGTGCAGTTTCGTGGTCTCTTGCAAGAGAAGGCCGAATTGGTCTCTAAAAAGCTTGGCGTGCTCACCACACCCGCTCTGGTGAGCACGCCAAGCTTTCAGTATTTTATGCCGGCACAACGCTTGCAACTTCACAAAGCGCAGCTTCGGCCCTACATGGAATACTGTTATCATCTCTGGGCAGAGGCTTCCCCGTGTCAGCTTTTTCCACTTTATCGCATCCAGCGCAGAGCAGTTCGAATCGTCGATGACCGAGTTCTTTCCGATTGGCTTGATTCACTGGAACTGCGTATAAATGTTACATCACTTTGGGTATTTTATCGTATCTATCACGGGGAGTGCTCTGAGGAATTGTTTGGACTAATTCCAGCCGCTCAATTTCAACATCGCACATCGCAACAAAACTCGCGATACCATCCATACTATCTGGATGATTGGCGGTCCACCACTGTGTGACTTAAAAGAAATTTTCTTCCTCGCACAACTTTCTAGTGAAATCGATAACCACCAGCAATTTTTCCGGACCGATACGACTTAGGGACCTTCAAGACAAGAGCCTAGTCCTTTTAAAAAGACTTGCAATGCATCCGTGATTATCCTGGTATTGCAGTTGTTCATGGGCGGCGGTAGTTACTTACCATCAGGTGAGCTGCATGCTCGTTTGCCCCCTCTTCTATAAAATAAATCATAACTTTTCTTTCTGATACCTAAGAGAACAGTAAAAAGTAAATAAACATGTTGTAAACTTCAAATAGATATATATATATATATATATATATATATATATGCATATTCAATGGAACTTATAACTTAAATTGTGACTGCACTTTAGGGAATTAATATTATAACTTCTGCGTAATAAGACAAAACCGCAAGTTAAACCAATGTTACGTAGATATACACCAGAGTGCACGACTGGGACACATTCAACCGAATACAATAACAGGTTGTGTAATAAAGACCGTCTCAGTAACGATTTGAAAATAAAAGACCAATGTCTGAAAGCAATGCTTACAAAATTGTCATGAAAATGTTATTTTTTAACCAACTTTAATTTGAATAACGTAATGTAACTTATAAGAAAACAGAGCATAGGGCGTTCTGTAATAATTATACAATGAGAGTCTGCAGGCCCACTTGCTAACTTAGTTGATATAAAAATTATAGTCACTTTACTGTACACTGCGTCGTATATTTTATGAGTCGTGATAGCTCATGAAGAAAAGCTTTAAAGAATGTTTAATATATTTCAAAGTGACATTCATTTTGTTGAGTATAAAGTTCCTTTTGATAAGACAGAAAATCAAGTGTAGGATTAAAAGTTTTATATCAGTCATCGGTGGATACCTGTGTTCATCAGTAGACTTGTAATGGGCTGTATATATAATGATAATGTTGAATCTTAACTACGGATACCAATTCAAACTTCTTTCGAAATATATCAAAGCCACTTGCTTATCGTTATCTTCCTGTCTGCTAAATAATTTTCGTGAAATAAAGAGAGGCGGTGAGATACTGTAAGATGAAATATAGCTAGCGATGTTAACAATATACCGAGAAGAGTAATATTATATTTAATAAATATCACATATTATAGTAATGAAGCAAAACATCGTGAAGAAACCTGCATGTCTGAGAAATTAAATATTTTTAGGACATGTGAAGTTGATATATTTCTGATAACAGCTCCAACTAAAAAAAAAGCTGCCGTTGCCAACTCGCCTGCCAAGCGTGACACTATGGCAAATTTTCCTCCTTTCAGGCAATCTATGATGATCTATGAGGCTCGAGTACAGTAGGGGAATTTTGATATGCAGTAATATATTAATGTTAATGAAAAGTTAAATTTACTGCAGTCCACAGACATCTGAAACCAACAAAAAGGGGTGTCAAGGCACAGATGCGTTGACACCCCTGAGAACTAAGAAGAAATACCACATAGCTTATAACTCATCTGAATATATTCTCTTTCAAACCATAAAATAGCAGATTATGCTACTAGTGATATTTTAAAAGGGTATGAACGAATTTTCTTCTAATACCTCGAATTAAAGATACATATTTTCAAAAACCTAATGGGTGCGCCAATTTTATTAAACACTTTATTTCTGCACACTCCACTTCAACTACCCAGGGTAGGCGTATATTCAGCAATGTGTTGAATAAAGAAGAGGAAAAACTAGGAGATGGGTAGCATCATCTTCCTAATGACATAATAAATGGCGTCGGTTTCCAACCCGCTCACCAAGCGCTGCAACTGTAACAATTATTTCTATGATGTGGAGGCCTATGTTAAGCAGTGAACTGTTAACAGGCTGTAATGATGATTACGATAAGTAGAATATTGTTTAGGAGTATATTTTTTTAATTTAATTGTTACATGTTAGTGTCACGTTTCAATTGCATAATATAAAACAGACCAGGTCGTAACAGTCGACTACCATTTTGATTGCCATTTGGTATGCGCTTAAACTGCAAATTTGTAACTAGGTCAATGGAAACCCAGCTCGGCTTTGAGCTTTCAATCCCGCCGCCTAAGGCGTAATCGCCTTTATTGCTGTGAACAGTCATCAAAGGGACTTCGGATAACGATTCAGCTCGTAACAATTTCATACCTTAGTATCGCGATTTTGTATTACTTCTTTTATGATCGTAATTTATTAAGTGGCGAAGCTTGCGAAGACACTTATTGATTTCACGATGTCTGTCCGTCTGTCCGTCTGTCCCACGATTATCTCGAGAACGGTTTCGAATTTTCAAATTCTGTTTTCAGCAATCGATTACTGATCACCCAGGCATCTGAACCTCCTATTTTGAAACTGATTGCTCAACGGCAACTGTTAGAAACCGCTACAAAGCTGATTGCTTCGCCACTTTGCAATGCTGTTAGCTTGCTAGGTTTATTGATTTCACGATGTCTGTCCGTCTGTCCGTCTGTCCCACGATTATCTCGAGAACGGTTTCGAATTTTCAAATTCTGTTTTCAGCAATCGATTACTGATCACCCAGTCATCTGAACATCCTATTTTGAAACTGATTGCTCAACGGCAACCGTTAGAAACCGCTACAAAGCTGATTGCTTCGCCACTTTGCTATGCTGTTAGCTTGCTAGGTTTATTAAAACTAGATATACATTTTATTCATGTTCGTTTATCCATCCATATCGTATAAAAAAGTACTGCTGAACATAGGCCTCCCCATGGCTTGCCTCATAAGGGATATTATGTCATAGTTGCCACTCTTGGTAGGCGGATTGATAACTGCAGTTCATTTATAAATTAAAGTTTTTTTCTCAATAATGCTAGAGCCCATCTTAGCTTCAGTTTCCTTCTGTCGCGTGTAATGATACCCAGGGATATGGGGTAGTAGTGGATATTCTTTCACCACTACAACACGGTTAATGAGGGTATCCACGACTTTTCTGTCACCAGGGCGGGGCCACTTAAAAGTGAGGTATAATATTTGACAGATTTCATAGCGGAGAAGTTAATTTGTTCGAAAAATGTAAAGGTTAACGTTTCTCTCTGTACTATTTTTATATATTTTGTATTAGTTAGATTAAAAATAAATAAACCAAACCACAGATATTCATGAAAGTAGAAAAGGACAATGGCAGACTTTCATACATAAAATTAGTTGAGAAGAAATGGTAGCGTCTATATATCAAAAATATCTTAAAATGTTAAGCGTCAGTCCCTTAATAACTGTGTTAAAGAATTTTGTCCTAAGAAGGCGTCAAAAAAAAGATATTTACATTTGAACCTTTTTAGGTTACGTCCTATGTCACTTGGAAAAATTCATGCTTCCTGTGGTTTTTTGATGTTAGCTTAATACATAATACATAATTGAGAGTTTTTAGATTATTGTATCTCTATTATATATTTGCATACTATAAATGTATATTTCTGGCATGGCTCCAGAGCCTTTGTATCATAGTGAAATTCTCAGAAGGGCTAGAACCCAGAGCCGTAAAGCCAGTAAAAAAACAGTGACATTTTATTTTAGCTAGTGTTGGCATAACATTAAATGGAATTGTTACATAGTACTATGATTGAGATAATGTATTATTGTAGGAAATTCTTTGTAAGAGACTTATTCTCAGCCAAATTACTTTTATTTTTATTATTACTGATAGTACAGTTATTACCAATAAAAACTTAATATAAAAATATTTTGTGTGTTGTGTTGGTAGTCTTACAAAGTGTATACGAAAATACTATGAATATACTAAACGGCAACATTTGAATAGAGTAAAATGATTGAAGTCATTTGATATTCCCAAAAATGTTTGCTTTTTTCTGTGGCTTTAATAAAAATACATTTTTATTTGAAAAATCATAGAAAAATAATAAAACTCATTTTATATATAACTTATTTCTAGACGCTATAATTTTTGTCAACTATTTTTCTGCCATTGCTCTTTAAAAAAGTTTAAAATGAGAAAAAAATTAAAGATCAAACCACCGAGACATCGTTTTCTGTATTAATATAATACTCTAGAAACTTATAAACTTTTATTAAAAACTAACTTCTCAATTATATGACATTGTGTAAAAAAAACTTTATCACAGCGTCAATTAGCGACATCTGGTGAGCAGAAAATTATTAGCCCTCATTGCGTCATGTTCTTTAGCATATTTAATATCTCATGAAGCCGTAACAGACCACCAGTATCACCCTCTTACCTATTTCTGGGGTTAAACAGCAGTGAGTGCAATGTTGTGTTCAGATGTGAAGAATATAAAGAACCAGTATTATCACAGTCAGGGAGGCATTCTATTTTAGTCCACAGAGTGGCCTTAGCCTTCATTATTTGGAGTGTATCAGATGTCCACGGGCTGAAGTAGCCACTTACAATCACTGTAAATTGGGTTCGTTGGTTACTTTAATTTTATAAATAAGCAAGGTAAATATTTGGTATTTATCTCGATCTAGTCAAGTTGCGGGAGCTGCCGAGAGCTTTTTAAAACTAAATACAAACTAAGACTTAAAACTAAATAAAAACTACGTGTTCACAGAGATAGATGTGAATTTATTCTGACCATTGTCTTTTTTTTTATAGGATAAGGGTGACAAACGAGCACACAGTCCACCTGATGGTAAGTGGTTGCTGCGGCCCATAGACATCTACATCTATCCTCGTTTGCGAATCAAAATGCAGATGCGTTGTCACCCGTGAGGACTAAGATGGAATGCCTCATTTACAGTAAAAAAGGCCTCCGGCCACCTGCACTCACCAAGCGAAACGCAGAGGTAAACCTCTACTTCACGCTGGTATTCTGTGAGGTCGAGGTACCACCCCGGTTCGAGCCGGCCCATCCGTGCGACAGCAAAAGCTGCCGCCTGGCTCTACCACTGTTAAAACTGTTGTCTTTTACAATCCTTTATCGTATGCTTACAGTCTACTTAAATTACTACATACTCAGCGTTTATGTATTTATGCTGATGGATGCTTAATCTGTATTATGGGTGGTGCTGGTGTAACCATAACGATCTTGTGTAGCAGTAATATAGGCTGTTACAAAACTACCCGTAAACCAAAAGGAGGATAAATGGGGCCTTATAACGAGTCCATTCACAATATTTAAGAATCGTAGTAACGCTGTATAACATACCCCAAAAAAATAAAAAAAATATTATTATTTTCACTGATGTGCAAACCCTATTTCAGTAAAATTAAAGAGTACACTACGCAGAATATACCTACATTTCTACGCAACTCGCGGAACGACAAAAATTTTAAAGACCTAACCTTACGAAAACACCTAAACGAACACTTACTTTGTCATAATAAACGTCAAATTTACAGAAACGGCTCGAAGTGCGCTCTGCCTTGCTCAATACACAACCTCGCTCGTCGGGATATGGCTTGTGTGGCATTTTGCACCATAGTCGGTGTTATTGATGTGAAAACCGATCTCAAACTCTGTTCCATCTCGGCAACCCTTGGGCAATCGGAGAAATACACTCTGTCCTTCAAATAACCCCATAAAAAGAAGTTCAAGGGTGTGAGGTTCGGAGAACGAGCAAGCCATAGCACCGGTCCCCCGCGGCCGATCCATCCTCACGGAAAGCGAACGTTAAGATGTTCTCGTACTTTGCGAGCAAAATATGCCGTAGCTCCATCATGCTGAAACACTATGTTTCTTTGGTTCTCAAAGTAATCCCAGTAAGCCACAGGATGGTCGTAAATCGCCCCTTCGAATTCCGTTTGTAAAAACGTTAGATAGTTGCTACCATTCAAACGTGATGGCATAATGACATGCCCGTCATCAGTCCCGTCTTTATGCCATGGTCGGCCAGTCCACACATTCAGCCGCCACTGGTGTTGGAATCTGACCTGGCATGAAGCATATAGATTCACGCGAGCCCAAATATGATCGTTATGCATATTTGTAAGTCCTAACTTCGTGAATGTTGCCTCGTCCGTCCAAAGAACATAGTTTACGTAATTAGGGTTTTCCTTTAACTGCCTGAGGTACCACTCGCAGAAGTTCCTTCTGGGTGCAAAATTGGAAGGTATCAGCTCCTGTGTACTGCGATAGTGATAAGACGATTGTCGTCACGAAGAATTCGCTAAACTGCAACATGGATTATACCGAATCTTGTTTCGGCTCCCCTCGTACTTGTGGTCGGCTCTTCTTCAAAATGCTCTAACACTAATTCAGACTGCCTGGCGTCGATTGTGTTTGGACGTCCACTTCCAGTAGACCGAAGAAAAGACTCGGTGGCATGTAGTCGTCTTGACATGTTCAAAAACACACAAACACACACACCATCGATAAATCACTGCCGATACAGTTCGCGAGCACAATTTTAATTTTGCTATCTTCATGGCCTACGCATAACATCATATCGTAATATCGTTGGTAAAAAACTCGAAACAGTTGTAGGATATCGATTAAAAGATTTGAAATTGTTAACATATTTTTTTTCCAACTTGACATTTTTTGAAGCCAGTACTTGAGAATAATGACATTCTTGTATTGAGGTAGCAAACATTTATGAATGAAAAATAGAAAAACTGTTAAAGTATTAGGTAAAATAGGTAATAGGACCTTTCGGTTAAATAATATGGTTCCCTTACATGACAGCTTAGGGTTGACAAAATGTTTGGCGTTGATAATTAATTTTATTTCTTACAGGGTATTTTGTAGTACGTTCTATGGTTCATAAATAATAATCAATTTATTTACAATAAATGTGGTACAAATATGTTTGTGTTACATGATAAATTATTACATATTTTACCAATTTTGGTATATGAAAGCTTAAAATTATAAAGTAAAATTATGCGTGCATCAATTTATAATTTTAATATTAACCATTTACACATGCTCAAACAGGAAACAGCGTTTAACAAACAATAGAAACGTTTTTTTTTCAGCACTTCACCGAATATAAGTATTTATTCCATAAGCCAATTAATAAACAAAATAACGTCTAAGTCGGGTATAATCTACCTAGAGAATGCAGCTGCATTAGTCTATTTAGAATTATGTTAAACACCTGAATATCCATCACATAATAATTATTTGAGTACTAATAATGTACTAACTAAATTACAAACTTATTACAGCACATTGTAGCGTCGTACGGACTGTCCTGTTGTTAAGGTTAATGAAACGTAGCTATTATTTAGTGTTTCACCTATACTAATTTTATAAATATTAATATTATTTAGAAAAATAAATTCTAAGCTGTATAAGCAAGTAAGACGTTTTAATGCTACAGTATAAATGACTAAGGAGTAACGTTTTATTAAAGAAACTGAACAAATCTAATGATGCATGATAACTAGGAGGGCTTCTTTGACAGGCCTTTGTTTTTAATGGGGATGTGTGAGGGGGTGCGGGAGGATAATGCTAATATATCTTTTTGTTATTTATTTTGCAAATGCTAAAAAATTTCGTAACAATCATAAAAAATATATTTATCTGTCCAAACAAATTGCGTTATACTTAATGCCATAGGCATTTTCTATCAGTCAATCACGAGCTAAGCAGAGATAGTTAAGCAGGTGCCATGAGAGCATTAACAAATATAAACACAAAATTTATATAAATACACTCATAAATTGCGGCTCCATAGCGCAGTAGCTAAGCAATGAGTTGCAATGCTAAGGAGTTCAAGTCCCGCACGGAACGAGTATTTGTATTGCTTACCAATAATTGTTCCGGATCTGAATGTTTGTCTTTGTGAAATTTATATATGTTAACTACCCCCACAATACAGTAAAAAATCATAGTATGGAATCAAGTTTAAAAGAATATTACTACAAAAAACCTACCTAATGTAATGTCTTCCAGACCGGAATTTCGGTCACGGTGGCCAGTCTCGATGGAGAGCCTTCTGCGCAGGACAGGGCTATAATATTTGAGTGTATGCACGAAAACAGGTACACTTTTTTACACTTTTAACAGTGGTAGAGCCACGCGGCAGCTTTTGCTGTCGCACGGATGGGCCGGGTCGAACCGGGGTGGTACCACGACCTTACAGAATACCAGCGTGAAGTAGAGGTTTACCTCTGCGTTTCGCTTGGTGAGTGCAGGTGGCCGGAGGCCCTTTTTACTGGAAATGAGGCATTCCATCTTAGTCCTCACGGGTGGCAACGCATCTGTATTTTGATTCGCAAACGAGGATAGATGTAGATGTCTATGGGCCGCAGCAACCACTTACCATCAGGTGGACTGTGTGCTCATTTGTCACCCTTATCCTATAAAAAACACTCTCTATTCCCTCTCTCTTATAGTCCGATAGGACCGTAATCCCACACGATCAAACACAGATCAGGCACAGCACACGGAGGTAAAACATTGCCAATGTCCTGACTTCTGACTGCTACTGAAAATTTCTTGACCGATAAGATGACTTGAATAAAACTATGTTTACGGATTTCATCGTTTTTAATTTAATTATTTTAATTCCCGTAGTTTTGGGTGCTTTACAGCAAAGCATGGTCACGGGGATGACTCAGATGTTTGACGTCCCGAGTCATAGTTAGCCCGGCTACCTTCTGTTTTAGAACATTAATTTTTGGTTCAATCTACGCAGAATGAGCTTACAATATCTTGAAGTCTTGCAGTGGTATGCTTGGGTTTGGATTTAATTTTGTTCAGTATAGAATCCCCAGCAGACGGCATCACCCATCCACCTTCTCTATTGAAATTAGGATGTTTTTTAATTTCAATAGCCTCGCGTATCATCCTTAGTAGGAATCGGTGTTCTTTTGCGAGGATTTATGGTCTATCAAATCTGATGTAATGGCGGGGAAGATCTTGAACTTGAAATTAAAATAAGTAAAGAAAAAAATTAGACGCGATACAATCCGTAAGCATAGTTTTATTCAATGTATAGTGTTCGCGTAAATATAATTTTTTTTCTTGGCCTAACCCAAAATTCGACCCTGTGACCTCCTGTCATCAACAATCGCATTTACCACCACTAAACCAACGGATATAAAATCTACATAATGTACATTATGATTTATACATATAAAACTTTAATTATATTAATGTAATGTACAATGTATTCGATGTGTTCAACGCCTCAAAGATATTTTGAACAAAATATAACGTTACGTGTCAGTAATTTGAGTGGACGTAAATTCGCATTGGTTAATCCGAGTGCGAATTTTGTCAATACCGCTGAGGCTTCTCTCAGCAGAGCTATCCAATATCGAGCGTTTGCACGCGTCGTGTCGCTGTCGAGGCGTTGGAGCGGTGATTTATCGGTATTCGGCCCTCGGCCTGCTCGATTCGTGCAAATATTTGTCGCGCGTGATTGAATTTGCTTTTTATGGGATCACAAGGCTGGCAGTCTTAAGCTTTAACAGATAATGATATGACCTGCTAATACATTACCAGCGGCTTATGCGCTACCTGGTATAATCTTTAGAATTATTAGATTTCAATTTGAAAGGTATAAATAATGGCTCCATGTCTCAGTGGCATAGCAATGAATTGCAGCGATGAGGGCTGTGGTTTCTAATCTCGCACAGAACAAATATTCGTACGGACTACAAATAATTGTTTCGGGTCTGTTTGTCCTTGTGCAGTTTATGTTTGTAAACTGCCTCCACGACACAGGAGAAAGTCCTAGTGTGGGGGTAACGTTTTAATAAAAAAAAAATTATTCTATAAAGAAAATCGACGTATCCACCTTATAGTAATATAGTAAGTGGCTTTTGCAGTCCGTGTACACGTCAACTTCAAATAAAAAAGGCCTTTTTTTGTTACTTTAGTTTTATAAAAGTAATGTCATTTTAATTCTTTCGATATTAGAAAGTCAATTGTAGCTCAGTTTTGTGTTTCTTCGAGGCTGTTTTTAGGGTTGCCTGCCTGTGTGTACGTTCATAGTACATTGGTGAAAGTTTTTCATCTACTATATCTCAATAACAAAATGATAATGTCGTCAATATCAAGAATACTTGATACAGGTTTCATTTAAATCGATTTTATATTATAATTTCTAAGGGAGAAAAATCGAAAAAGCATATAGTCACTAAATGGAAATTCCATTGTGGGGGTAGACCGGACACGCTTAACCTAGTCTTCCTTTGATCACTATATGAGACAAAGGTGAAGTGACAGACAGGAAGAAATACTCAATCTTTTGGGTTTTTTTTTTATAGAAGAGGGGGCAAACGAGCATGCAGCTCACTTGATGATAAGTGACTTCCGCAGCCCTTGAACAACTGCAACACCAGGGGAATTGCAGATGCGTTGCCGGCCTTTTAGAAAGGTGTAAGCTCTTTTCTTGAAAGTCTCTAAGTCGTATCAGTCCAGAAAAATCGCCGGTGGTAAACAATTCCACAGAGAAGTTGTATTAGGAATAAAACTCCTAGTAAAACGCACCGTCATGGACCGCTTAGCGTCCAGATGGTGAGGATGGTATCTTGAATTTTCACGCGATGTGCGTTCGTGAAATTTGGCGAATGGAATTAATCCGAACAATTCCTCAGAGTATTCTCCGTGGTAAACTATTGAAGACCACTGATGAACATAGGATTTCTACATATAATATTTCCACGTTGGGAGGTTATTTATCATAACTGGCACGTTTGGCAGGCGGATTGGCAACCGCATTTTGTATATTTAAATAATTATTTAAAAGACATTGGTGCCTAGCTCTTGTTGCTCTAACGTTGCCTCTTATGCCACCCGTTGGACGATATGGGGTAATGGGTATTTTGATACCACCCCTACAATATTCCCGTTTCATATAAAGTAATTTATTTATAGATTTCACAAATTCGTATACGTGGTAGAGCCATACTGTAGCTATATTAGCAGTATATATAGTATATATTAGTAGTATACTTGGAGCACGAATGGGTCGGCTCGACCGGGGAAGGACCACGTCTCACAGAATACCAGCGTTAAACACCACATAAAGAGTAACTTTAATCACCGAGCATGTAAGCTTAGATATATGGATGTAAAAGAGGCGAGAGCGGTGTGCTGGGACCGTATCAAATTGAAGTCCGTAGTCTCTGCCTATCCCTCTAGGTGGGCGTGAGTGTTCATGTATTTATTTTCAATTAGAAGATAGTATTGTTCTATTAAAATGTTAAACAAACTTTATCTGTCATATAACGTACCTATATAAAGCCGTGGAATATCGTGAAACATATAATAGACACGCTATCAAACCTCAACTCGGTCAATCCGTAAATCGCTGATCTGAATAAAACTGATGCTGCATTAATTTTGCGTATGCTAGGAGATTATGGATTAAAATGTCGAATCGGATTCATCCAGCTGTATTATTTTAATCAGGTGGGAAGGAAAATGTTATACCAGCTACATTTAAAATATTTTTTATTAAATTACATAGATGTAATTTAATAAAAAGACAAACAGGCACGGTCTGAAAAGCAATGAGCCACCCGGATAACGTTTAGCCAAAAAATATATGGGTTTATTAATAACAGTTTATAAAAACATTAGTCGAGTAACACAAATAGCACATTTTTTTTGTTATAAGTCCCACATAAACATTAAACCTGTAAGTCTCAGACCAACATATATATATACAGAAAAATCCGAGTGTCATTTGCATGCTATTAAGATGTAGATAACCATTTTTGAAAGTTTTGTCTGTCTCTCAGTCTGTTTATCTGTCCGAGCTAATTTTTGAAATGGTCGAACCGTTTGTTACCGTTATTTTATTTATAATTATGGTGATAAGCGAGCACACATTCCAATAGATGTTGATTTCAAAATCACACATTTCAACATGATGCAGCATGGCTCTACCACGTTTAAAGTATTATTTTTCGAGGAGGACAAATCGTGGGCTTTATATTTAAAAATAAAATTATATACATATAGTTTATAATAAATAAATATATTTTGTTTGTTAAAAAATCAAAAAGTACGCGTATATCCAATAAATGTCGCACCCTGTCGAATAGAAGAGAATAGATTAATTTATATTCCATATAGATTATTACATAATACTTATTGAAAGTATATTTTTATTTGACATCATTATCCATATTTTTAAAACAAAAAAAACTGTCGAAATCCTTTTTCGAATTTAACTCTGACGGTATGATGCATGTAATTAAAAAGTGGGGCAGCGTAGTTGGAAAAACCAATTTTATTAGAGCCTTGGGCCACGTAGCGATTTTCCATGTGATCGTCGAAATTTGTAACATAGTATGGGGTGGGTGGGTCATGGAAAACTGGTTATATACCGGGAGGGACAGGAATATGGGGTAAAAGGGGTGGGTCTGATGAAACCGCGAGGCTTTGATATCAGTGCAGTGGGTGAGCGTGATATTTTGATTTATATGCGATATTGGAGCACTCTGATTCGTACGAATGCCGACAGGAAAGGTAATATTATGTTGCATTTCGGTTGATATATACAGTACTTTGTTTTAAAAATTACGCTCATTAGGAATCATATTTCTGATACAAATCGCAATCATTTGTATATTTTTTACGCAGAGGTAAACGCAGGTTTACCTCTGCGTTTCGCTTGGTGAGTGCAGGTGGCCAGAGGCCCTTTTTACTGCAAATGAGGCATTCCATCTTAGTCCTCACGGGTGACAACGCATCTACATTTTGATTTGTAATAAAGGATAGATGTAGATGTCTATGGGCCGCAGCAGCCACTTACCATCAGGTGTACTGTGAGCTCGTTTGTCACCCTTATCCTATAAAATTTTTTTTTTCAAATAAACCGTAAACTAAAAAGTAGAGATACAGTTTATACATATCTCAACACTGGGTCTCTTCTTATTTCTGAGAAGAAAGAGCGGCAGATAAAACAGTAGCGGCAGTAAAATTCCCGACGTACCTACAACTATGGTCACCGGGGGAATGGGGGGACGGGGTTGAGGTATCTGAAGACACGAGGTTTACTGACAGCCTTAGCCTGGGCTACTTTCAGCTTACAAACATTAATTTTGGTCAGAACTACGCAGAACGAGCTTACAGTATCTTGAGGTCTTGCAGTGGTAATGCTTGGGTTTGTATTTGTCTTTATTAATTTCAGGATCCCAAACATATTGCAGTTAGCACCCGGGGAACTACTCTATTGAAATTTGGATGTTATTTTTTTTCAAAATGTTCACAAAACCAGTTTAATTCTAATTCATTATTAATTAAAATTTACACTTGTTATGCAAATTACAATTTCATTTAGGCTACAAGCTATTTTCAAGATTCATATTCTTACTGAAATAATACCAGCTTTGTTTGAATCCAATAAACTAATACAGTAAGTACAAACATCAATTATATTCGATTACTACAATGATATTAATATTTCATTCGGTTTCAGCTTCCCAAGTTTAAATTGTTATCCGAAATACATAACATACGTATTATATCGTAATCAATATATCAATGGACTAGCGCATATGTATAAAGTTATCAATAATGTACAATGTACCATATTATGTAAGGTTTATATTAGCTATGTGGCTAAGTTCTCGCAGGAAATTTCATTTTCCGCTAGCAACCATCTGTGAATAAATTATTTATCTATCTATGTCAATCAAGAGATAGATCTATTTATCAATTTTAATTGTTGATTTACCACGTGGACAGCAGTGAAAGAAAAATTGCGAGGAAACCTGTGTGTCGGAGAAATACAAAATTTTGAGGACAAACAGGATCATAAATAAAAAATATTTGAGGATAAACAGTGGTAGAGCCACGCGGCAGTTTTTTTACTGTCGCACGGATGGGCCGGCTCGAACCAAGGTTGTACCACGACCTTACAGAAAACCAGCGTGAAGTAGAGATTTACCTCTGCGCTTCGCTTGGTGAGTGCAGGTGGCCAGAGGCCCTTTTTACTGGAAATGAGGCATTCCATCTTAGTCCTCACGAGTGACAACGCATCTACATTTTGATTTGTAATAGAGGATAGATGTAGATGTATATGGGCAGCAGCAACAACTTACCATCAGGTGGACTGTGTGCTCGTTTGTTACCCTTATCATATAAAAAAAACATAATATTATGAAATTTGAAGCAGCGCGACCGGATAAACGCTTCATAACCCTCTCAGTTATAAGTGGAGGCAGGTGACATTGTGACTTTTTTACGTAAAATTTAACAATGAAATCATTACATCGCTTTACAAATTTACAGCTGCTTTGCGGCAATCTATGAATTCATATAGGTCCTTTATAGACTTATATAGGAGATCTATAGAACTCATAGATTGTCGCAAATTTCAGTTCTGATCCACCTCCATCCATCGACTTATAAATACGAATCGATTCCAAAATAAGATATCAATTGATTATAAAAACCATATTGTAAAAAGCTTGGCAGCAATCACCTTATTCAAATACTACCTACCTAATTAAAATAATACGAAACAAGTGAAAATCTTAGTGTGTTGACAATGTTTATATTAAAGCAAAAATAAACAATACACCTTGGCGCTAGAACGCGTTTAAATTTTTTTTTGTCAACCGTATTTGTCAGCTTTGTAGCGCAGTGGCTTAGGAATTGATCTTAGCGCAATGGGCCGCGGATTCAAAGCGTGGGGTGATTTACAAATAATTGTGTCGGGTCTCGATGTTTGTTCACCTGTGATTTATATTCGTAAATCGCTTTTACGGTACAGTAGAATATCATAGTGCGAGGGCATCGTTTAAAAAAATAAAATGCAATTGCAATCAGACACTTTTAAATTTTTTTAATGTATTATATTCTTACTTCTAAGCTTACCCAATATATAATTAAAAAACAAATAAAAAAGTAGAAAAGCAACGTTTTTCTTATTTATTTAAGTCATCTTTTCTTCTATCGAGGACTGTTTTTTATGTGTATTAAGAGTATAGTAAGAAGACCGAACAAGCATCTATTGCCTCAAGCGTTTGTGTGCTCAAGTGGAAATGAATCGAATCTATCAAAGGGGTTTACTTCAACAAGCGTATTCTTTTGAATTATACCAATGTAATGTAGTGTTTGAAGGTACATAGAACTTTTATTTTTAAGAGGACAAAAAATAAAACTTTAATTAAGCATTTTTATAACCAGATATTGATTTTTGTTTTTGATTGTTTACGTAGTGTATTATCTATTTCTATTTTTTTAAATATTTATTTATTTAACCTTTTTTACATCTATCATTCTCTCTACCAGTCAACCCTGGATGATTTGAGAAGATGTGGCAAGTTTAACAACCACTTCATAAAAATATATTTAAATATACAAACTTAATATGTACTTTATAATAAAGAAAGAAGGAATAGTAAATATATAAACGAATACTAATATATACGAAATCTTTAAATAAATATAAAATAATATAATACAAAAATAAAATATCATGATACATATTAAAACACATATTATACAAAATATCACATACAAAGCGAAAGAGAGAAATACTAAAGTCGGATAAATCTGGTGGTATTATTCTTGTTTAAGAATTCTCGAACTGATCACTTAAAATAATGTTTGTTACTGGTTTTCTTGATATTAACAGGCAGGGCATTCCAGAGCAGTATGCACTGCACAGTAAAAGAGGAATTAAAGAAATCACTTTTATGTGGTGGAATACGAACTTTAGGGCTATTTTGGGAACGGGGAACTCTATTATGAGTAGAATTTGGGTCATTTATAATTGAACATAGTACTTGCAAAATTCGGGATCGTCTTTGACGAATAGAAAGCAATTTAAGCTTAGAACGGTACTGGGAAACATTGCCATACTAACGTAAGCCGAAAATGAACCTAATTCAATTGATGAAAAGGTGCTCCAACTTATCGAGAAGATATTGCTATCTCAATCTCTATCAAAATCTATCAAAATCTGGGACACATTCGCATAATCAATAATGGGTAATATCAAAGTCTGGATAAGTAGAAGTTTAGTTTTACAAGGCAGTAAGTTTTTGAGACGGCAAAAAGAACGTAAGGTGGCAGTAACTTTACGGTTTGTTTCAGCAACATGAACTCCCCACAACTTAGGGTATGGTCCATATGTAACCCAGGATTTTTTTACAGATTTACAAAATGGCAGCAATGTTCTATTGTAAAACACGAGAAAAAGATCAAACAAAATCGTAACATTCTGCTACTACCTATAACCATTACTTTACATTTGGAAGGGTTAACCGATACACTAAGTCTCTATGACCAATCTCTTATGGCATAAAAGAAATATTACACACTAAGTAGAATTTTCTCTTCGACATACGCGTTATATTATCTGGATCGGGGAAGGACCACACCATCACAGAATAACAGCGTGAAATAGAAGCTGAATGCTGCATCGTATCATATGCTGAGTGTTAAACACCGGGTACTCTTTTAACTAGTAACGAGGCATTCTATCTTAGTCATAATAGGTGACAACGCATCTATATTTTGATTTTTAATTGAGGACTCAATCATTTTATAAAAAGGTGTTTATATAATATATTGTCAATGGACTAACTTCCAAGAACATTAATTTAACAATGGACTCTAAAAGTACTTTATTCGTGCTTAATTAGAAACCGCAGTCCAAAACTTGCCTTCTGCGCTACCGAACCGTTAATATATTAGGACAGTATGTTTACACTTGCATACAAGTACAAATACGACGGTTCCGTGACGTAGTGGCTTAGCAATGAGACGCATCCCGGAATAGAACCCGCGGGATTAGAACCTATCTTAGATACCAAGTATTTGTATGGTCTATAAATAATTGTTCCAGGTTTGTATGTGTGTCCTTGTTAAAATTATGTATGAAACTGCAAGCACAATATAGGAGAAATTGCTAGAGTGGTAGTAACGTTATTTAAAAAAAAAACTAAGAAATTTAATATAGCGTACGAGACTAAAAAATATCCTACTTTCGCGATCCATAGCAGTCGGGTAAAAGGGCAATCGTTCCTGTAAAATTTGTTTCTTTCATTCATATTCATATAAATTTAGAATGTACATTTCAAATATCAAATATTTCTTTACATTAATCTTGTTCCTTAGCAACCAGTTACTTTTAACATTTTAAGCTTACATTAAATTACACGCAGCTTATGCTCGATGAAGTTAAAATCGTTCCCGTGCAAACGCTTTGTGTTTTACTTTTAAGTAAGAAATTAATTTTGATAATACAAATGAAATAATTATCTTGTAAATTTTCAGCAACTGGATGGATTATCCTAAGATGGATAATCTTAAATAATAAAATAAAATAAATAATAAATCTTAAATAATAAAAAATCTTAAATAATAAGATAAAATAATAAAAAAATCCCTAGATGGATAAGCGGGTTTAAAAGTCTGTGTTCAAGTAAAGTTCCTTTCTTTCTTTTTCTTGCTTTCATAAAATAAATTTAAATGTCTTAAAATCTATACTAATAATATTATAAATAGTGACCGACCGAAGATTCGGTTTCGGTCTCGGTTTCGACAAAGTTTCGGCAAAAAATCCAGTTTCGGTAATAGTTTCGGTTTCGGCAAAATATCTGCCGAACCTTCGGCGGCGCCAAAACTCAATGTTCGTAGATTAGCGTGCGTTGTTCGGATGAGTTCGCGTTTCGTATATTATTCATAATTATACAGAAACAGAAACAGAATCTTTTTCATTCAATATAGATTGTAAAATATACTTATTGAAAGTCACTCTTTTGTTTAATTACCACTGGTTCGAAAAAAACCTCTGCCCTTGGAAGAAACAGCAAGAAACCCAGCAGGACTTTTTTTTAATAACAGCTTACAATCAGAGGCGTAGCCTGGACTAATATAAATGCGCGCGAAGTTGCGTCAGCGAGGTCCCATTTCTTTCGTTCTATGGATCTACCGAATAGATCTATCCTACCTAACATGAATTGACACGACATAAGAGGGCGACACTGAAAGTTTTTAGAACTGGCCACTGAAATGATATAATAAAAAAAGTTCAAATTTTGAAAATGAAACTCTTTGCCAATATTATTGTGTATGTATTTTATTAATTTGTCATTTGTTTACGATTTGGCGGCAAATTGAAAAATTGTCTGTGTCATCAGTATGAATTTAACGCGAGAAAATTTTCGTACACTGATTTTTTTATGAATTTCGATGTTATTTAAGGCGCAGGTTGAGCAAAATGTCGCGCTAGTCGTTATTTGTGCGGTTTTTAGGAGCTATCTACTTTTTATTTAAAAGATATATCAACAAATAAAAACCGCATTATATGTCTACATAATCTTGATTTCATAAGAGCTATATCCAATTTTTTTAAAGGAATAAATATTAATATAATCTCCTTACAACGAAACCATATAAATGTAAAATTATTATTGCTAACATGCATCTCCTCGTAAAGTAAGTATTATTTTATTTTGCGATTTACACCAATGGATAGGCAATTTGTTAATGAACATTTCTATTAATTTTTTTTTCAAAAGACCAAAATTTGATTTTATTAAGAAATTATTTTAAAATCTGGGCGTATTCACTGCCCACGGGCTTGCTGGAGTCAGTGAGCGCTGAGCTCTTCAACGTGAAACCCGTGTCGTTAGAGCGTCAGCCAGCGCACAAACTCACGTCATCTTATCAGTCGATAATATTATTACTTATTAGGTTATTTATAGGTAGTATTATTTGTTTGTTTTGGGTATAATGTTTCGTATTAGTTATACACATATTTGTTGTGTTTTTTACTGCACGATGAAGCTTTTTGCGTGTATTTTCTTTGAAGTAAATGCAAGTTAAAAAATGAAGCACCATTAGCATGTAAGCTTCGAATCTATAATTAATGTTTCGCCAAATATTATAATTTACACTATAAAAGGCTAATTCAATATTATCAGTATAGTATACAGTTAAAAATAATCCTAATACCCAACCACAATATCTTAGTAGGTATAGTACTGCCTCGTTGGTCTAGTGGTTGTAGTAGTTCGACTGCTGATCATGAGATCCCGGGTTCGAATCCCGGGTCTGGCCATAAAGTCAGTTATGAGTTTTTCATTTATGTTCTAAGTTATAATTAGTATTACTAAGTTATAGTTTTTTTGCTAAAATATAGTATATTATTTATTGCTTGTTTTTTTCTTCTTTTTCAAAAAATAATTGAGTACATAAGGTCTTCTATACGCCGAATGTCAGAGAGAAAAGCTAGTACATCTTTTGTTAAACTTTAAAATCTAAAACCAATTTTAAAACAGACGAATTGATCATAACTCCCTTAGTTATAAAATAAGTTATTATCTAATTAATGGTATTTATTCCAGTTTATGGCAGCCCTAATTCATATTACGTGGCTGAAATTAGGTACTTCTTATTAGGTACGTCAAACCAAATAACAGCCGGGTGGCTGACTTTATGCACTCCATACATTTCTTATATCTAATTACTTTACACTGAAAAAAAAATGAATAACTTGTTAATTCAAACAAAAATAACTGCATTACTATGTCTATAGTCATATTCATACAAATCAGAAATCCTATATATGAGATAATGTAAAGTAAGCATAATTTTACCGGGATCATAACTTGTCAAATAATTAGGAAAATGATCGTTTTTCGTTGCGTACCTGTTTTGATTTTAACACTGTTAGGTTTAAAACTGCGAGGTAATATTTGAATAAATATACTTTCCTCTATGTACAAAGATTTTTTAGATGACAATATTTGTAGTTAAGACTACTAGAAATATTATTTATGGAGTAAAAAGGCGAAAAGACTGGAATTAGGGGCATGACTGGTATTAGGGGCTCCAGCCTAATTCGGTAAAAAGTATCTAAGTAGGTATTAATATACCTACTTTTTACTATAAACTAAAAATTTTTAAAACTATATTTAACTAAAAAAAAACCAAACTGACTATTTATTTTTTAACCCAAAACAGGACTTGGGTTTATTTATACTCTAAAAATTATAACTTTATACAATGAGTGTTCACTATAAAATTATATTCGGTATAGACGGTAATTATTAAATGCAACATATTTTTTTAAATTATTAATTACATGTGTCAGTGGATTAAATTTGCTTTAATAAAGTTGGTGAAGATTTTAAATAAGAATAAAATTCTGCTCAAGTTTTTTTTATTGTTACCTTTGTTCACAACATCGTCTTTAGAACTGGAACCCTAAGTTTTTCTTTCAGACGTCCACAATTTATTCAAAACAAAAAAAATACTCTTTCTACTGGAGCATTTGTACCAGGTAGATTTAAAATATATTTGATCAAAAAAAATTATGTTGAAGGTTGTTGACTTTGAATACTTCCATCCAACGAGTTACGGGACAATTTTGTGTCCCGGAGCTTTGTTTGGGGACAATGGGACAGGTGACCGAGAAAAGGGACAGTCCCGTTCAAAACGGGACGTATGGTCACTTTCGCTATAACCCTGCGACGGCTCCGTGGCGCAGTGGTTTAGCAATTAGTTATTGCGCTGGGGGCCGTGGGTTCAAATCCCGCACGGAACAAGTGTTTGTATGGCCTACAAATAATTGTTCCGGGTCTGGATGTTTGTCCTTGTGCAATTTATGTTTGTAAACTGCCTCCACGACACAGGAGAAAATCCTAGTGTGGGAGTAACGTTTTTTTACAATTGAAATTGAAAGATTGAACCCTTATACTTCTTGTTGATTTTTGTATTACCTTTATTAAAGTTACCCTTATGTATAAATAAATTTAATTACGTATGTAGAAATAAAATTGATTTTCATCCTCATCAATCATTGGGTTGAGGATAATTTCTGCCAGCATAAGGAATAAGCAGGCTAAGTTACAAGGTTCTCAGTTAAAAAATTAGTAGGTAGGTATGTTACTTTTCAATACGTGACACGTAAAAATTAACAATAATCAAAAACACATCTGCGAAACACCCTATTTATTTATTTATTCTTTATTGCACCAAATATTTGTACAAAAGGCAAGCTATCTATTTATTTACCTATAGTGAATAGGTATTTTCATTTTTAATATATAATTAATTATAAAATTTCATATTTAGATAATATATGAAAATACATAATTCTAATATAATGCAACTAATATACCGAATAAAAAAATTAAAATACATTTATCGTTGTACGCTGTGTGTATTTCCATAAAATAGTTTATTGATGTTGAAAAAATAATACTACGTTTGTACAATAGGTGCCGTCTTACGAGTACATATTTCTTACGCAATAATATATTGTAGCGAGCGGTGCGACGGCCAAATGCTCAAGGTCGTTCGCATGGAGTAGCCCCTTAAGTCAACAAGCAAGATATGATAGACTTGGATTGGCCTTTCACGATGCAGCCCCATCTCGTGCCACTGTTTATAACTGGTTTATTGAGTTTTAAACGGGGGTTGCACTAATCTCACCGATGATCTGCGTGATGGACGGCCATTGATTTAGTCTTGTATAACTCAATAGAGATGGCCTTCTACGGCAACGACTGAAGATAACATCAGTATAGTGCGGCGTGTGATAGAGACTGACAAAAAAGTGACTTATCAGCAGATTCAGACAAGATAAGGCTTCGGTATGAGTCAAGTGCATAAAATCCTCCATGAATATTTAGCAGTCAGGAAGCTTTGTGCCGGGTGGATACCTCATAACTTGACAGAGGCCCAAAATCCGTCGTGTTGATTGCTGTCGTGATGCATTTGTCTTTGAAAGAGTTCGGGAGAAACGACCTCGCAGTAGGATCCTCCTTCACTACGACAAGGCCTCGTC
This sequence comes from Parnassius glacialis, assembly GCA_033319125.1. NCBI lineage: Eukaryota > Metazoa > Arthropoda > Insecta > Lepidoptera > Papilionidae > Parnassius > Parnassius glacialis. The sequence continues at coordinate 1,009,832 of JAVANC010000013.1, read as the reverse complement.
GCACACTGCCAAGCAAACAATCGAATACTTGGCGACGTCAGACGTGGAATTACTGGGTCATCTGCCCTATAGTACCAACCTCGTACTTTGAGATTTTTATTTATTTCCAAAAATAAAAGAAAAACTTCTTAAAAAGATGTATAATATGGACAATATTTTGAAAACATATAATAATAGTAATAACTTGCAAGCTAGTTTGTTCAGTTTTTGATTTTTTACAACTTTTAGTGTTACTCTCGTACCTACTCATATCTATTAATTCTTGACAAGTCTCGTATTTCGTCAATGTAAACAATCACTGTCTTCGAAGGTAGTTTTAAAGCCTCGCAGTCGCATTTAAGCGAGCAACTTTTTATGGATGTGAGTGTTGATATTTTTACAAAATTGACTTAAAAAGTATTGCTTAACGTTAAAGTGTTTTTACTTGAAAATAAATAAATATATTGCTGCATGACCATTACAGTTACTGTTTATGATTAACATGCATTACCTATCTGTATATGTATAAAAAATATTCCAGACTCCATCATCATTGTTCAGTCATAGTTCTTCAGAGCTCCCAAGCGCACACTACGTTAATAGTTGCACGAAAATTATATGTACGCCTGAATTTCACCTCTTGATAAGTTCTAAATACAAAATCCGCGCCACCATATTTCTACCTTCTAAGAATAACTCACAATAACGTGTTTTATATAAAAGCTCTCGCGTGACAATATAAATAGGGTGGCGGTCAGCGCGCCAAACTAAGTGCTGAAAACGACATCTATCTAAAAGATGCCGTAAATTACGATCAAATAATGAATGTGCAAAATATTGATAAACACATAATTCTGATCGAAATTCATATTCAAAAACTGAAGTTTGCTGAGTCAACTATGACATCACGACGTCAAACACATCAGTAACCCTGGGACCGTGGGTGTTGTAAAACATTCATAGCATCAGGAATTAAAAAGCTAAATTAAACGCGATAAAATACGTAAAATTAGAAAGCAACCTGGTTTTATGGATATTTGGATATAATTTCTAAAAAGCTCAAATATAGTAAAACTCGTCAATAGAAACACTGAGGCATTCTCAATTGGGCTTTATAGTAGGGCAAATCAGTATGAGATCGATTAATCATAACTGATTAAGTTCACGGTAAATCGATTGCAGTAACTTAAAAATCGAATCGAATTACGTCTCAGATAAATGACAAAATTTATTTAAAACAAAGATAATCTAGAACTTTAACAAAATAGAATACACATCTAGTATTCTATTTTGTTAAAGTTTCGGTGTTTTTCATAACTTGTATAATTGAAAACATATACGATATAGGTAGCTTGTAGTAAAGAGCTGGTTATGTACCTTCTCGTTAAAGGTTTGACGATTGTATTATTTATATAGTTCTAGTTTTCCTGAACGGAAATGTATTTTATTGCCATTTCGAATATGTATTTATCTGAATGAAGGAACTTACGGAAGAGTTTATAAAATTGGTTGCTATTATAATGATGAAAGAAAAAAGAAATAGGTTGGAGAGGCCTTTACCCAGCTGTGGGACGTTATGGGCTGATAAGATAAGATAAAATAAGTGAATGTAATGATGACTCCTAAAAAAGCGTTAAACGAATCATTTAAATGAAATATATCTTCCAGTTATCGCATCGATTATTTTGCCTTCGATTGAATCCATTCAAAGGCTTTTCTGCCGACTTACAAAAAGGAGACGGTACTCAATTCGGGTGTATGTTATGTTTTATGTGTGTTACCTCATAACTTTGTACTGGGGGAACCGATTTCGATGATTCTTTTTTTATATGAAAGCTGATAGTTCTCGTGTCATATGAATTTGATCAAGGTCAGACCAATGGTTATTGAGTTATCCTTAAATAACTTATATTGAAGTCGCTTATATTGAAGTCGGGTGTACAAAATTTTTAATTTTAAATTATTGTCAGAGAAAATTTTCAACACTGGTTGTTTTGAATGATTTGTTTTAATAGTAAATAAATACCTACACAATTTAATTGTTAAAACAAATTAAAAAATATAACAATTAAATGCATACAACTTTATACAGCCTTTATTGTATATGTAGTTTATATGCTTATGTAGTCTCTTTAATTTACTTGCGCACTCACCGGAAGTGACGAGCAGCAGGATGGCGGCGAAGCTTCCGTTAACCGACATGGTCGCCTCGAACCCTGCAAAAATTCATACTATAAGTAAAACTATACACAGCTATCATTTTTATAGGAGATCATGTTACCAACCTTTTATGATTAAAAAAAAGGTAATTTTGATTGTCATGTTAATTTTATTTTATTAAAGTTAACTGGATGGGGTGGGCAGCAGAGACTTCCTACTGAACAACTCAATAACAACACTGCGTTCGCCAAATGGCAATGCCATTTTGCCAATCTGCCATGCCTGGTAATTGTTACAAATATGAGGCTGTTCATGGGATTATGTTCAGCCGTGTAATTTTGCTGGAATTGATTAAATCAATCCGATTATATCAATGACCACAAATCCTCGCTAAAGAACACCGATTCCTTCCAAGGATGATTCGCGAGGCTATTGAAATCAAGAAACATCCTAATTTCAATAGAGAAGATGGCTGGGTGCTACCATCTGCTTGGGATCCCATAATTAATAAAATTAAATCTCAACCCAAGCATACAACTGCAAGACTTCATGATACTGTAAGTTCATACTGCGTAGATCGGATCAAAAATTAATATTTTTTTAATCTGGAGGTAGCCGTGGTTAACTATGACATTGGGACGTCATACACCTCAGTCCCCTCTGTGACCATGAGTGCTGTAAAGTGCTTGAAACGTCGGAATGTAAAAAAGTTAATATACGCGATAAAATCCGTAAAATTAGTTTTATTTAAATGTGTAGTGTTCGCGTAAATATAAGAAATCATTAAGGGTTAATATAATATTAAGGGATTTTTATTGATGATAAAACTCCTGGGAGTGAGGTAATTGCTACCAAGTTATATCTAATATGATTTGTACAGCTAACTGTGTAACAAAAAATTAATGTAGGAAGAATGAATATCAGGAAAAGTATTAAAGCAAATTTAGAAGTGAATGGAAGAGCAAGGAAGGGATGCCGATGCCGATATTGAAGATGTTCCAAATTAAAAGAATCCTTAATCGCCGAGTATATATGTAAAGGAGGAGCGAGACGAGAGAGGTGTATCAGGATTAATGAAGTCCGTAGTTTCTGCCTACCCCTCTGGGTGACGGTCTTGAATGTTTATGTGGTTATCTGTGTATGTATTAGTAACATAATTCATGTTTGTAAGCTTTACTTTTTTTAAAAAAAAATGTCTCGCTGGGTTTCTTGGTGATTATTCCCAGAACAATGGTAAATTAAAAACAAAAAACGATTTTCAGTAGGTATTTATAATATATATTAAACAAAAAATTATATTTCTGTTTCTTTTTCTGACTTTAAATATATATTTGAAATACTTGAACATTACACAGATTGTATTCGATGTATAAGCACATGACACAACAAGCTTACCGATATAAATTTGTTATAATATGAACTAAAATAGCTTATAAATTAAAAAAGAAATAGGTAGATATTTAATACCAAACTAAGGACAAAACATAAAACAAACACAATGGGTTTCGAAAGTAGGACGAAGTGAAATCCGCTCCATTGGGTGTTGCCGGACTTCGGTCTCCTTTTGAGAATTACTGAGGCTTTCATTGGGGTGTTAAGCTTCATCTTACTTTTAATAAAGCACAAAACTTTGTAAAAAATATATATAATACCGATTTCTTTGTTTTAACCTACCGGCTGATTTTTGACCATGAAAAAAATAATATCGGTGAACGAAGTAGAAGCCTATGATAACAATACTTTTTTATTCAATAATGGTGACAAACAAACAGACATTACATCTGATGGTAAGTGGATACTGTGTGAGCCATAGAAATTTAAATTTATCCTCTACTTGCTGTTCCACGCGACTTCACCAGCGTGTAAATTAGGGTTTTTTTTTGCGCGGAACCCCAATTATTTTTCTAAAATAAAAGTAGCCTTAGTTACTCCTTATAACATCAGATATCTGCCAGTGAAAGTCCTGTGAAAATTGGTCCAGCCTTTTGAAGAGTATTCGAAACAAACAGACAGACAGACAAATATTTAAAAATTGTGTTTTTGTTATAAGTATCGTATATACTTTAATACACATTTAGTAAAAAGCTGTTACTTTGACATTACAAACAGACACTTCAATTTTATTTATTAGTGTAGATTAAGAATCAAAATGCAGATTCGTTGACACCCCCGAAGATCTCGTTTCCAATAAAAAGTGATTTCCGGTTCTTTACACTCACCATACGTAATACAGCAGCATTAAGCTGCTATTTTGCGCTGGTATTCTGTGAGCTATCCCTTATTTACTGTTTACGAGTACTCACAATTTATTCGCCAAAAGTTATTAAAATAAATGTGCCGCTATTTACGCACTCAGTGGGTAGCTGGTATACCTATGCGATGCATATGCAACGGAACTTTAATCTATGCAAGCAACATTGAAAACAGTTTTGCTGCATTATGAACCGCACTTTCATACTCTCGTAGCAAACAATGCCGACTCCGGTATTACCGCGGGTACTCTTTAAAATCGCTTTTGTTATAAAACTCATTTAGACTCATGTACAGCTATTCTCCAAAAATACATGAGTAATTTTTAAAATTAAAATTTCCGCAGGTTTAAAATAATGAACTCTAGTGAAACGTAAATGTTTTCCCGCCTTTATTTTCGAGCAGTGGCGTGTCGCGAAACAGAAGTTAAGTGTAAAACAGTTTGAGGAAATTTCATCGGGATGAAAACTAACACTTAATTTCAAAGTAATTAAGTATTTTTTAAATATTAATTAACGTTTTGGTTTTAGTTTCGCTCGAAATTAAATAATATCCATTCCATTATAGCCATTAAAAGTCTACTGCTAAACATATACCTTCCCCGTAGATTGCCTCATAAGGGAGATTTTACCATATCCTGGCAATGTACACGACATTGCAACAAAGTCCTAAAATATATACAAGGTCTCTCATTTACAAAGTTTAATTATTTAATTAAACAAAAACTGTATAAACGGGTTATTATAATATAAACGAATAAATTATTGACAATGACACCTGGGAACGAGGTGGTCGCTTCTAAACTGTTTCTTTTATAAGTTTGTGAGTAATTTGTTAAAGTGTATTTTATTGTAAAATTTTACGTTAAAAAAGTTCCGCTGTGCTTCCTGCTAGTTTTTCCCAGGACCTACGGGACGATATGGGGTAGTGGATAATTTTATTCTTCTTCTTCTTCTACTTCTTTTAATTAACGTATTTTTAAATTATTACTTATATGTACTGTATCTATAAATATATTAATTCTAGTACTAAAAACACATCATCAAACATTATATATACACACTCACACACACACACACACACACACACACACACACACACACACACACACACACACACACACACACACACACACACATATATATATATATATATATATATACTTCTTTTAATTAACGTATTTTTAAATTATTACTTATATGTACTGTATCTATAAATATATTAATTCTAGTACTAAAACACATCATCAAACATTATACACACACACACACACACACACACACACACACACACACCCACACACACACACACATATATATGTTAATTAAAAGAAGTAGAAGAAGAAGAAGAATAATATATATGTTTTTGTATTTGTTTTTCATTCAGCATATATTTTACATATATTTTTACGTATTTATATAACCTATTAATAAGTCTCAACCGGACCAGAATACTACAAAATATCCGAATTCATAGTTTAGTTGCATAAGAATGTGAGTATCTAATCTAAAAAAATCGAATATAAATAATATAAAAAAAGTATCTAATCCCAGAAAATATACAAAACTTAATGTTTTTTTGTAGGTAAAAGCCCGGCTTGGTTTCTTGCTGGTTCTTCCCAGCACAGTGATTCTTTTGCAAAATAAGTATTATTTATAATCTATAGTGACCAAAAAGTTTTGTTTCTCTGTTTCTGTTTCAGTACAGAATAGTTGTTATGACGTGTCTTAACTATTTTAGTAATTCAGTTTAATTGTACATTATTAACTATAATTAAATGCATATATTTAAACATTAGTTAAATCCGAAATATAATAATAGCATTTATTTTGAATTATAACTTAGAACTTATAGTTAGAAGTATAGTTACAGACCCTAAATTGATAATTCTTTATTGTCTCAGTAACAAAATTTATCTTATATTATATAAATTAATAAAAGTTATGCACCTATAAGTCTCTGAGAGATGACAAAATAATATTAAAAGTTGAGGAAGCAGTTTCTTTCCTTGCTTAAAGGCTTATTATATCTATTCAGCAAAGAATTGTGCCAACGTTCTAGGGACTATACCGCTGGGAGGAGGACTGTAGGATACTTTTAGTTTTAGTTTTTTTGTTACATAATAAAAATTGTATATTATTGTATTATTTATATATAAATGTATACTAAATATAATTAAAACTATCTTTCAATTTATTACTTATGTATGTTTTATGAATTATTTAAGCTATTGAAATTGACGGTCATTTTCATCTATGAACAATAATAGATTCAAATGCTAAGTATATTTATATTTGTTACAGTTTTCAAAGTTTGTTCTTTATTAATTACATCGCGTAGGTTTTTTTATTACTTTCCATTTGTCTACTTACTCTTTCAGCAAATCCAACCTAAATTTTACACTCAGGTTCTGAAAGAATCATTCCGTAACAGTCACATTAACAGTTAGTCAACTTTCACCCGCGTATTTTTTCCCGACGCTACGACAGCTAAAATCTACGGCGTAGCGAACCGACCGCGCGCGTAGACTTCTACACGGCTAATGGCGGGAGCGTACTTCCGCACGGCACAGTCTAAAGAAATAATTTCACAGCAAATCACTAATGTCCAGTATATCAATTGCAACTGCAAATATTGTTAAATTTATTAATGCAGATTAAACACATTATGCATTTGCTTGTTTTGGACATAATTGAATATGAGACTGTTACGCAGAGATTAACTTGTCTTTGTTTTGTTTTACCGGATGATTAAAGGACTCAGTGTTTTGGAATATTTTAACTGCTTCTACATTTTTCTTCTTCATTACCATTATCATCATCATTGCACTCTATCAAACCCGCCAATAAAACAAGTAAAAAAAAACGATCCTAAACGACTTGCTTCCATCGACCACGGATCCTGCACCATCTATTAACGTTGCGTTATATTCAACTGAGAACGTTCTCATTATAGATTTCAACACGCTGAGATTTTATACGAGAAAGATACACGCTGCATCTAAATCAGAGTAATTAAAAATATGAACGTTCTGTATTGAATTTACTAAAGAGTTACGAGTTTGAATGTAGCTTTCTAGATTCAGAAAGACTTTCTATTTTATGGGTTATTTGTTTTTAAAACTTTTTCTTGTGCTTTTAATATTAAAATATATATAAAATAATAAATTAATTTAACTTCATTTCATGCTGAAAATTAAACCCTTATATGGGCGATGGTATACATATATCTAAAACACATGTTACGTTAATATTTTAACAGAATTATATAAAATAATAAAGAGTTAATAAATTTCGATAGATTCTGCTCTATTCACGTAAATAACTGTCCGTATTCTTCAACTGCTCACTGCATTGTAATGGCGGTATAAGAATATCCACTACCCCAAATCGTACGTTGTGATTTGTTTAAAGTGACAGAGGGAAACTGAAAAGGGAGATGGGCAGCAGCGTCTTCTTGTCAACAACTCAAAATAATATACCTAGCAAACGTGGAAACTATGGAAACTGTGGCAAATATCCCCAATATGGGGGAGGCGTATGATCAGCAGTAGACACATGAAAGGCTGTAATAAATGAACGATCCTTCAGCATAGCTTTTGAAATTTGTATATAAGTTTTGGTTGGTCTTAATCTAATATTAAAGATTGTATAAATTACTTTGCCTATATCCACTTAATGAAATAAAATGATGTGTCTTACCTAGTTTGAAGAGCATCTCTGGCCCTGTCTCAATCGCGTGCACAATCCCCGTCACCACTAATCTCAGCACCACTACTCCAAACACGACTACACTAGGAAAGACACACCATCGTTGATAATACGACACTTATTTCACCTCTAGAATAGAATAGAATAGAATAGAATATTTTTTATTCAATATAGATCACATGTGTATTCTTATTGAAAGTCATTTTTTACTTTACCACTGGTTCGAAAAAAAACTTCTGTCCTGGGAAGAACCAGCAAGAAACCCAGCGGGAATTTTTTTTAAACAAATTTTACAATAATGGTAATACAAACTATATAAGTACAAAATTTATTTTAGAAACAGCTTGGAAGCGATTACCTCATTCACAGGGGTTATTATCGACCATGTATTTATTTATACTATAATAATCCTTTTTATACAGTTTCAACTTAACAAAACATTTAAACTTGCTAATAGAGAGAGCCTGTACGCTTTCCGGGACCCTGTTGTAATATCGTATACATTGCCCCAAGAATGAATTACTGACTCTGTGGAGTCGAGAAACTGGTATCACTAGCTTGTGTTTGCTCCTAGTGTTTACAGAATGCACATCACTTTTTTTTACTAAAACTACCTTTGTTTTTGTGAACATACATTAAATTTTCGTAAATATACTGAGAGGCCAAAGTTAATATATTTATTTCTTTAAATTTATCTCTAAGAGACTCTCTCGGTTTTAGGTTGTAAATAGCTCTAATGGCCCTCTTCTGTAAAACAAAAATAGTTTCTGAATCAGCCGCATTTCTCCATAGCAAAATCCCATAAGACATTATGCTATGGAAATAACTGAAATAAACTAATCTAGCTGTCTCGACACTAGTGAGACCTCTAATCTTTTTTACAGCATAGGCTTCAGAACTTAGTCTGCTTGCTAGTTTGGATATATGGGGGCCCCACTGAAGCTTTGCGTCTACACGAGGCATCCTCAGGTGAAGAAGAATCTTCGGCGGCTGACCGTTAAGTTTACTTTACGCAATTGAGGGAGGGCGGGAGGTACTCTTCAAACTAGGTAAGACTGATCATTTTATTTTATCTTTATCATTATATATAGCGGATGTACGCGAAGTAATTTTTACTGTCTTTAATATAATGAATTTCCAGATAGTAAAACCTGCTTCTAATAATTAATTTGATCTTATTCCTTATTTATTTTCAAAGATAAATTATATTTATTGATATTACTTTAACAGATAACAAATATTTTATTTATTATAAGACAAATAAAACGAAAATATATAATTATAATATATTAATATTTTCTCTGAGAGGATTTTCGGAGTACGAAATACTCCACGATTCTGCCCTAATGCAAGTTGGGAGAATCAGCATCTATTCGACAAAAACCTATTTTTCAGAAGTTCAGGTTGCGACAAAATAATTTATTTCCAAACTTGCTGTTCCCCGCGACTTCGCCCGCGTGTAATTTAGGGTTTTAATCATATTGCTCAGAACTCTAATTCTTTTTCTCAAATATAAGTAGCCTAAGTTACTCCTTAGAACATCAGCTATCTGCCAGTGAAAGTCCCGTCGAAACCGGTCCAGCCGTTTCGGAGATTAGCCGGAATGAACAGACAGACAGACAGATCGACAGACAGACAGACCGACAGACAGACAGACAAAAATTTTAAAAATTGTGTTTTTGTAATAAGTACCGTATATAAATTCATATGCATTTAGTAAAAAGCCGTAATTTTAACATTACAAACAGACACTTCAATTTTATTTATTTTTATAGATGTATAGATTAGCGCACGGAGCCTGAGGACTGACGAGAAGATTGTGGAGCTGGAAGAAGAGATAGACAAGTTACGCTGGCATATTATAGGATTATCCGAAGTCCGAAGAGAGGGGGAGGACACGGTAATCCTCGAATCCGGCAACTTGTTCTATCACCGGGAGGGCGACCATCTGTCCCAAGGAGGTGTCGGATTTATCGTCCACAAGTCTCTCGTTAACAACGTTGTAAAGATTGAGAGTGTGTCGAGGAGGGTTGCGTACCTTATACTCAGAATCACCAAACGGTATTCGCTGAAGGTCATACAGGTTTACGCACCAACCTCGGCACACCCCGATGAGGAGGTGGAGGAAATGTATGAGGATATCTCTAGAGCCATGCATTCCTCCAAAACCCAATATACGGTGTTAATGGGAGACTTCAATGCAAAACTAGGCACAAGAGAGAACGGTGAGCTGAAAGTGGGGAAATTTGGAATAGGGCAACGGAACCCAAGGGGCCAGCAGCTGGCCGACTTCATGGAGAAAGAGGGACTCTTTATGATGAACTCTTTCTTCCAGAAGCGGCCCCACAGGAAGTGGACCTGGTCGAGCCCCGACGGTTCGACAAAAAATGAGATTGACTTCATTATGACGACCAAACGACAACTGTTCAGTGATGTCTCAGTGATCGCGAGGGTGAAAACCGGCAGCGATCACCGAATGGTTAGAGGCACATTGAACCTAAACGTTAAGTTGGAGAGGTCTCGTCTAATGAAGTCAACGCTCCGTCCCCCTCGTGCTCTAATCCAAAGTCCCGAAACCTTTCAGCTCGAGTTACAAAACCGTTTTCAGTGCCTAGAAGACTGCAATGAAGTGGACGATTTGAATGACAAGCTCGTGGAAACTGTCCATGCGGTCGGAGCTAAGTTCTGCAAGACCCGCCGCAGAAGAACACAAAAACTCTCCGATCACACTCTTAATCTCATGGCTGTTAGACGGGAGATGAAGCTACATTCTTCAACAGATTTGACAGCATACAGACAACTGAACAGACAGATCTCCAAATGCATGCGGCGGGACTTACGCAACTTCAATACAGCTCGTATTGAAGAAGCGATCGAGCGGAACCAAGGCTCCAAAGTCTTTGCCAGAGATCTGTCTGCCAGAAAGAGCCAACTGTCAAAGCTGAAGACCGAATGTGGCAGCATCGTTTCCGGGGCACCTGAGATTTTGAGTGAGATTGAGAGGTTCTATGGGCAGCTGTACACGTCATCGTTGGAGCCACACGCAAGTGTGAGTAACGATCCAAGAGCGAGTCTTATCCGACATTATTCCGATGATATCCCGGACGTCAGTCTGAGCGAGATTAGAATGGCTCTCCAGCACCTTAAAAACGGCAAGGCCCCAGGCGAGGATGGAATTACAGCGGAGCTTCTGAAAGCGGGTGGAAAACCGGTACTTGAAGTCCTTCAGAAGCTCTTTAATTCCGTCCTCCATGGTGGCATTACACCGAAAGCGTGGAGCAGAAGTGCGGTGGTCTTGTTCTTCAAGAAAGGCGACAACGCTCTCTTGAAGAACTACAGACCGATTTCCCTTCTGAGCCGCGTCTACGTGCTGTTTTCGAGAGTCATTACGAATCGTCTCGCGCGCAGACTTGATGACTTCCAGCCTCCCGAACAAGCCGGTTTCCGAAAGGGCTTTAGCACCATAGACCACATACATACCCTACGGCAAATTGTACAGAAGTCCGAGGAGTACAATTTGCCACTATGTCTGGCGTATGTGGACTATGAGAAAGCCTTTGATTCCGTCGAAATTTGGGCGGTGCTGCAGTCCCTTCAGCGGTGCCAAGTTGACTCTCGGTATATCGAAGTGTTGAAGTGCTTGTACAGTAGGGCTACGATGGCTATCCGAGTACAGAACCAGAGTACGAAACCTATCCAATTGCAGAGAGGTGTAAGACAGGGTGACGTCATATCCCCGAAACTCTTCACCGCTGCATTGGAAGACGTTTTCAAGCTTCTGGACTGGAAAGGATACGGTATCAACATCAATGGCGAGTACATCACTCACCTTCGATTTGCCGACGATATAGTCCTTATGGCAGAATCGCTGGAGGACCTAAGCACTATGCTCAATGACCTCAATAGTGTTTCCCAACGGATAGGTCTTAAGATGAACATGGACAAAACAAAGATCATGTTTAATGTCCATGTCACACCTATGCCGGTAGTTGTTGGGAACACTAAGCTCGAAGTTGTTGACGAGTATGTTTACCTGGGACAAATAGTCCGACTAGGTAAGTCCAACTTCGACCGAGAGGTCAATCGACGGATTCAACTCGGCTGGGCAGCGTTCGGGAATCTACGACACATCTTCTCGTCAGACATACCTCAAAACCTTAAAACGAAATTGTACAACCAGTGCGTGTTGCCAGTGATGACTTACGGAACTGAGACGTGGTCCTTCACTGCTGGCCGTATGAGGAAGCTCAAGGTCGCTCAGCGAGCTATGGAGAGGGCTATGCTCGGAGTTTCTCTGCGTGATAAACTCAGAAATGAGGATATCCGCAGTAGAACCAGAGTGACCGACATAGCCCAACGGATTAGTAAGCTGAAGTGGCAATGGGCCGGCCATATAGCTCGAAGAACCGACAACCGATGGGGAAGAAAGGTTCTCGAGTGGCAGCCTCGTACCGGCAAGCGAAGTGTAGGGCGTCCCCCCACTAGATGGAGTGACGACCTGGTAAGATATGCAGGAAGTCGATGGATGCAGGTGGCTCAGGACCGTGCTTTGTGGCATTCTTTGGGGGAGGCCTATGTTCAGCAGTGGACTTGTGAAGGGCTGTAATGATGATGATGATGATGATGATAGATTAGCACATGAGTCATATTATTGACATACTAATTTAATTTATATCGGCAATATTTCAACAAACTGAGTTTATACCACACGGGTATTAATATACTGATAAAGTTTTAGGGTGGCACTTATTGGACTCTTTTACGAAGCCATTACACAGTCATGGTACAAGAAAACAGAAAAATGAGATAGTAAATAAACAGTGAAGCCGATTTAAAAACTAAGAAGAATAAAAGAATAATTATAATAGTGTATAAAAGTATTAAAACCACAACTTTAGAGTTTTTTTCTTATCTTTGAAGTCAGCTTTACTTTTTACTAATAGGTACTAAGTTGGTAAAGCTGGTTTCATAGTCACACGTTTGAATAGCGCCGACAAGACGCACACGCTTGGAAATGCACTAGATAGTAATCGATAATGTTCACGCCGTTCAAGCGTGCACTGTTGAAACTTGGTTGAGACAGTGGTTGGTACGCTCGCTGTTCGACGGTATGTCTAGCGGCGTGACTAAAACCAGCCCAAATCCTTATACATCTAGGTACTAAGTATTTTACCGTACTGTATATGCTAATGCCAATATCCAAATGCTAATAGCCATTATATACAAACATTTTTATTTTTAAACTAGCTGGCCAGGCAGACGTCATACTACCCTCTCCGACTTTGTCCTATAAAAATCCTTAAATTCACAAAAAAAAAATTGAGGGTCACTTATCGGGATAAAAACTATCCTATCTCTCAAGTTGGATCAAACTGCACTCATTGTGAAACATTTCATTGAAAGCAGTTCAGTAGTTTAGGAGTTCATCGCGGACAAACAACGTGACACGTAATTTTTATATATAAAGATTAATACACACAAACATAATAGCTCATGTAAAAACCAATGCTAGGAAAGCAAGTTTGTTAACTAGATTCTATGTATTTATACGTTGCACTTACAAACACTTAGGCTTTAGAACAAAAACTGAATTCCTAATTATCTAGATACTAAAAATAGCTAAATGTTTTAGAACATCGTTTTTCAGTTCGTTAAAAATCACTCGGAACTATGAAAAACCGTAATATTCGTGGTTCGATTATAACCTCAAATTCTGATACATTTTTTGAAATATACCTATTATGCAGCTAGTCTGCTATAAAAATATGATCATATAGGAATTTACTAATGATCGACAATAAAACTCTTAATTTTCGGATGCTTTTGGTTCCAGGGCGAACAATGTACGGGCGCAGAGCAATGTCCTTTTTTTACTCTTAAGAGTATACTAAGAAATATCACAAGCTCCAATATTACATAAGTAGTTACATTGAAAATCTCATCCCTTATTTGACCACCCCTGAAGTAATTATAATTAAAGTAAAACTTATTATAAAAAAAAATATCATTGATATCGGTTCACAATTTACTGTCGTAGATATCGTGTAGCATACATACAAAAAAGAACTCTGTCAAATTGCGAACTTCTTTCTTACCATCTGATCCTATAATTAATAAAATTAAATCACAATTCAAGCCTACACCTGCAATACTTCAAGATACTCTAAGGTCATTCTGCGTAGATCGGACCAAAAATTAATAATTTTTAACTATGATATTGGGACGTCGAACACCTCAATCCACCCCCGTGACTATGGAAACCATGGGATTGAAATTGTCTAAAAATAAAATTACAAAAAGTAAGTAGGCTTTAACAGGAAATAAATGACTTAAGGCAGAATTCTATCTAGATTTAGAGCTTAATATATGACAGTAATCCGAGTATATTATAAATTATTATTAATTTAGGTAACATCAAGATTTGCAAACAAATGAGTTTGTATGTATGTATGTATGTATATGGATGCAAACACGTTTGTGATTTTTATATGTGTGCGTGTATGACTGACTCACGTATCTAACAATTTAGCTTATGAAAATGTATAGAGGATTTTCAGTTTTTAAATCGCTTTTATATTTTTTTTTATTATAAGGCAGCGCTTGACTACTATTCCACCGGATGTTAAGTGATGATGCAGCCGAAGTTGGTGAAGCGCACTGACTTATAATACAATTATATGTAACATATTTAATTATACCAGGAATAAAACTACAATGACATAATCATTCAATGAATATAATCAATGCCCAATACCTATATGTAAGAAACGTTTCCTTCTCCGTAAAGATTCGTTTACTTCATACGAGGTGCATGTGAAAACATTTCATATTACTCACTTTTTAAATGATTATTCCGCTGCGTAGGATGACTTAAACTCAAAAAAAATCATTAAACGGTTCATAAATAGGTGATCGGTTATTTTGTTTCAAAAAAGAGGTTTTCATGCACTTTACTTACTGATAAACGGCACTTAAATTAAAACGTAGCGTTTTTACATATTCAATTTTTAAAGCCGGCATAAAAGATGAGGTATTTTAAGGTATCTTAACAGTGGTAGAGCCACGCGGCAGCTTTTGCTGTCGCAAGGATGGGCCTGCTCGAACCGGGGTGGTACCACGACCTCACAGAATACCAGCATGAAGTACAGATTTACTTCTGCGTTTCGCTTGGTGAGTGCAGGTGGCCGGAGGCCCTTTTTACTGTAAATGAGGCATTCCATCTTAGTCCTCTCGGGTGACAACGCATCTACATTTTGATTTGTAATAGAGGATAGATGTAGATGTCTATGGGCCGCAGCAACCACTTACCATCAGGTGGACTGTGTGCTCGTTTGTCACCCATATCCTATAAAAAAAAGATAAAAAATTAAAAATGGTTATTTACTTTTTAATTATGCATCATTTAAGTAAGTATCGGAAATATTTTTATCAGTTTACTGAAGTCTGTATAATAGCAAATCCAAAATCGATAGCTAAGAAAATCTTGAAACTCTTTTATCTGGTCTGCGGAGACAGAACTGACAAATGTGCCGCAAGCCGGCTAAGTTGTCCCAAACGCGATCCCGCGGGAACAAGAAAGTATCTGCCGGTACACGTGTGCTGACATACCATAGATTAATTTGTAAAGTCGTACAGAGTCGACGCGCTTCATATCTTAATAGATATCATTTATTGTATGTATTGTTGTATTTTATTATATTGGATAACTAAGAAGTTGTTTGTTCTAGGGGTGTACGCCCCAGACATGCCTAAGCCCACTTATATCCGAGAGTAGTTTTGGGAGTTGGTAAGGATGGTGCTAATGAAAAGCAAGGGAAAAAAAAACATTGTTAAATTAGGAGATTTTAATGGAAGGGTTGGGGTAAAGAGTCTTGGTTATGAAAGGACATTAGGAACGTTTGGTGATGAAAGTATAAATGAAAATGGTGAAAGCCTCCTCACCGTATGTGTGGAAAAGAATCATTTTGTGCTGAACACTTACTTTCATCATAAGAAGATTCATATGTATACATGGAAAATTGGTGATGATAGAAGCTTGATAGATTTCATAATTGTAGATGAAAAAATGAGGAGCACGGTAGTAGATACAAGCGTTTACCGGGAGTCCAACGTAAGGACGGATCATTACTTGGTCTTATGCCGAATTAATGGTCTATTCAGACGATGGCGGCATTGAACATCTGTGTCTACCACTGCGTTACGGCGTATAAGAGTAGACAGGTTACAAGATTAAGGTGTGAAAGAGAAGTTCAAATGTAGACTGAGAGAAAATATTAGTGGTATAGATGAATTGTGTATGAATGATTAAGACTTGGTTACTGTGTGGTATAATGTCAAGAGAGGTTTGGTGGATGCAGCTACCGAAGTATATGGTGAAAGTAAGAAAACAAATGAAAGGAAAAATAACAAATAGAGTGAATGGGGCTCTACCTTCTATTGTGGGAAGTCAGAATGTGTCCAAAATGGCACGTATGGTAATTCGCAATGCTGTGTTAGTCCCTACTTTAATGTATGGTAGTGAAAGTTAGGTGTGGCAGAAGTAGCACGAGCAAAATAAATGCTGTAGAAATTCGATCATTAAGGAGTATGGTTAGGTATGTATCCGAATGATAGATTAAGAAATTATTTAATAACAGAAGAGTGTGGTTTGCAAGATGATTTTTTGACCAGGATTAAGAAGGAAATGCTTCGGTGGTTTGGTCATGTAAAAAGAATGAATGAGGAAAGTGTGATTAAGCAAATTTTTGTTGCAGAGGTGAATGGCAGAGTCGAGAAGGGACGCCCTAGGCGAAAGTTTATCGACCAAATTAACGATATATTGAAAATGGGCTAAATTAAGAGTACCTTTAACCAACGAGCGTGTATGCGTAGATATATGGATGTGGGGGAAGCGAGAGAGGTGTATCAGGATCGTACCAAATGGAAGTTCATTGTCTCTGCCTACCCTTCTGCCTGTCAGGCACGAGTGTTTATGTTTATAAAACTATAAAATAAATGGATTTAACATATAAAATTTTAGACCTCAAATTACGTGATTGTCACGTTTTGAATCACGTAGCTATTTTCATTTCATTTTATAATTTTATTTAGCGCTAACAACTTTTCTAGAATCGTCAACTTGGTTGAAACCATCCATCCAACCAAAACCATCTTTAACATGCGTTCAGTTAGGCCGATGAAATTCATCTTAGGGCGTATTTCATCGAATCTGCCACTCACTTCTGCTGCATTAATTTTCTTCGTCACTCCATCCTCATTCATTCTGCGTGTCAAAATATCATAAGAGTTAATTTCTTAAGTCTGGTCGAAACGTCATTTTTCTTTTATTAAAAGTTTTTACCCTATCATTTATAGTCACAACTAAACATAGTAATCGCAATACATTTTTTGCAATGGAATATATAACTTGAGAAGTAACATCACCATTGGTAAGTTTTAGACTGTTCCGTTTACATCATGTAATCTATGACTAGCGGAGCGCGTAGTTTTTATCAACTTCCAACAGTGCCTGCCCGCAAAAGATACTTTTGAACAAACGAAGTGGATTCAGTATGTTTAAATTTCAACACTTATTTATGAACTCGTCGACCCTCTAACAGGTGTGAAATTTATTACACTCTTCTTTTTCATTATTTTTACCATGTTCCATACTAACAATTAATTTTTCATTGTTATGTATTTTTATAATTTTATACGTGGTAGAAAGGACAGGACACGTGGCTCAGGACCGTGCTTTGTGGCATTCCTTGGGGGAGGCCTATGTTTAGCAGTGGACTTATGAAAGGCTGTAATGATGATGATGGTGATGATACGTGGTAGAGCCATGCTGCAGCTATATTAGTAGTATAGTTGTAGCACGAATGGGTCGGCTCGACCGGGGAAGGACACAACACTGCTGTGTTTCGTATGGTGAGTGTAGAGAACCGGAGACTCTTTTTACTGGAAAAGAGGCATTCCATCTTAGTCCTCACGGGTGACAACGCATCTGCATTTAGATTTGCAAACGAGGATAGATGTAGATGTCTATGGGCCACAGCAACCACTTACCATCAGGTGGACTGTGTGCTTGTTTGTCACCCTATCCTTTAAAAAAAATCTTTCAAATAACTACCTACCGTTTTAAGGTGCGAGAGATCTGATAAGCAAGGTTCGTCAATCGACCCGCCAAGCACGACGATTAAGACTAATCTTCCCCACAATGGCCGAGTCTCATGTACATATGTCATTCATATATATAATCATAATCACAAATATTCTGTTTCATAAATAACTAACGATCTGCACCGGCTTCGCACAGTATTTACTAGATCTTGACAACAGCGCCATCTAACGGATCCATTTGTAAATTCAAACCATTCAGACACCCACTGAAATACACGCAAAAAAATTCAGCGAAATCGGTCTTGCCATTTAGGAGGAGTTCAGTGACAAACACACGTACAGAATAATTATAAATAAAAAGGGTTTGATTTTAAAATTTAATACGTGATAAAACTAAGCTGCAGCTATATAATGGTTGTAGCACGAATGAATCGCCTCAACCGCGAAGGACGACGCTCTCATAAAATACCTATATAATAATGCTGCTGTGTTACGTATGGTGACTTAAGATCGGAGACAATTTTTACCGGAAATGAGACATTCCATATTAGTTCTCGGGGGTGACAACCATCTGCATTTAATTCTTAATCGACAATAGATATAGATGTCCATAGGATACAACATCCGCTAACCATAAGGTGAACAACTTGCTCGTCTTTCACCCTTATTCTATAAATATCAAAAACATATAATTGTAAAAGGAGGATCTGGCTGCGCAGCAGGGTCGTAGGTTCGAATCCCGCAAGAAACAAGCGTTTGTCTATGTATGCCTGCAAAAAAAATTGTTTAGTATATAAGAAAAAAATTCTACTGAAGGAAAAATGTTATTTGAAAGAAGAGAAAAAACAATAAACTTTGGGAGACGAAGCTGCTCGCGTCCGTAAAAATTACTTGAATCATGATTCCCTACACATATTCCCTGGGTAGTGCTACACGAGCAGCACTACGTACTGGTGGTAGATTGGTCTTATACTAGAGAGAGGCCCGGCCGTGGTTTAGTTACCACCCACCTGGCAAAGACATACCGCCAAATGATGCATATCGTGTTCCGGTATGATGTTAGGTGAAACCCCTTTTTTAGGGAGAATGGGTCTAGACAGTTGCGTTGCGCATACGAGCCGGTTGCGACGCGGCCTTTTCTTAGTGTCAGGTGCCTGGTTATGGAGGTTAGCGGGATCCGAAGCACGGCTGCACCGCTGGCCGACCGTAAATAGTGTGGGGCCCAATTAATGAGCCAGCCACTCATGAAAGGCAGCCTCGCTATCTGACAAAAAATCGTGGAATGGCTCCACTATGCCGCTTGGCAACCGGAGGAAAGGGCCTTTGCACCAGCCCATGCTGGTGCTACACAAAATGCCACCAAACAGCGTTGGACTCAGTGGAGGGACGTACTAAGAGGCTCATTAGTGACCTTGATTTGGTTGAAACCAATCTTGTCAGCCTCGAGCACAGGCGCAGAGTAGCCAGTCTCTCGGTATTCTATAGGATGCATTTCGGTGAGTGTGCGCAGGAATTATACGCTTTAATTCCTCCCTCTCCTTTCCACCATCGGAAAACCAGGCGGTCTGCGGGTCTTCATCCCTTAGTTGTCGATATTCTACGCATTAGAACGAAAGGCTTCATCTTTTGTAATGCGTTGAGCAAAGGAGTGAAAAAAGTGAGACTTATAATTATTATCCTTATAATCAGTAAGAAAAAATACGAAAAAAAGATGGGAGAAGTCCCCATACCGTAAATACGTTAATCAAAAAAGTCTCTAAATGGTGACCCATA
Source organism: Parnassius glacialis (assembly GCA_033319125.1). Classification (NCBI taxonomy): domain Eukaryota; kingdom Metazoa; phylum Arthropoda; class Insecta; order Lepidoptera; family Papilionidae; genus Parnassius; species Parnassius glacialis. Next base: position 989,859 of record JAVANC010000013.1, on the reverse strand, counting down.
TTATAGAGACACTGCACCACACTAACTAGATAGTATACCATAGTACACATAGGACAAAAACACCATAAATCAATAATCTTATTGAATTCGCCTAAATTATTTTAAAATATATATATATATATATATATATATATATATATATATATATATATAGGATTTTTAATTAACGACCCGCTCGGCTTCGCTTGCATAGGACCTAGATCTTGATTTAAGATCGAAGGCCATTCGTTTTAAGCATTTTTGGTATTTAAAAAAAAACCTGTGAGTTTGTAAAGTTTCATCACAATTGCAGGCAGTAAGACAAAAAAATTAGAAAGGGTCGGTTGTTTCTTATAGCTTGCCATAAACCCCCTAGCTTAATTGAAGCCAGTTATTTCTATATATCAGACAGATGCTTACAGTTTATGTAATATATATTTAGTTTGACAAAAACTAGGTCAAACATTTCTAAAACTTCCTGTGCTACATGTAATTTCCTGTGGTATACTGGCAGACAGAGGCCCGTGAAATTGTTTGGGGAATGGACCTAGCTAGAGAAAGGCATTCGAGCTCACTACTAAGATGAAATTCCCGGTGGCTGTCCGCTCGTCCTTGCTAAATTTAAACAGATATTTGATAAATGTTTTGTAGGGAACGTTTTCAGACGAACTAGAAATAATATAAATATAATATTAATGTGAAATTAATTAAGTCTTCCAAAACTTTCGTGAAGAATACGGTTTTATTTTTCTCAAAAAAGACATATCTTTTCGTTACGTATTCTTCAAAACTTAAAACAAAAATGTTTCAACAGTGAGCATTGCCAGTGCCTGAAACCTAAGGCCAATTAGCGAGCTATGGAAAAAGAAGACTATGTTCGACGCTTCTCTGCATCATAGAATTTGTTTTGAAGATATCAGCAGAAGAACAAGGGTAATCAATATAGCCCAAGGATAAGTATGCAGAAGGAGCAATGGGTGGGCCATATCTGACATCGAGCTGAAGACACGACAACCTATGGTGAAGAGAGGTTCTCAAGTGGCAACCCGTACCGGTAAGCAGAGTATAACCGGTAATATGGCGGCCCCCACTGTATGTAGGTACATCGATGGCTACTGGAGGCTCAGGACTATATTATGTAGCATTTCTTGGGGGAGGCCTATGTTGAGCAGAAGACTTGTAAAGGGCCGTAATTATGATGATGAATGAATCGGCTAGCCTAGGAAAAGAACACCCTCGGACAGAACTTTGATTAATTAATTTATTTAAGCCTTTATTTCTATGCTTTAAATATAAAATAATTTATTCAATCAATTTTAAAAAAATATCACAACATGCCAAATAATAATTAAATACACAATATTAAAAAAACTGCTATAAAAAAAAAACTAAAACTAATAACTTACTTCTCATCCAGTCCTACTCGTATATCGTGCTAAGAACGCTGGCTGCGTTTCCTCATTAAATGGCTGTACTTGTCTTTAAGCGAGAAAAGCGCTCTCTCCCTCTTATCACCATTAGCAAGTTCTTTTAGGAACTTCATCGCACGTGGACTCCACGGACCGCTAGACTCTACAGCAAATTGCACAAAATATGTAGTCATCCCTCAGAGACCCATATTTGCGCCACTTACTCAGTTAAGCTGCCTCTGATGCCGCCCCGGCTCTAAACGAGGTACTCTTGAGATGAGAGGTCTCCAAAGTATCTACGCAAGTAGCATCCCTCACTAGGGCTTTACTCCTCTCCTAAGGGACCAAGGTCATAACGTCGGGTCTCCTGCCATCGTCTCTTAATATTTCACAAGGCTCTAAATCGAGGGAAAATGTTAGAGAGACAAGAGCCCTTCGGATGACATCGTTACAAGAACCGTGCCGTGAAACCTACCAGCACTTTCTTACATGAAGTTCTGTGGAGCCCAAACTTGTCGATGCTACTACAAGGGCACTGATGAATTGACAAATCACCGCTTCTAATCGCATTCCGACGGGGATTCCACCCCACTAAGTGCCGAGACTACTTGATGGTAAAACGTGTAAAAATAGACTACATTGCTTAGTCAAACAGCTAGAAGGCGTTCCTGATCTTGATCACTATGGAAATTATTAAATTTCATTATTTAAGTACATAACAAATAACAATAATGAAAATAACAATTAAACATTTTATTAATTAAAAATAATGGTTAAATATTTCATATATAATGAATTATAATATAATATTTAAATTATTATTTTTTCTATTATGCATGATTATTTTTATTTTTCGAGGGTCTTGTAAGGAAAGTGTCTTGTATGGATTTTAAAAAAGGTAGAAAGCAAGAAACTCTAGCTGATAAGGACTCTGTGGACACCCTAGGCATAAAGACAATTTCTCTGCCTATAAGTTTACCTGGATTGGTACCACCCTCTTACCCATTACTAATTTCAAGTAGCTAAGCACTCTATTTCTGTTCTGGTTTGAGGGGTAGGCAAGAGAGTCAGTACTTTTTAAATATTCTTCAAAATGTTGTTTTTCTAAGAGCACCAGAACCATGGTATGAATAAACATTTTTTTTAATAGGATAGGGTGACAAGCGAGCACACAGTCCACCTGATGGTAAGTAGTTGCTGTGGCTCATAGACATTTACATCTATCCTCGTTTGCGAATAAAAATGCAGATGCGTTGTCACCCGTGAGAACTAAGATGGAATGTCTCTTTTCCAGTAAAAAGGGTCTCCGGTTCTCTACACTTACCATTTTTTTATAGACATCTACATTTATCCTCGTTTGCGAATCAAAATGCAGATGTGTTGTCACCCGTGAGAACTAAGATGGAATGCCTCATTTCCAGTAAAAAGGGCCTCCGGCCACCTGCACTCACCAAGCGAAACGCAGAGGTAAACCTCTACTTCACGCTGGTATTCTGTGAGGTCGTGGTACCACCCCGGTTCGAGCCGGCCCATCCGTGCGACAGCAAAAGCTGCCGCGTGGCTCTACCACTCACCATACGAAATACAGCAGTGTGAAGCTGCTATTTTACGCTGGTATACAACATACATTAAGCGAATAGGAATAAAATTTTCTAAATATAAATTCATTCAATTACCTACTGGTATTTAGGAGGTGTGTCGGCTATTTGAACTAGCCGTGCTTTGTTCGATCGATTGCTTTGTGAATGTTGAAATTGAATTCTAGTTCTGACCCTAAATGATGAACGTTACGAAATAAACGTACCTACCTAACTACTCACAAAGCTGAAGGGAATATATTAAACTTAACATGGAATAGAATAATTTTTATTCAATACTAGCTGTTCCCCGCGATTTCGCCCGCGTGGTGTTATTTGACAAATATTGACATTCATATTTATACGATCCTAACGTCACTCAATTTTTTTGCCTTCCCGGAACCCCTCCACTAACGCTTAAACTTTATGATATTAAAGTTCGAATTGACTTTTAAATATTATTACGAATGTTTTGTTTTGTTGGGAATATATTATAACAGTGTTGTTATTAGACTTTTTTAGGAAAAAAATTTAAATTTTTCTCTCCGTAAGAACATGTACTCTGTGGTAAGAACCATCTTCGCACTTTAAGGAATATTACACATAATTCTCACAATAATTAAAAAATACGTAATTATTATTGAAATCAATTCTTTACTTTGCAGGTTTTTTTCAGAACTAGTGGTAAACTAGTTCTGAAAAAAAACCTGGGAAGAATTCTGTCCTGGGATAGATGGATAGCTTAGGTGGGTCAGATGTAGCAGTACAACAGATAGACCAGAGTCGCCCCTGGACTGATGCTTTCGGAGCACGTTTTCTTTGGCCCCATGATCTCCAGGTATGGAGGATGGAAGATGGAGAGTGAGTCCGATGCGTAGGTGGAGATTGAGGTCGTGTAAGAGGAAGGCGCGCCGGAATACAGGTTGTCCTTTCCGAAGGAGGGGCAGTCGAGGATTCCGTTACTCCACCTATAAGCAGAAAATTTTATTTATATGTGTAGAATAAAAAAAAATTAATACTATTAAATTTAATAATACTGTGGATCCAAGATTTTGTGTAATATTTCTCAATGAGGGATAATATTCTTCCACTCACCAGATGTCACTAGTTGTGACTAAGGTAATATTTTTTGTTAAATAATGTCAGTTAATAGGGAAATAAGTTTTAAATAGTAGTTAACCAATATCTAGAGTATTATATTAATATAAAACACAATGCGTCAGTGGTTTGGTTTTTAATTTTTTTGCACTTTATAACTCGTTTTTTTAATTTTTAATCCAAACTATAAGTTTAACTAAAACTTTTTTTCATTTCTAATCTAATTAATATAAAATATAAGTAGCGATACGAAAAGAAACCTTAAATTTTACTTTTCATAAGAAAGTATCGTCCACGTTATGAAATTTGTCAAATATCTCATTGTAAAGTGGCGCCGCCCTGGTGACAGAAAAAGTCGTGGATACTCATTGCATAAAAAGTCATCTCTCTATTTTGTTATTTTTTTAGAGGATAGGGTGACAAACGAGCACACAGTTCACCTGATAGTAAGTCTTTACTATGACCCATAGACATCTACATCTATCCTCAATAAAAAATCAGAATGCAGATACGTTGTCACCCGTAAGGACTAAGATGGAATGCCTCTTTTCCAGTAAAAAGGGTCTCCGGTTCTCTACACTCACCATACGAAACACAGCAGTGTTGAGCTTCTGTTTAACGTTGGTATTCTTTGAGAGCGTGAACCTTCCCCGGTCGAGTCGACCAATTCGTGTTACAAGTATACTACTTATATAACTGCATCTTGCATGTTCTTCTAAAAATATAAATGTAATCATTACAAAGAGGTAAACATTCTGTTCTATTATGTGTTAATTTCAAATTTTAGTTCATTTGTTCTGAACACAATTATTTCAAACAATTTTTGCATTCCACGAAAGGCAAAATATGTAGAAACAAATATTGACCCTGTTCATTTATCAGACTTTCCCTGTGTTTTTAGCGAAACATGTGATTTGATTTGATTTGATGTGATAAAGCTTGGGCTTGAGAAAGTGCAATTATTTTATTATTTTGTTTCTTTGCAGTCTTGTTATACTTTTCATTAAAATGTATTTTATAGCCCTTTAAATGTACTAAGAAATATAACAATAACAATTTTGTCTAAATGAGTATAATATAAACTTTATCCCCTTTTTTGATTCTCTTTACGGTAGAATTTTTTCTCTAGAATTTATACGAGACTGTATACAACACAAACACCGTGAGTGTTTGTGTTGTGGTTGTGTTGTATACCTGTCACCCAGAAGGGTAGGCAGAGACTATATGCGAAGTATAAACTATGTATTTAATAAAAGAAGAACCATTAAAATCGGTTAACAATTGACGAAGATATCGCATGACATTACATACATAAAAAACGCACCAAATACGTGGTAGATCCTCGCTGCAACTATATTATAGTTTGTAGCACGAATGGGTCGACGTGACCGTGGAATGACCATGCTCTCACAGAATACCCGTGTAAAAAAACTATTAATAAATGCTCTAAGCGGATTAAGCAAATTACGTACATATAATATGATTATACGGAACTTTTTTAAAGTAGTTTAAATACACACGTTACGTAATTACGTACGTATATGTAATTTTCCGATAATTTTATATCAAACTTCAATTTAAAAATAAAAGTTTGGTAAATCCAAAAGAACACGACTCATAATGCCCATATGATCATCATATGGGCATTATGATGATCATATGGGCATTATGATGATCATACGGAACAAACATGTGTCTGAAGTCAAGTCTTTGCTGAACAAAGTCTCGGATTGGGGGCGACTAAATCTAGTCCAGTTTAATACTCAGAAGACACAAGTTTGATCGTTTACCGCTAAAAAGAACCCCTTTGTCGTATCTCCTCAGTTTCAAGGCACTCCCCTTCTTGCCTCAGCCAGTATCGGAATCCTCGGAGTCGACATATCGAGTAACGTGCAGTTTCGTGGTCACTTGGAAGAGAAGGCCAAATTGGCCTCTAAAAAGCTTGGTGTGCTCAGCACAGCGAGACAGTATTTTATGCCGGCACACCGCCTGCAACTTTACAAGGCGCAGGTTCGGCCTCACATGGAATACTGTTCCCATCTCTGGGCAGGGGCTCCCCAGTGCCAGCTCCTTCCACTTGACCGCATCCAGCGCAGAGCGGCTCGAATCGTCGATGACCGAGTCCTTTCCGATCGGCTCGATTCATTGGCACTGCGAAGAGAAGTTGCATCCCTTTGCATTTTATTTTGCATCTACCACGGGGAGTGCTCTGAGGAATTGTTTGGATTAATCCCAGCCGCCAAATTTCACGAACGCACATCGCGGCAGAACTACCGATACCATCCACATCATCTGGATGATTGGTGGTCCACTACTGTGCGATTTAGAAGATGTGTTCTTCCTCGCACGACTTCCTTGTGGAATCGATTACCATCATTGATTTTCCCTAACCGATACGACTTAGGGACCTTCGAGAAAAGCGCGTACTCCTTTTTAAAAGGCCGGTAACGCATCTGCGATTCCCTCCCTGGTGTTGCAGCTGTTCATGGGCGGCGGTAGTCACTTACCATCAGGTGAGCCGCATGCTCGTTTGCCCTCTCCTATAAAAAAAATATCTTCATTCAGCTTACTCCATAAAGTCCAAGACATATTTAGGTACAAATATTACATCCTACTTACTTTTAGTACGTTCTACTATTAATTATTCTGTGCATTTAAAATATTGTAATAAACATCTCTGCTTATTACAAATAATCAAGTATGTATGAAATTTGGTTTTTTTTAATATTTTGTATTTTTACAGCGATTTTTTGAGCCGCTACAAACAAGCGATACAGAATTCACTCACAACGACGATTGACGCATCGTGTTGACGAGCCATGCGGACTTGATAAATCCACACCACAAGCCACTAAAACCCCTTTTTTATGTGAAAATTGCAATTAATCGATTTTTAAAAAAATTAGTAAGTTCAAAAATCATTTATCTTTCTGAAAATGTGCTTTTTATATTATTTATTTGTATAATATGATTGCTAGATACGATTTGATGCGACAAAACGTTGGAATCTTGATTGTTAGGCGCTAGTAGAACATACCTACTCGCTTTGCGCTTAAGGCATGCAATAGCAGCTTCATTCTGCTGTGTTTTGTAGAGTGAACGTAGAAAACCTCAGATGTATATAGACCACAGCATCCACTTACTATCAGACTGAATATTTGCTCGTTTATTCTATTAAAAAAAAAACAGTCGAATTCTTAACGTCCTCCATTTTTGGCGTCGACTAAAATTCGTCATTAGACAAATGACGTACGTATTACAGCAGCTGTATTTTCCAATGCAATCAAACACACTATGGTACATTGCAACGTCACGATGCAACTGTTTGAGTTTAATCCGCTGAGCAAACGGTCGTTATACCCGATTAACATTACAAACGAGCGCATAATACCAATGAACGCCCGTAGCGGTTCAGATAGCTCTGCCACTGCAAATATTAAAATGGAAAATCAATATAAATAAATGTATATTAACATTATTTTTAGCGTAATAGCATGGGTTACCCATTTACATTTAAAAAAAAGAAAGATATTACTCAAATTCAGTGCTTAATTTTTAAAATTAAATTTCCTCAACGCACATCGCAACAAAGCTCTCTTGAAGAACTACAGACCGATTTCCCTTCTGAGCCGCCTACGCCTACGTAATGACTCTCAAAAACAGCACGTCTACGTGCTGTTTTCGAGAGTCATTACGAATCGTCTCGCGCGCAGACTTGACGACTTCCAGCCTCCCGAACAAGCCGGTTTCCGAAAGGGCTTTAGCACCATAGACCACATACATACCCTACGGCAAATTGTACAGAAGTCCGAAGAGTACAATTTGCCACTATGTCTGGCGTATGTGGACTATGAGAAAGCCTTTGATTCCGTCGAAATTTGGGCGGTGCTGCAGTCCCCTCAGCGGTGCCAAGTTGACTGTCGGTATATCGAAGTGCTGAAGTGTTTGTACAGTAGAGCTACGATGGCTATCCGAGTACAGAACCAGAGTACGAAACCTATCCAATTGCAGAGAGGTGTAAGACAGGGTGACGTTATTTCCCCGAAACTCTTCACTGCTGCATTGGAAGACGTTTTCAAGCTTCTGGACTGGAAAGGATACGGAATTAACATCAACGGCGAGTACATCACTCACCTTCGATTTGCCGACGATATAGTCCTCATGGCAGAATCGCTGGAGGAACTAAGCACTATGCTCAATGACCTCAATAGTGTCTCCCAACGGATAGCTCTTAAGATGAACATGGACAAAACAAAGATTATGTTTAATGTCCATGTCACACCTATGCCGGTAGTTGTTGGGAGCACTAAGCTCGAAGTTGTTGAAGAGTATGTTTACCTGGGACAAATAGTCCGACTAGGTAAGTCCAACTTCGACCGAGAGGTCAATCGACGGATTCAACTCGGCTGGGTAGCGTTCGGGAAGATACGACACATCTTCTTGTCAGAAATACCTCAAAACCTTAAAACAAAATTGTACAACCAGTGCGTGTTGCCAGTGATGACTTACGGAACTGAGACGTGGTCCTTCACTGCTGGCCGTATGAGGAAGCTCAAGGTCGCTCAGCGAGCTATGGAGAGGGCTATGCTCGGAGTTTCTCTGCGTGATAAACTTAGGAATGAGGATATCCGCAGTAGAACCAGAGTAACCGATATAGCCCAACGGATTAGTAAGCTGAAGTGGCAGTGGGCCGGCCATATAGCTCGAAGAACCGACAACCGATGGGGAAGAATGGTTCTCGAGTGGCACCCTCGTACCGGTAGGCGAAGTGTAGGGCATCCCCCCCCAAGATGGAGTGACGACCTGATAAGACATGCAGGAAGTCGGTGGATGCAGGTGGCTCGGGACCGTGCTTTGTGGCATTGCTTGGGGGAGGCCTATGTTCAGCAGTGGACTTGTGAAGGGCTGTAATGATGATGATGACATCGCAACAAAACTCACGATACCATTCACACCATTTGGACGTTTGGCGTTCCTTTACTGTTTGGTTACTAAGAGTTTCCTTTCTCGCACGACTTTTTGTGTCGATCTTTGAATTGTTTACCAACGGCAACTTTTCCAGATCGTCACGACTTATGCGCCTTCAATAAACGATCGTTCTCCTTTTTAAAGGGCCAGCAACATACCTTGGCTTGCAGTTGTTTATGGGCGGTGGTCGACACCTACCATCAGGTGAGCCGCATCCTCGTTTGCTCTCACTTCTATAAAAATACGCAATAAGCGACAAGCACAATTAATGGAGCCCATGAAAACTGCAACCAACTTCAAGGAATGAAGATAGATTATAGTTGCGTTATCACCTCTCAGGATTAAGATGGAATGCCTTAAAGTTAGTAATTATATCAGCTCTCTAAACAAATGAAGCCGGAACATAGTGATGCAGGCACTGCTCAATACTCAATACTGATTATTTTTTTGCATTTAATTTTGCAGTTAAATTATCACAATATGGACCCTGTTGGTTATATATATATAATATATATATATATATATATACACATACATACATATATATATATATATATATATATATATATATATATATATAATATATATATATATATATATATATATTATATATATATTAGGAGGACGTAAAGATGTTTTATTATTCATTATTATTATTATTATATCATATCATTTATTATTATTAGACCATAGTTATTAATATTGGCTAGATTGCAGAAAAAGGCAAGCGACTGGTGCTTATCCAGATGGACACCTAAGTAGAACAGAAGTTCCACCACCTCGTAAATTGTAATGTGGAATTAGCATAACTAAAGAAGAACATTAGTATGGTGTATTGCATGCCGAGCGCAAAGCGCGTGGGTATGTTCTACTAACGCCTAAAAATCAAAATTCCACCGTTTTGTCGCATGAAATCGTATCCAGCAATCATAATATTATACATATAAATGATATAAAAAGCACATTGTTAGAAAGTTAATGATTGTTGAACTTATTAATATTTTTTTTAAATCGATTAATTGCTATTTTTAATAAAAAAGGGGTTTTATTGGCTTATAGTGTGGATTTATCATGTCCCCAAGGCTTGCAAACACTATAACTTTTGAAAATATCAAATTATTTAAATCTATTTTTTAATCTCTTCATCTATCATGTGGAAGCCACTGAATGTAAATGGCAGTGTAATTTTGTTTTGTTTAGCTATATTTATTTTTTTTCGGCTTGAAAATGGCAAAATTTTCGTTGATTTGGTAGCCTCGTAATATAATTATTTCTGTAAATGGGGAGCTACAGCCACAGAGTAGTTTACTCCCTAACTCAATACTCCATCGCCATAGATTACTGTATATATCAGTTCGCCGCAATAGCTTGCTACATTTAAATTATTTATGGTTCGCCGTCAGTCGCCGTCGTGAGTGGACATTATTTCGGTTGTTTGCAGCGGCTCCAAAAATATCGCTGTACAAATACACAATATTCGAATAACCAAATTTCTTAAATCTTGATTATAATAATAATAATAGATTTTTTTTATTACAAAATTTTAAAAGCACAGAATAAATAATAGTAGTACGTACTAAAAGTAAGAACAATCAATTTTTTTTGTCATGAGTGAAATTTCATGGTTTCGAGGGTGTTGAAACCGATAGGGTTTGTCGAAATGTAAATCCAAGATGGCGGCCGCAATAAGTATCAATTTTTTCATAATGGGTGTCCATTTCATGGTTTTCGAGGGTCTTAAAGCCGATAGTGCTGTCGAAATGTAAAATCTAAGGTGGCGGCTGCAAGGGGTATCAATTTTTTCATCATGGGTGTCATTTTCATGGTTTTCGAGGGTGTTGAAGCCGATAGTGCTGTCGAAATGTAAATCCAAGATGGCAGCTGAAATAGGTACCAATTTTTTTATTCATGGGTGTCATTTTCATGGTTTTCGAGGGTGTCGAAGACGATAGTGCTGTTGAAATGTAAATCCAAGATGGCGGCTGCAATAGATATCAATTTTTTCATCTTGGGTGTCGTCATTTTCATGGTTTTTCGAGGGTCTTAAAGCCGATAGTGCTGTCGAAATGTATATCTAAGGTGGCGGCTGCAAGGGGTATCAATTTTTTCATCATGGGTGTCATTTTCATGGGTTTCGAGGAAGCAAAAATATTTTATTAAATCTTAAATAGTTTTAGGAACGTAATTACTGATTGACTGTCTTTGTAATATTTTGCAAAGTATTTTGTAAAAACTTCGTTAATTTACATGTCTCGATGACAATTTGATCGCTAGTGTCGGATCTCATTTAAAACGTATATAGTTATAATGCGCAATAATAAGGCCTTTTGTTGAAATAATTTTGCGCATATTTACTCCATGATATTACTTCTCACATATATTACTATTTGAAGTGACAGAAGATACGCTTTGCGGGATTATTTTACTACAAGTGGCTTATAAGTAGCGATATAAAATTAAAGGATAATAACTTTTAATGATATTCAATAATGTTATATGATACTTTCGTAATATGATCGTTTTGATTATGATATAAACAAATGATTGCCTTTACCTAAATACAGATTACATCATGATATTACCTAATATAATATCATAAATAAATATCAATTGATTTTTCGCATTACCCATACCTAATGATTTATTTGTCTCTTTGGTTTAATGGTTCCATATAGATAGATTTATTTTACTGTTTCTCTATATTAATTAGACTATTTTTATTTTGGTACCTTAAGTTGTTGATTTTGGACAATTCCACAAATATAAACAATTCCAGGCTTGAGTTAGTTATAGTTTGTAATGTTTATTCTCTAAAAATTAAAAGTTTATTGAATAAATATTTCTTATGACTTTAATGAGTTTTAACTTCAGTCAAGAAAGAAAATATGTTACTAAAATTGACAAACCACAATTGATGATTAACGCTATGTACATCTTAATAATACCCTATTGTAATTTCATCATCAGTGATCCGTTATTTACTTGTATTAAGGATAATTGTTTCGTTTTTTATCTATTTATATAAACATTCTCATATCCTGCGTAAATAATACTTTTTTTGCAATTTAAATCT
>JAVANC010000013.1:939387-977655 GCA_033319125.1 Parnassius glacialis | reverse complement strand
TGCAAGAATTGTTAAACGACGTGCCCTTAAGTGATCTTCAAAACATGGGGTTCCAAAATGATGGTTGCCCAGCACATTATGCCCGTCCTGTGCGAGAATATTTAAATCAAGAGTATCCAGGGCGTTGGATCGGGCGACTTGGTCCTATCTTATGGCCACCCCGTTCACCCGATTTGAGCCCCCTGGACTACTTCTATTGGGGTTGTCTTAAAAACAGGGTCTACTCAAAACCCTTTGTGACATTGGACGAGCTTCGTCGAAATATCACTCAGGCTGCTGATTACATTAATAGCAGAAGATATGCAAGACAAATAAAACGATCATTTTTAAGGCGATGTCGTGCATGTATTAATGCTGGTGGCAAACAGTTCGAACATTTGCTATAATGTTAATAACTTAATAAATTACACGTGAAACTGTTTGTTCCATTTGTTTTGAAATATTAAACATTTTTCAAGAACTAATATTTTTATTACACCCGACCGTCATTTGGCCCCTGTTAAGAAATAATAGGCCCATATTTTTTTATAACTTGTTTTCCTAGAGTATTATAGCATTTTGGAATATTGGTTAGTTTCGTCAATTTTTGAAAAAACTTGCCATACTAGTGTTCATACTTTTTTTTACACCACGATAAGTTAAATTTGGTTAAAAGTAAAAGTCTTAAAAAAAATTAGGGAATAAAATAAGTTTCATTTATTTTCGTGATAAAACAAGAGTTATTCTGGAGTTTTTAAGAATTGTGGTAGATAGCAGTACTATTCAGGTTGCCTATAAAAAAAAAGAAAAAAATATTTAAAAAATTGTGGTCATGGTAGTGAAAAATATCATAAACGGTCTCAATTTCTGAAGAATTTCATTTTTTTATATAACTTAAAATATCAGGCAGTTCTATCCTCCGGTGTTGGCTTATCGTTGAATTTTGGGACACGTTGTATATATTTTTTAACAATGATTCATTTAAAGTATTTTAAAACTCTATTCAAATTAAGAGTTTGAGTATTTCATGTATACGCCGTTTTTCTGAGCATGTGCAATTTCCAGAAGTATCGAGCATCAAAATCGTATCAAAAATACGATATTTTTGTAAAACCTGGCTGATATTTTACACTGGTGTTCTGGAAGAGCGTAGACCTAATGCAGTCGAGACAACCCACTTGTGCTATAAATAGAGTAAAGTTGCAACAGGGTTCTACTATTATATTAAAACCACGGGTTCGCAATCCATGTGATAAAACACTTTTATTGCGATCCTAGTTTCGAAAATATCTGAAATAAATTAATTAAACAGTTGTGTAGTAAGTTACTATTCTACGTTAGTTAATAGTCGTTCGAAGTTTATTCGAGTCAGCAATTTGTAACACCGCGCGCTTCGTTGAATTAATTCTATTACGCTTGCTGTATTCCACTATTTATTTTTATCCTCCAAGCGACATTACCGTAATGGTTAAAGGTGCGAAGTGTAAACTTGAAAAGTCTTAGGTTTGAGTCCGTCTTTCGACTACTGTGTTTTCTTTTATAATATCTTAAAAATAAGCGCAGCAGATGAACAATTGATATAAATTTAAACAAAGGTTCGTTGTCACCACGGAGGGTTAAGATAAAATGCCTGGCTCTTTCTACAGCTTTTAGACCGGAAAAGACACGCACACGTGCACAGAAGAACACGCAAATCCTCTTGACGGCTGAAATAGGTAAAAGCATGGTTCCTATAAAGACTGACACCTGCGCACTCTAGATGAATGTTAATAACTAGTATTGGTAGAACCACCTCCACATCTGAAATTCCTAAATCCACTCAAAAGGTTAAAAAATATTTTTTTAATAAAATCTGACTTCAAAGAACCAAAAATAATGAAGTTGTTTCTCTTAGTACCGACTTCTGAAGCTTATAAGTGGAAATGCACATTTGACTGTCTCATTGGTAAAACTAGTGCACTATAATTCTGTCCTGCGCAAATGGCTAGTCACCGTTTAAACGGACCGCCGTGACCGAAATTCGATCTAGATGACATTATGTGGAAATCATTACATTCTATCAAGTGAAATATTATAAATAAATATTATTCTAGAAGGATACACATAATATACCCATGTTTTCTAACATGCGTCTTAGCTGAATGCAACGACCTGTGCAAGAAGGTGCTGTGTCTGCAATTTTTACAATGTAATTATTAGAATTTTATCTTCTTTGATACTCCGCTAAATTCCTTTCACGCTATTAGAAGGATTTGAGACCACATACTTGAAGAAGAATTTTATAATACACGAACTCATAGTACCTAGTTTGTTAGTATCTAGGTCCGTTACAACCTTCTAAAGTCCACTGCTGAACATAGGCCTCCCCCATATATTGCCTCATAGAGGGATATTTATATATAGTATATAGGTTTCAAGCTTCATAACGATAGGTATTGCATGTATAACTTATTGTCACCAGAAACAGCGGAAATTCAAGGTAAGTTATTTGACTATTATTCTATGACAAGGAAATTATTACTTAAAAATGTATTTCTTGTAAAAAAAAGAAACATTTTCATTCAATGCCTTGCACGGTGATTTCTGTATCTTGATAACATCACCATCTACCGGGTGCATTGTGAATTTAAACCATCCAGGCACCCACTTGAACCCACACAAAACATTTCATCAAAATTGTTAGAGCCGTTATTGAGTTTTAGCGAGACTAACGGACAGCAACTGATTTTTATTTAAAAAGAAGATAGCTTACAAATAAAAAAATAATAAAGTCGCTGTCATTTTTAATTTCCAGCATTTTTAGCAGCAAGAAACCCCGGGAAACATAGTTTTAATTTTTGGAAAAAGACATCAAATAAATAATAAAACAATTACCTCAATCCCAGGGGCTATTATCATGTTTCCTTTGTTAGTGTAAAATAATTTTTTTGCTCAAATATATATATATTTATTACAATAAAACAATAATAACTAACATATAGCACTCACTAACAGTGCGATGTAGAGTAAAGAACGCTGGCTACGTTTCCTCGCTAAATAGCTACACTTATCATTTGGGCCGGGTGCTCGCTTACAATATGTGAGTCTTGAAGGCAAGAGTGAATATATTTTTTTACGGTCCCCATCAGGGGTTTCGTCCCCAATTACCAGCAGGTTGGATTGTAGTCAAACACTGATGGCTCATATATATCAAAATATGTCCTTGATTATGAATCAAAACGCAGATGTGTTTTCACACCTGAAGACTAATTTGGATTGTTTCGTTTTCAGTAAAATCGGGTATCTGGTTTTCCACATTCATCATACGAAACAGCAGTATTAAGCTGCTAATTTACTCCAGTACTTTGTGAGAAAGGAGGACTAAGACGGCATACAATTTACTATCTAACTAACATAACAGTGGTAGAGTCACGCGGCAGCTTTTACTGTCGCACGGATGGGCCGGCTTGAACCGGGGTGGTACCACGACCTCACAGAAAACCAGCGTGAAGTAGAGGTTTACCTCTGCGTTTCGCTTGGTGAGTGCAAGTGGCCGAAGGCCTTTTTATTGGAAATGAGGCATTCCATTTTAGTCCTCACGGGTTTCTACATTTTGATTTGTAATAGAGGATAGATGTAGATGTCTATGGTCCGCAGCAACCACTTACCATCAGGTGGACTGTGTGCTCGTTTGTCACCCTTATCCTATAAAAAAAACATCTGCTGTTAATCATTTTTCAAGATGTTGTCTCTATAAAATCTCTATAAAATCATTGATCTCAAAAATATTGGAGTTTTTTTTTTCAAGTTTTCATAACAAAAAGCTTTAACTAAAGGAAAATGCAAACTGAAGGATAAATTACAAGTCCACTGTGAAATAAATTATATGTTCTTACAAAGCAATTGTGAAGATTCCTCTTAGTTTATTATTCATTGCTTCATTTAAATTGAAAAATTAGTATGCAGCGTTCTATCGTAATATCTCTAAGCGTCTTCGCTTAATGCGTTATACATTGCACAATGAACTGGGAGTATTTAAAAGATTATCATAGAAAAGCCTCAATGTATATCTAAAAATTATTTGGATCAGAAATGTAGGCAATTTTATTAGCGACATAGTACGTGGTAAACCCCGAAGAGGCCTCGTCTATTCAGTTATTTGTCTTCAGAGTCTGACAGTTCAATTTGAATATAATATTGGATATTGGCAATATAATTTAAATTATCTTTAGAAAAGAGTACCTAGGTCTGTGGTTGAGCTTGTCTAGTAATGATTTTTATCAATAAAAAAAATTACGTTTTAATAATGAATACTTCTATTACAGCATTGTTATTTTAGTTTGTGTGTCTATATTCCGCGGATCGATGTAACCTTTGCTAACTATTGGTTCGTTAAAATTATGAATATCTTTCAGTAACGTGAACGAAGTTTATACAGTGACGACGCTATGACCATTAAAATATAATAGAATAATCATTTTTATTAAAAATAGATTACAAAAATATTTATTGAAAGTCATTTATAGTATATATGTGGTATATGGTGAAAACGGGCTTTTTTGGGAGGCTGAAAGTCAGCGAGTCTGCGTGCGAGTCAATTTGTAATAACTGTCGGAAATAGCATGTAGACGCGGCTCAGAAGGGAAAACGGTCTGTAGTTCTTCAAAAAAGCGTTGTCGCCTTTATTGAAGAAAAAGACCGCACTTTTGCTTTCGGTGTAGTGCCAACATGGATGGCAGAATTAAAGAGCCACTGAAGGACTTCAAGTACCAGTTTTCCATCCGCTTTCAGAATCTTTACTATAATTCCATCCTCGCCCGGGGACTTACCATTTTTAAGGTACTAGAGGGCCATTTTAATCTCGCTCAGACTGATGTCCGGAATATCATCGGAATAGTGTCGGATAAAACTTGCTTTCGGATCGTTATATAAAAACTATATTGAGAGGTTTTATCTCAATCTCACTCAAAATCTCAGGTGCCCCAGAAACGATGCTGCCGTAATCGGTCTTCAGCTTCGACAAATGGCTTTTCTGACAGATAGGTCTTGGAAAGACTTTGGAGCCCTCATTCTGCTCCAACGATTCTTCAATACGAGCTGTATTTAAGTTGCGTAAGTATCGCCGCAGGCATCTGGAAATTGTTTTTATAGGAGTGGGGGCAAATGAGCAAAAGGCTCACTTGATGACTAGCTAAGTGACTAGCGACGCCCAT
Organism: Parnassius glacialis; assembly: GCA_033319125.1. Lineage (NCBI taxonomy): Eukaryota > Metazoa > Arthropoda > Insecta > Lepidoptera > Papilionidae > Parnassius > Parnassius glacialis. Next base: position 972,484 of record JAVANC010000013.1, on the reverse strand, counting down.
GAACAACTGCAACACCAAGGGAATTGTAGGTGCGTTGCCGGCCTTTTAAAAATGAGTAAGCTCTTTTCTTGAAGGTCCCTAATTCGGATCAGTCCGGAAAAATCGCCGGTGGTAAGTTAATCCACAGAGAGGTCGTGAGCGGAAGAAAACTCCTAGTGAAACGTAGAGTGGTGGACGGCCAAGCATCCAGATAGAGTGGATGATATCGAGAGTTTTGCCGCGATGTACGTTCCTGAAATTTGGCGGCTGGGATTAATCCGAACAATTCCTCAGAGCACTCCTCATGGTAAATGCGAAAAAAATGCATAGGGATGCAACATCTCTTCGCAGCGCCTGAAAATCGAGCCGATCGATAATGACTTGGTCGTCTACGATTCCAGCACAGAGATGGAAAAGTATTCCATGTGTGGCTGAACCTGTTTTATTGTAAAGTGGCAGGCGGTGTGTCGGCATGAAATACTGTCCCGCTCTGCTGAGCACGCCAAGCTTTACACGGGCCAATTTGGCCTTCTCTTCCAAGTGACCACGAAACTGTATGCCACTCAATACATCGACGCTGAGGATTCCGATACTGGCTGAGGCAGCAAGCAGCGTGCCTTGAAACTGAAGAGATGAGAACGACAAATGGGTCCTTTTAAACGGTAAACGCGCAAAGGAGATGTATGAAATTGGGTTGTTGGCATCGTTCGTAACAGTTATACAAAAATATGTAGGTAATATAGCGATTAATTGTAAGCATAAATAAATGGTTCCTATTTCTGTAGGCCTTGGGACAATCATAAAAACATTTTTTTAAAACTGAAATAGAAAGCTAATGCTTTTTCTTTAGCAAAAACGAAACGTTTTTAAGTATCTTTCTGTTCTGTCTATGGCATTAGATAATGAAGGCTATTTTAAAAATAACCTTCCTTACCAAAAAAATAATTATATTGAAACATTGATATCTGTAGTTATTAATATTGAATAAAATAATATATTTAGAAAACAATTGAATAGGCTATGTCATTAAATCAAAAAAGATTTGAATATTATCCTACACGACTGAATAGGCTGTATGGTTATTGATCATTGCATATTATTTATATTGCCGAAGGAGACTTAACTTAGTAACTTCAAGTACCCTATATACTATATTATCTATGACTTCAAGTTTCAGCTTGTCATGCGGCATGCGCATTTGGCATTGTAGCTGTTTTTTTTTGGATAGATTTCGTGTTTTTACTTTCGTGGATTTATTTAACTTGTCTCTTGGATTTTCTCTCGGATCACAGGACAGTAGTGTGTTGCGTCCATATAATGAAAATAATGTGATACTTAAGTTTTGAGAGGAATAGAACAGACAATGTACAGCCTCCGTCTGTTTTTTTAGATGATATTATATTGATAATTGCAGAAAATAGTTAAACAATTAAAAAATGTTGAGTTTTATTTTACTTTATATAATAATAACTACAAAACCGCAATTTTTTGTGTTTTTTCAATTTATTAAACAACCTATCACAAGAACGAGTGATTTTACTACATAACCAACAAATCACGTACTAATTCTATGCTACAAATCACAAAACAAAATAAAAAAACCCCCAGGCCCGGCAAAAATATGATTTCTGGATATAAGTAGCAAATATTTAAATTTTCAAACTAATACATATTTTAAGTTTGTTCACGCCGGGCCCAAGCTTGTATGGAATCAAGTTCATCTCCTTTGTGTCTTCTAGGGATTGAACTGGACTAGATTTAGTCGCCCCCTATCCGGGACTTTGTTTAGCAAAGACTCGATTTCAGACACAAGTTTTTTCCGGTACGAGCCGGCCAATGCGTGCACCAGCAAAAGCTGCCGAGTGGCTTTGCCACCGTCAAAATATTGAAAATATGATTAGTCTGTTCAGTTGCCTGTATGCTATCAAATCTGCTGAAGACTGCAGCTTCATTTCCCGTTTAAGTCCCGAGTTTTTGTGTTCTTCTGCGGCGGGTCTTGCAAAACTTAGCTCTGACTGCAAGGACAGTTTCTACGAGCTTATCATTTATATCGTGCAATTATTGATTTTGTAACCCGAGCTGAAAATTTTCGGGAATTTGGATTAGAGCACTAGGAGGCCTGGGCGTTGTCTTCATTAGATTTGACCTCTCTAACTTAACATTTATGTTCAGTGTGTCTGTCACCATTCAGTGACCGCTGCCGGTTCTCATCCTCGCGATGACTAAGACATCACTGATCATTTGCCATCTAGTTGTCATAATGAAGTCAATCTCATTTTTGTCTAACCATCGGGGCTCGACCAGGTTTACTCCCAATTAGCACGCCAAAAACATAAGCGGACGCTGTATAGCTCTTTTACTTTATAATAGCAGTTAAAGAACGTTTGTATCTTTCTTAACCTGTATATAATAGATTCAGATATCTCTTTAAAATCAAAATGATAAAGTAGTCGTTTAATCGTGATTATAATTAATTTGGAGATAAAAATGGGTATGTGGCGCGACTGTACAGGCGTTGGATATAAAGCCAAGTTATAATTATACTTATTAACACTATGAGACCTAAAAGAGGAATAAAGATAACAAAAGCACTTTAAATAGGTTATAAATATTTTATATAATACTCAAGATAATACTTAAAGAGTTAAGAGTTTTTAATTTATCCTGTATTACTATTAATAGAGTAAAGTGCATTCAAGACTTTTAATAGTTACACGTATTATTAATTATTTTGTCCTGCGTGTTTAACAAAAAAATCATTCAAATTACAAATGAACCCTTAAATGTTTCGATCGTAAAACGGTAAATAAGTGAAAAACTCCATAGTTTGTTGATTGTAGATCTTAAAGCTCTAAAATAATTATCACTATCGCTGCACTATTTCTACAACTGTTATAATGGGTCTAGTAGATGTCTGAGGCTTTTGTAAAAAGTCGCCGTTACGTGACAGTATCTGACGACTTATGTATGTCCACAAAACAATGATTTTTCTTATGTTAAAGAGCATACATTTCACTATAAATCACCCCCTTTCGCATTTCATGCACTCCTAAATTGACCACAAGTTCCAATAGCTCAAGCGAAAAGAAACTGAAAATTAACCTTTAAATTTCAATGCATTTGAGTATGATAAACTACTGCAAATTCTACAGGTTTCGCGAGCGCATGAAAAACCTTTTTTATAGAATAAGGGTGACAAAGGAGCACACTCGACCTGATGGTAAGTGGTTGCTGTGGCCCATAGACATCTACATCTATCTTTGTTTGCAAATTAAAATGCAGTGCAGTGAGGACTAAGATAGAATACCTTTTTTTCCAGTAAAATGGGTATCCGGTTTTCTACACTTAACATACGAAACACAGCAGCATCAAGCTGCTATTTTACGCTGGTATTCTGTGAGAGCGTGGTCCTTCCCCGGTCGAGCCGACCCATTCGTGCTACAACCATACTATTCATACAGCTGCAGCATGGTTTTACCGCGTAAAACTTAGCTTAATCAATGCATATTTTGACAGAAAACTGATGCTTACACTACTTTTCTACGTAAACAAGTGAAGTTAAATCATTATACTTATCACGATCAATTTTGAGACGATATTATAAACGGCATTCGAATTCCCTCCGTTGATGCGTTGCAGAGTATTCCCGCACCAATCTACACGAGCCGCCTTTTGCTCTTCGGACAAATTGTGGGGAACCCAGCGGAAAACTAGCTTTCTTACACACATCTCATTATGTAATATCGACTGAATTGCAGTCATTCCGATACTGATAACAGCCTGAATCTGCTCGTACGTTACATGACGGTCATCTAATATAACAGTTCGCACAGCTGCGATGTTTTCAGGCGTGACCGATGTTCTTGGTCGACCTGCAGAAGAAACAGTGCTGAGCTACACACGACCGCGTTGGAACTCGACATACCAGCGGTATATTGTCTTTTGATTTGGTGTCTTAACATCACAAATCGAAACAAGTTCGCTGAGACATTTATTCTGAGATAAGCCGCGACGAAAATTGTGTAAAGTTATGGCACGGAAATGTTCACGCGTGAGCTCCATTTCTGTTAACGACGTGTCAAATTTAAACCATAGTTTTTGTTTTCAAATTTTTTTTAAATTGTTTGAACGACATTAAGATTATAAGAGGCCAGTATTCAAATTCTAAAAAAGGTTTTTATTGTAACTCAATCAAAAATATTCTATTCCCGATCATTTCAGTGTGCCCATCCGTAGCACTGAAGCCCGTATAAAGTGGGCCTTTTTTCAGTGGTATAGAAGCGATTAAGAAATTCTATCGCTACTGTAGCTCTAACATAAGGAGGTAAAACCATTATATATTTACCTGTTAAGCAGCTACTGTAGTGCTTTCTTATACCACTTTTGTGCTACTCGGGCTTCCTTTAAGTCTCTTCTGGAACAAAGAGTTCATGATAAAAAATCCCTCTTTCTCCATGAAGTCGGCCAGCTGCTGGCCCTTTGATTTCCGTTGCCCTATTATAAATTTCCCGCTCACCGTTGTTTCTTGTGCCTAGTTTTGCGTTGAAGTCTCCCATTAACACCGTATAGTGGATTATGGAGGAATGCATGGCTCTATATATATGCTCATACATTTCTTCCACCTCCTCATCGGAATTTGCCGAGGTTGGTGCTTAAACCTGTACGACTTTCAGTGAACACCGTTTGATGATTCTATGTTTAAGGTACGCAACCTTCGTCGACACGCTACCAATCTTTACGACGTTCTTAACGAGAGACTTGTGGACGATAAATCCGAGTCCTTGGGACGGATGGTCGCCCTCCCGGTGATAGAACAAGTTGCCGGATTTGAGGATTACCGTGTCCTCCCCTCTCTTCGCATTTCGGATTATCCTATAATATACCAGCGTAACTTGTCTATCTCTTCTTCCAGTTGCAGAATCATCTCGTCAGTCCTCAGGGTGCGTGAGTTGTATGTTGCCAGGTCTTCTGCTCATCTTCTGCCTCAGTTTCCCTCTGTCGCCTCTTGCGGCACCCACGGGAATATATGGGGTAGGTGGTATTCTTGGCCGCTATTATACGGGTACTATCAAACATGGCAACTGCCAGTTGATGAGTTACCTTGACCAGTGACATTAATCGGTGTTGCTCTGGTCCCCGGAAAGTCAGGTACTTGGAAACAGGAGCTTTCGCGTTAATACATGCAGTTTACGTTTGACCTTAGTACAGTCTCTAGTTGAATCAGTTAGTACCCAGGTTAATTACAGTACAAACTTTAAAAACTCTTTGCCATTTCTGAATAAGTCTACAATCAATTTATTTGTGTATCAATGTTTTACATAATATAAAATACTAAGTACCTACAAATTAAAAATAAAAAGAATTCACAGTCGAAATAATAATCCCTTAGTCTTGGTTTCAAAATAATGACTATAAAAAGGTCTTACAATTATCAACTGTAACACACGTATGAAGGAGACATCTGTTATGGCATTCTAGAAACAAAAATATATTGCAGTAAGGCTGAATAAAAGTAAATCAGCTGTAACTACAAAGATGGCGAGTTTTCATGATAAATTTATTAAAAAGTAAGTATTTAATAATATGTATTTTTTTCAGTTTATACTAATTTATGTTAAAACATATTTTTTACAGAATAGGGGTGACAAACGAGCACAGATTCCACCCGATTGGTAAGTGGATGCTGTTGCCCATTCGTGCTACAACCATAATATAGATGCAGCGTGGCTCTACCACGTGTAATGTATTAAATTAATGTTTTATTATGTATTTTTAAGGGATGCTGTTTCGAGTATTTTGTTTTACTACTGTACAATGACTTAGGATTCTAAGTGAAATAAATAGTTAAACAGCGTCATCTGTGAATTTTAATGTCAACTTTTAAAAGCGCTCAAAGCAATACTTTGTAGCAAATTCCTAGTATACTCTATTACCGTTAGGTGGCGCTTAGTTTTATTTGTGACAAGAAGCTTGGCTTTTTGCTTTCGAATTCGGTTAAATCTATCCATACATCCATTGCACTCTATAAAGCACACTGTTGGGTTAGAATTTGAATTGATTGCCTCATAGATGAGATTTTGCCATAATTGTCCCGCTTGGTAGGCGGGCTTGCAACCGAATTTTATTATGATTTTGAGTGTTTACCAGAAACACTGCTGTTCATTTCCTATATTCCTATTTCCTAATTGAGTAAAGTGATGGTGTAAGTAACTTTCATCATGAGGGGTATATTGCCATAATTATCACGCTTAACGAGCGGGTTGGCAACCGCAGTTTTTTTTATTGTTATTTTTCTGTTATCTGAACGATGTTGCTGTCCATCTCCTGCCTCAGTTTCCCTCTGTCGTTTCTTACGACACCAACTGGTGCGTATTCTTACACCGCCACTACACGGTAATCGTTAAAGTAGTATAACAATTATTATGGTTTGGTCATTCGTAGTTTTTCACACTTATTATTTTAATTTTATATAAAAAAAAACAAAATGGTAAAAAAGTAATAGAAAAGGAAAATGTTTTTTTTCTTTACTTCATAATATGTCCTTAACCTTATGAGAATATTATTATATATATAGAAATAAGGTACACGTTTAAATATTATAATTATATTAGATCGAAATCAAAGATTCTGCTCCTTTCAAATAATCATAATAATAATTCCTTATTCACAAGACTTTAATTACGAGTAGAATAATATGCGTGAATTCGTACTCAATAATAATGAAAATACCTATACTTTCGTTTTTTACTGGTCTCTGTTCCGTAGGCACATCCTGATGTTTTCTGTGTGGTAGAGCCACGATGCAGCTTTATTATTATAGCTGTAGCACGAAAGGGTCTGGGAAAAATACCAGCGTAAAATAGCAGGTTAATACTGCCGTGTTCCCTATAGTGAGCGTAGAGTCGGAGACACATTTTACTGGAAACGAGACATTCCATCTCCATCAGTCTTCAGGGTTAACAACACATCTTTATTTTGATTTTTAATCAAGAATAGATTTAGATGTCAATGGACCACAGCATCCACTTATCAGTTCGAATGTGCGCTCGTTTGTTAAAACATTACCTCGTTTCTAGGGAGTAATTATTAAACGTGATCATTGATTAATAAGCAATCATAATAATGAACACTTCATTAAGTTTTAGGTGGTACGTGGTGCTTCTCCAGTCGAGCCGACCAATTCACGCTACAGCCATAAATTATATCCTCTCTTTCAATTCCATCATCCGACAACCAGTCTTCCATTTTCATTGTCTATTTACCACGTTTTTTACAGTGGTAGAGCCACGCGGCAGCTTTTGCTGTCGCACGGATGGGCCGGCTCGAACCGGGGTGGTACCACGACCTCACAGAATACCAGCGTGAAGTAGAGGTTTACCTCTGCGTTTCGCTTGGTGAGTGCAGGTGGCCGGAGGCCCTTTTTACTGGAAATGAGGCATTCCATCTTCGTCCTCACGGGTGACAACGCATCTACGTTTTGATTTGTAATAGAGGATAGATGTAGATGTCTATGGGCCGCAGCAACCACTTACCATCAGGTGGGACTGTGTGCTCGTTTTTCACCATTATCCTATAAAAAAAAACGTATTCCAAACAAACGGTATGCGTCATCGTTCGTCAAGCATACATCAAAGGAGTGGAAGAAGTTGCCAGCATCTGTATTTCTATCCGATTACATTGTGGGTGTCGTTAATGCAAGAGTGAATAGGCTTCCTTTTGTTAAGTCAGTGCGCTTTACCAGCTTTATTACCATACGTATTGTCAGTGTAGAGAAACCGGAGACCCTTTTTACTGGAAAAAAGGCATTCCCCCTTAGTCCTCTTTGGTGAAAATGCATCTGCATTTTGATTTGTAATCGATGATAGATGTAGATGTGTATGGGCCACAGCAATCACTTAACATCAGGTGGACTTTTTTCACCCTCGTTTGTCACCCTATCCTATAGATAGGGTGACAAACGAGCAAAAAAAAACCACTGTTATATTGTTAGAATTTTTTACAAAAGTCAGCTCTTGACTGCTATCCCACCTGATTGTATGTAGTGATGCAGCTAAAGCTGGTAAAGCGAACTGACTTAACAAAAGAAAGCCTATTCACTCTTTTTATTGGAAACAAGGCATTTCATATTAGTCTTCAGGAGTGACAACGTATCCGCATTTTGATTCTTAATTGAGAGTAAATGTGGATGTATAAGGGCCACAGCCTCCACTTACCATCAAGTGGTCTGTGTGCTCGTTTGTTACCCGTTTTACTTAACAATAAATAATATTTTTTATGTACTTTGCAGCGTCATTGTTTATCTGTCATCGATCACTAATAAATAACTACGAGTAGATACACAATCCCACGCAAAAGTTCTCTAAAAACTGTCGCCAATTGTTTTAACATAATGCTAGTTCAAACAAATATACATCAATGTAAATTAAACCTTAAATGCATTGTCTAAAGTTGTATTCATAAAGCTACGTACACATTAAAAGCGCACCCAAATGTTCGAGTGGGCGCTCATTCGGTAAGGACATTTTTGTCACTGATTGTGTATCTAGTTTTTCATTAGTGATCGATGTTATCAGTATAAAATTGTTTCATACTTTTATAGGAGAAATACAGCTGATTAAACCATGCAAATTCGATCAGTGCCATTGTTATGAATAAAACAAAGCAACGATCGACGATTTATAGAGCCAAATGCACGGTGCATCATTTGTTTTGTTCATAGAAATGACATCGCTGCAGCAGGAAATATAATTAGCGTGCTTTGTTTGCATTATTGTTTGTACACTCCTGGCAAATGTAATTAATTAAAATTAAGGGAAGTTGCGTGTTTTATGTCTATAATAGTAAAAGAAGCCAAGTGGGCTTTTTAAAGAATAAGTTTAGTGTTACCGGATTATAATTGGATACTGTGGATCATACACATCTACATATATATATCCTTAATGCAATTCCTCAGGGGTGATAACACATTTGCATTTCGATTAAGAATCACAACGTAAATACGTTTTCACCCCTGAGGATGAACATAGAATGCCTCGTTTTCAGTAAAAAGGGTCTCAGGTTCTCTACACTAACCATATGAAACGTAGCAGCATTAAGCTGTGATTTTACGCTAGTATTATTTGAGAACGTGGTCCTACCGCGGTTGAGCCGACCCATTCGCGCTGAAGCCATAATATAGTTGCACCGTGGCTTTATCACGTCAAAAAACGTATCTTGCGCGGTTAACCCACGAATTACATAGACTTTTTAGATCTTAGCTCGAAGGTAGCGTTTGTAAAGGTCCTTGTGTGTGAAAAGTGAAAAGTAAATTAAAGTAACAGTCAATTTAAGTTTATGAACTCGGTGACTATTGAGCACAGGCCCGCTTGACCGTGTAATGGCGGTGTAAGAATATCTACTGCCCCGTCCCGTCTTACCATGGGTGTCGTGAGAGGTGATGGAGGAAAATAAACTTAGAAATGGGCGGCAGCGTATTTCTTATAATAACTAAAAAATAAAAATAAACTGCCGTTGCCAACCCGTACGCCACGCGAGGCAATCGTACCATCGGTAATCAATATGTAGCCGGGTCTTTGCTGAATGTCACTTTCCTTTTTTTGATTTTAACATAGATACGATTTAATCGTTTCACGCTTGGTCGGGTCAACAACATCAATCACGTAGAAAATAACTCTCACACATCGATAAATTCGTAAATAACTATTTCACATCTCATTTCAACAGTACATAATCATATCGTATCCACATTGTACCAAATTTTCCACATCAGTAATTCCCGAATTCGCATGATGCTCCAGCGATATGAAATAATTTCTCGTCACCACGCGAATTATTTAGTTTACATGATTTTGACTAAATACAGCAAAGGTTTTCTCTCAAAGTTATTTGTACAGTGTCCGACAATTATGGTAGAATTCTGGTTTAGCACACTTCATTTATACAATTCCAATAACCTAGTGATTCGTTGCGGTTTGAAGGTTATAGATAGCCATAGAAAAAGAATAGAATTAAAACACTTTTATTCAATATAGATTACAATATTTATTGAGTCATTTAATCTATACCACTGGTTCGGTAAAGAAACCTCTATCCGGGAAAGAACAAGCAAGAATCCTAGCGGGATTTAAAAAAAATACAATATAATATACCATTCAAATAGTATGAACACATTTTGAAACAGCAAGGTAGCAACCACCTGATTCACTCTTTAGAAGTATAATAACCCTTACTAAGCGATTTTGTATAATAAAAATTTTAACCTTTTTGATCGATATGTCCTGCATATGTTTTGGGAATTTGTTGTCAATATAATTACAAGCTCTAAAGCATTTCATCTTAGTTAAGGACAACCACATATTGTGTGAGCATTTACGTTTGAAGATGTTTGCAAACGTCCATATAAGCTACAAAACTTAGGTTACTGCACTTATTTAGGTAGCCTGCTGGCTCACTTCATACTTTAATATCAATAAACATATAGAACAACACAAACAAGTCTTGTTCCAAAGTAAGGATGATCTATGTGGGCCATTCAGAGAGCTTACGAACTGAAAAAGAAGTTCCATGTTAATACGATTGTTATTAAATCTGCCCAAACAACTCTCCACCAGTATCCTTACAAAGTTTCATGCATCTGAAAGAATGTTCGAAACACTTTTTTCAGTCCGCCTAATACTTTCCTGGACTTTTATCTATTATTATTATTTTTTTTGTTCTTCACATTTTAATTAATCACCGGACATTAAGCTAATGAACCAATCACGGCTAATGAAAACGCATCGATACGACAAAGCATCATAGATGGACTCCCTGATTGTTACTTACCACAAACCTTTGTTATGTAATGATCAGTGCATGATCACTGTGTTAGGATGCTATATAATTTCATCAAAGTATATTTTATTTTATCACACTGGAAAACTTACGGCTCCGTGGCGTAGTGGCTTAGCAATGAGTTGCAACGGGGTATTGTCCCGCACGGAACAAGTATTTGTATGGCCTACAAATAATTGTTCCGGGTCTGGATGTTTGTCCCCGTGCGATTTATGTTTGTTAACTGTCTCCACGATACAGGGGAAAATCCCAGTGTGGGGCTAACGTTTAAAAAAAACAAGGACCTTTACTGGCTCACACCTCTGCTTTCGAGCAGGTCGTAGACCTGCTCGAAAGCTGCTAGTGCATCTTCTGCCGATGAAAACTGTATCCGTTTCAGCTATTCTTTGTTTAAGGAAATAAAAATAAATAATATGGAGTCAAATCATGCCTGTAAGGAAGATGACCTAAAAGGTTTACTAGTGTGCTGCTCAAAAAACTCCCCAGTTTTGAGCGTTAACTGCACGGGAGTTTAGTGTCATGCTGAAGCAGTAGACTGTAGACTGTAGTGTTTGGCTGCTTGTTGATCACTGCGTTGAAACTTCCTGGCAAGAACTTAGTAGTATTCCATTTAGCATTGATGCTACTTCGATTTAGTAAAGGGAATGATACCAAGTTAAAATGAAAAATAAAAACTAGCGACCAAATTCTTCCCTACGCTTCTTGATAGCTTCATAGAAAACCGACGTAAAACAGTGGCTTAATGACTCCGTGTTTCATATGGTGAGTGTAGAAAATCGGACACCCTTTTTACTGAAAATGGGCCTGTTTGTTCATAAGTAATAATATCACGACACAAATTTACAGGGGCATGCTTCTGAGCATCGGTGAGTATATATATGTAGCACCAAACGTGAAAATATGCCCCTCACATGAATGTAACCGTGCAACCTTTTTACGCGGTAGAGCCATGCTGCGGCTATATTATGGCTTGGGCACAAAGAGACTGGGGTAGGACCACGCTCTCACAGAATACCAGCGTCAAATATTAACTTCATACTGCTGTGATTTATATGGTGAGTGTAGCGAACTGGAGATCCTTTTAACTGATAACGAGCCATTCCATTCCAAGGGTGACACCCTTGAGTATTAAGATGGAATCTCTATTTTGAATCTTAATCGGGGATAAATGTAGATGTCTATGGGCCACTGCATCCACTAATCATCAGGTGGATTGTATACTCGTTTGTCATACTCGTTCTACAAAATATGTGCTGAATCTCCTCATATTAATTCGCCTATTAAATTTAATAAAAAAAATAGTCACTGCTATTTTTTTTTCTTCCGTAACAGCTATCTAATAGCGACCACCTCTTTCTTAATCTTTCAACGTAATTTGACAATGGTCGCATTTAAAGTGGTTTTATCCATAAATGTCACTTGAATTCTATCAAACGATTCGCCCGGTTTTATGTGACATTTCAAATCCTAAATAACCATAGCCCGAACGTGTTCCCGATGTAAATCATTACAATAAAGCAGCATTTAAACATTACATTGAAACAATGAGAAGATATTTAGCTTGTAGAAAAATGTAGAAAAAAATTTATAATTAGAACATTTATTTTTACTTGCAAATAATTGTGTTAGCAAAATAATTAAAAGGTAACCCACAAAAAAAAATTGCAAAACATTCGCGTGACGTTTCATAATTTATTGTAGTAAAATTGGAGTTGCAGGCGTCTCTTTTTAAGACGTATATATCTATTGATTTTGAATAAAACTCTTGGAAATAAGGAGATTTTATAAGAATTTCTAATGTTAACGCGATTACTACACATTGAATAAAATTAATTTCCAACGTTTCGAGAACTTAACGGTGCGTTTACGGTTTACGGTTCGTTTCTTGAAAGTCCCTAAGCTGTATCGACCAAATAGGCGATATATTGAAATTGGGCCAGATTAGGAGTACCCTTAACTGACGAGCATGTATGCGTTAATATAAGGATGTAAAGGAGGCACGAGAGGTGTGTCTGGATCGTGCCAAATAGAAGTCCGTAGTCTCTGCCTATTCCTTTGGGTGATAGGTATGAGTGTTTGTGTATGTTTTGTATTATGTTCTAGTAAGAAAGGTCCAAGGCCGTGTAGTGGTGGTTAAGAATATCCACTACCCCATATCTTCCCGTGGGTGTCGTAAAAGGCGACAAAGGGACACAGGCAGGAGATGGGCAGCAGCATTTTCCTGGTAACGGCAAAATACAATAAAAAACTGCGGTTGCCAACCCGCTCGCCAAGCGTGGCAACTATGGCAATATACCCCCCATAATGAAAGTAACAAAGAGACGGCCCCCAGTCCCCGTCGGCCCCGCTATTCCTGGCTACGGTGGCGACCATGGTAACGGCGGGGCAGGGGGTGCTAAGAATCTCCGGTGGAGGTTCGGTTGCCACCTACAACGACTCGACCTGGCAACATACAACGCACGCACCCTGAGGACTGACGAGAAGATTGTGGAGCTGGAAGAAGAGATAGACAAGTTACGCTGGCATATTATAGGATTATCCGAACTCCGAAGAGAGGGGGAGGACACGGTAATCCTCGAATCCGGCAACTTGCTCTATCACCGGGAGGGCGACCATCTGTCCCAAGGAGGTGTCTGATTTATCGTCCACAAGTCTCTCGTTAACAACGTTGTAAAGATTGAGAGTGTGTCGTCGAGAGTTGCGTACCTTATACTCAGAATCACCAAACGGTATTCGCTGAAGGTCATACAGGTTTACGCACCAACCTCGGCACACCCCGATGAGGAGGTGGAGGAAATGTATGAGGATATCTCTAGAGCCATGTATTCCTCCAAAACCCAATATACGGTGTTAATGGGACACTTCAATGCAAAACTAGGCACAAGAGAGAACGATGAGCTGAAGGTGGGGAAATTTGGAATAGGGCAACGAAACCCAAGGGGCCAGCAGCTGGCCGACTTCATGGAGAAAGAGAGACTCTTTATGATGAACTCTTTCTTCCAGAAGCGGCCCCACAGAAAGTGGACCTGATCGAGCCCCGATGGTTCGACAAAAAATGAGATTGACTTCACTATGACGACCAGACGACAACTGTTCAGTGATGTCTCAGTGATCGCGAGGGTGAAAACCGGCAGCGATCACCGAATGGTTAGAGGCACACTGAACCTAAACGTTAAGTTGGAGAGGTCTCGTCTAATGAAGTCAACGCTCCGTCCCTCTCGTGCTCTAATCCAGAGTCCCGAAACCTTTCAGCTCGAGTTACAAAACCGTTTTCAGTGCCTAGAAGACTGCAATGAAGTGGACGATTTGAATGACAAGCTCGTGGAAATTGTCCATGCGGTCGAAGCTAAGTTCTGCAAGACCCGCCGCAGAAGAACACAAAAACTCTCCGATCACACTCTTAATCTCATGGCTGTTAGACGGGAGATGAAGCTACATTCTTCAAGAGATTTGGCAGCATACAGGCAACTGAACAGACAGATCTCCAAATGCATGCGGCGGGACTTAAGCAACTTCAATTCAGCTCGTATTGAAGAAGCGATCAAGCGGAACCAAGGCTCCAAAGTCTTTGCCAGAGATCTGTCTGCCAGAAAGAGCCAACTGTCAAAGCTGAAGACCGAATGTGGCAGCATCGTTTCCAGGGCACCTGAGATTTTGAGTGAGATTGAGAGGTTCTATGGGCAGCTGTACACGTCATCGTTGGAGCCACACGCAAGTGTGAGTAACGATCAAAGAGCGAGTCTTATCCGACATTATTCCGATGATATCCCGGACGTCAGTCTGAGCGAGATTAGAATGGCTCTCCAGCACCTTAAAAACGGCAAGGCCCCAGGCGAGGATGGAATTACAGCGGAGCTTCTGAAAGCGGGTGGAAAACCGGTACTTGAAGTCCTTCAGAAGTTCTTTAATTCCGTCCTCCATGGTGGCATTACACCGGAGGCGTGGAGCAGAAGTGCGGTGGTCTTGTTCTTCAAGAAAGGCGACAACGCTCTCTTGAAGAACTACAGACCGATTTCTCTTCTGAGCCGCGTCTACGTGCTGTTTTCGAGAGTCATTACGAATCGTCTCGCGCGCAGACTTGACGACTTCCAGCCTCCCGAACAAGCCGGTTTCCGAAAAGGCTTTAGCACCATAGACCACATACATACCCTACGGCACATTGTACAGAAGTCCGAGGAGTACAATTTGCCACTATGTCTGGCGTATGTGGTCTATGAGAAAGCCTTTGATTCCGTCGAAATTTGGGCGGTGCTACAGTCCCTTCAGCGGTGCCAAGTTGACAGTCGGTATATCGAAGTGTTGAAGTGCTTGTACAGTAGGGCTACGATGGCTATCCAAGTACAGAACCAGAGTACGAAACCTATCCAATTGCAGAGAGGTGTAAGACAGGGTGACGTCATATCCCCGAAACTCTTCACCGCTGCATTGGAAGACGTTTTCAAGCTTTTGGACTGGAAAGGATACGGTATCATCATCAATGGCGAGTACATCACTCACCTTCGATTTGCCGACGATATAGTCCTTATGGCAGAATGGCTGGAGGACCTAAGCTCTATGCTCAATGACCTCAATAGTGTTTCCCAACGGATAGGTCATAAGATGAACATGGACAAAACAAAGATCATGTTTTAAGTCCATGTCACACCTATGCCGGTAGTTGTTGGGAACACTAAGCTCGAAGTTGTTGACGAGTATGTTTACCTGGGACAAATAGTCCGACTAGGTAAGTCCAACTTCGACCGAGAGGTCAATCGACGGATTTAAATCGGTTGGGCAGCGTTCGGGAAATTACGCCACAACTTCTCGTCAGGTATACCTCAAAACTTGAAAACGAGACTGTGCACCCAGTGCGTGTTGCCAGTGATGACATACGGAAATGAAACGTGGTCCTTCACTGCTGGCCGGATAAGGAAGCTCAAGGTCGCTCAGCGAGCTATGGAGAGGGCTATGCTCGGAGTTTCTCTGCGTGATAAACTCAGAAATGAGAATATCCGCAGTAGAACCAGAGTGACCGACATAGCCCAACGGATTAGTAAGCTGAAGTGGCAATGGGCTGGCCATATAGCTCGAAGAACCGACAACCGATGGGGAAGAAAGGTTCTCGAGTGGCAGCCTCGTACCGGCAGGCGAAGTGTAGGGCGTCCCCCCACTAGATGGAGTGACGACCTGGTAAGATATGCAGGAAGTCGATGGATGCAGGTGGCTCAGGACCGTGCTTTGTGCCATTCTTTGGGGGAGGCCTATGTTCAGCAGTGGACTTGTGAAGGGCTGTAATGATGAAGAAAGGTCCCTGGTATTTTTCACTCACCATACAATACAGCGGCATAATGCAGCTTTTTTAACCGGGTATTCTGGGAGAGCGATTTGCTTCCCCGGTTGAGTCAGCCTATTTATGCTGTAACCATAATAGCTGCAGCGTGGCTGTACTACGTAACGTCATTCAATATGTTGACACCAAAGATTGTGACGCTGGCTGAGGCATCAAGGGAGTGTTCTAAAACTGAGGAGATACGACGAAAGAGCTTTTTAGCTGCAAACGTGCCATCCTATCCATTATATACGCACTTTCTTTCTTATCATCACACGTATTACGGTATAAAATAACGCACAATACGTTAAACAGTAATATCAATATACAGTACTTATAATATCGACACGAGTAAAGGTTTCTCATGCTATAGGTACACTGTAAATTAGGTTTTAATATTTCTGAAGACAAAAGATATTTTGTTCTTGCCTACCTATCCAAATCTGTAAACAAGCGGGAGCGCCGAATGCCACGGACAGTTGTTTCGGAACTCAACACTCCCTTACGAATGTTTGCGTGCGTATAAAATAGTAGGCGATTCATATTTATGAATGACAAGCAATTAAAATGCTGCAATTCCACACATTTTGAATATAAAGGATAAAAAGGATAAAATGTTTCAATTTTTATCTCGTCTATTTTTTTTCCACCCTTCGCTTATTTTAGTTATTATGATCTTCCTCTGGAAATTTTACCGGTTATTGCAAAATAACCCTGTATATATATATTGTGTGTGTGGGTGTGTGTGCATTGGCAGGTAAAATGTGTGTGTGTGTCGCCACTTCAACCTATCTTCAAATTAATAAGCAATGAATCAATCGGCTAAGATTCTCGATCTATTTATTGTATCTTCATATTAGGTACTCTAAATGTAACAGAGTTCTTTACAAAATTTGTGTAAGTTGATGATGCATAAAATATTTCCGTATCTCTAGTACGTTTCTTGGGGTTACGATAACTCAAAAGCTGTTGTATCATTTGTGGATAGTCCAGAGCGCCAGCACATACCTCGTATAGCAAGCATCATGTCAGCTACAAATCTACGATCTTGTAATATAATAGAATAGAATATAATAATTTTTATTCAATAAAGATTACAATACATAATACTTATTGAAAGTTATTTTTTATTTTCACCACTGGTTTGCAAAAAACCTC
The DNA here is from genome assembly GCA_033319125.1 of Parnassius glacialis. NCBI lineage: Eukaryota > Metazoa > Arthropoda > Insecta > Lepidoptera > Papilionidae > Parnassius > Parnassius glacialis. Next base: position 955,206 of record JAVANC010000013.1, on the reverse strand, counting down.
TGTCCTGGGAAGAATCAGCAAGAAACCCAGCGGGACTTTTTTTTAAACTTACTATATAATGTTTTATACAATTGTTATGAAAACATTTAGGAATAACATGGTAGCGATTACCTCATTCTCAGGGTTTATTATCAGTCATATACTCTTTAGTAGTATAATAACCCTTACAAGACAATTTTTGCTTTTTAAAACTTTTGATAGAAAAGGTGTGCATTTTTTCGGAGACTTTGGTGTAAACGAGTATACATTGCCCCATGAAGGAGTTACTGACTTTTTGGAGTCGAGTAACTGGTAGAACTAACTTATACTTGTTCCTAGTATTTACAAAATGTACATCACTATTATTAATAAACCTATTTTTGTTTTTGTGTACATATATTAAATTCTCGTTAATATATTGAGAGGCCAAAGTTAAAATATTTATTTTTCTCTAAGTAAGTCCCTGGTAGAAGTGACTAGGTAACTAACTAACTAGGTAAAATTGATACCTTTTGCAGCCGCCATCTTGGATTTACATTTCGACAGCACTATCGGATTCAACACCCACGAAAACCAAGAAAATAACACCCATGATGAAAAAATTTATACCTATTGCAGCCGCCACCTTGGATTTACATGTCGACAGCACTATCGGCTTCAGCACACTCGAAAACTATGAAAATGACACCCATGATGAATAAATTGATATCTATTGCAGCCGCCATCTTGGATTTACATTTCAACAGCATTATCGGCTTCAACACTCTCGAAAACCATGAAAATGACACCCATCATGAAAAAATTGATATCTATTGCAGCCGCCATCTTGGATTTACATTTCGACAGCACTATCGTCTTCAACACCCTCGAAAACCATGAAAATGACACCCATGATAAAAACTTTATACCTATTACAGCCGCCACCTTGTATTTACATTTCGACTGCACTATCGGCTTCAACACCCTCGAAACGGATTAAATTGACACCCATGATGAAAAAATTTATACCCATTACAGTCGCTACCTTAGATTTACATTTCAACAGCACTATCGGCTTCAAAACCCTTGAAAACCATGAAAATGACACCCATGATAAAAAAAAATTGATATCTATTGCAGCCGCCTGGATTTGGAATTTATAAGACAATAGATGTAATCTCTAGGAAAGATAACTTAAATACCTTAGAATACAATTCAACTATACTTCATTGTGTAATTTCACAAAATAGCAATAATAAAAACTGTATTAACCTGGTGCATCAAAATATACAAGGTATGTTAGGCAAAGAACTAGAAGTTGAATTACTTTAAAATAGTAACCTTATTCATATTTTATGTATTACTGAACATTGGTTAAAAAATTACAACTCCATATTTAATTTCAGTAATCACCAGGTGGTCAGTTCGTTCAATAGAGATACTAAATTACGTGGTGGCTCCTTAATATTAGCTAATAAATCCTTATCATGTAAAGAACGTTAAGACATTGTGAGCCTCTCTATTGAGCGTAGTGTAGAAATGGCATGTGTTGAGCTTGAACACCTTATTGTTGTCAGTGTTTACAGACCCCAATGTTCAAATTATGATACCTTTGAAAAAATTATGGAAGAAGTTTTAGTTAAGCTTAATAAACAGAATAAATCTCTTGTAGTGTGTGGAGACTTCAATATCAATATCCTGGAAACTTCTTCCATCAGTATTAAATTTTGCTCTTTGTTCAAATCCTATAATCTTGATAATATATTCTTTGAAGCTACACGAATTGCAGGGTGTAGTGCAACTTGTATTGATAATATTTTTACAGGTGTTGTACCAATCAAAAAATCAATAATTCAAAAACTTAGTTCAGATCACTGTGGACAACTGGTTTCATTACCTTATATGCACAAAAAACAGGAAATTGAGAAAATTGTGTTTGTTCCTATTAATGCAAAACGCCTGGAGAGATTTAGAAGTAATATGGTAAAAAACCTTCCATCGCTTTCTTATAAGAACAATGCAGACTTTTTATATGGAGAATTATTTACCCTTATAAGCAATGAAATTAAAAAAAACATTTACTTCTAAAACATTCTCCGGAAACAGTCGCAAGGTATTTAATGAGTGGGCGACAGTGGGAATTCATAAAAGCAGACGAAGGTTATATGACCTTTACCATGATAGATCATATAATCCTTCTGATGCTTTTAAAGAATATGTTTTTTAAAAAATTATTCTAAAATGTTTAAAAAAGTTTGCTCCACAGCCAAATCGTTACATATTAGCAACAAAATTAAGATGGCTAAGAATAAAATTATTAGTAATGAAAAACCTCGTAACGCAAACTATCAATTAAAAATTAACAATGAATTGACTAAATCAAATCAAGAAGTCGCAGCGGTGTTTGAGAAATATTTCACTGATATTCCTATTTTGACAACAGAGTCTTTGAATTCTTCTCCAACTGTCGCCGAGTCATTACTCAAACAGAATGTTAATATCTGTTTAAAAGAATTTAGATTTGAAAAAGTATTACCGCAAGATATTGTAAAATACTTCAAAACCATTGATGTAAAGAAAACCGCAGATTTGTGGGGGATTTCCATGACAGTTATTGCGTCCATAATAGATTTAATTGCACCTCATCTTGCTATTATTTTTAATACTTGTATCGATTCTGGTGTGTTTCCTGATTTAATGAAGTACAGCAAAGTAATACCTTTATTTAAATCTGGTAGTACATTGGACCCCGCTAATTTTAGACCTATTTCTGTACTACCAACTCTCAGTAAAATTTTTGTAAAAATTATTTTGGATCAATTGTTAATTTTTTTAATACAAATAAATTACTTCATAAAAACCAATTTGGATTTACAAGGGGTCGCTCGACGTCTGAGGCCGGCGTTGAGCTTATGAAATATATTTTTTATGCCTGGGAGAATTCACAGGATGCCTTAGGTGTTTTCTGTGATCTTTCCAAGGCTTTCGATTGTGTTTATCATGAAACATTAATCAGGAAACTACAACATTACGGTGTAAAAAATTTGGCGCTTAGACTTAATACTTCATATTTAAGTAACAGAACTCAAAAAGTCGTGATAAATGGTAAAGGTTCCTCCGGATCGGTAGTATCAATTGGCATTCCTCAGGGCTCGATTCTTGGCCCATTCCTGTTTTTAATCTATATTAATGACTTACCTTATCTTGTAGGGGACAATCACGATATAGTATTATTTGCTGACGATACCTCTTTAATTTTCGAACTCAAACGGCAGTTAATTAATTATGACGATGTAAATAATGCTCTATCGAAATTAGTACATTGGTTTAACGCCAACAAACTTGAACGGCAATAAGACAAAATGTATTAAATTTACAATATCTAATGTAAAACATTCAAATACCAATGTGCTATTAAATGGGGAGGAGTTGAGTCTTGTGGATACCACTGTTTTTCTCGGTATTACTATTGACGCGAAACTTCAATGGGGCCCCCATATATCTAAATTAGCAAACAAAATTAGTTCTGCAGCATATGCTGTAAGAAAGATTAGAAGTCTCACAAATGTTGAGACAGCTAGATTAGTATATTTTAGTTACTTTCATAGCGTAATGTCTTATGGAATTTTGCTATGGGGTAATGCGACTGATATTGAAGCTATATTTGTTTTGCAAAAGAGAGCCGTTCGGGCGATTTATAACCTAAATTGTAAAGAGTCCCTCAGACAAAAATTTAAAGAAATAAACATATTAACTTTGGCATCGCAATATATTTATGAAAATCTAATGTATGTACATAAAAACATAAATAGCTTTAATAAGAAAAAGGATGTGCATTCTTTAAACACTAGGAACAAACATAAGCTTGTAATACCAGTTACTAGACTCCACAGAATCAGTAATTCATTTATGGGGCAATGTATACGCTTTTACAACAAAATCCCAGAACATATTCAAAGTTTATCAATAAACAAGTTTAAAAGTTTTATTAAAGAAAAACTGTACAAAAAGGGTTATTATAATATCAAGGAATACATGAATGAAAATAACCCCTGGGAATAAGGTGATCGCCACCATGCTGGTTCTATTAAAAACCATTTAAAAATTGTATAAATGAAATTATTGTTAAGTGAAATATGTTTGAAAAAAAAAGTCCCGCTGGGTTTCTTGCTGGTTCTTCCTAGGACAGAGGTATTTTCCGAACCAGTGGTAAATAAAAAATGACTTTCAATAAGAATTATGTAATAATCAATATTGAATAAAAAATTATTCTATTCTATTCTATTCTGGATTTACAATTCGGACGCACTACTAAAAGTTGATACTACTTATTTTAGTACGTACTACTATTATTTATTTGTGCTTTTAAAATATTGTAATAATAAAAATCTCTTATAATTATTATAATCAACTATTTAAGAAATTTAGTTTTTCGAATATTGTGTATTTATACAGCGATCTTTTTTAAGCCGCTGAAAACAACCGAAACAATGTCAACTCACGATGGCGACTGACGCCGAATTGAGTGAGTGAGTAAATTACTCTGTGGCTGTGGCTCCCCATTACAGAAATAATTTACATACAAGGCTACCAAATCTACGAAAATTTCGCCATTTAGGAGCTGAAAATAATTAATTATAGCTAAACAAAACAAAATTTTACTGCCATTTACATTCAGTGGCTTCCCACGTGATAGTTCAAGAGATATAAAAATAGATTGAGTTAAACAATTGATATTTTCAAAAGTTATCGTATTTACAATCCTTGCGGCCATGATAAATCCACACCATAAGCCAATAAAACCCCATTTTATTTAAAAATAGCAATTATTCGATTTTAAAAAAATATTAATAAGTTCAACAATAATTTATCATTCTAACAATGTGCTTTTTATATCATTTATATGTATAATACGATTGCTAGATACGATTTTATTCGATAAAACGTTGGAATCCTAATTTTTAGGCGATAGTAGAACATACCTTGCGCTTTCGCTTAAGGCATGCAATATGTGAGGGGCCCCTTGAAGGTTCGCGTTACCTGTTTTCCGAGAAAAGCAGTGGATTCAACAAGGCCAAGCTCCTTTCTATTTAAAAGCACAATGGTATTCACCTGTTTAACATAAGGTGTAGTGAATTTAATACATTTCGTTTTATTACAGTTCAAAAGCAAATTATTAACGATAAACCAGTATACTACATTTTATATAGCATTATTCACTTCATCATATTCGAATAATTGCTTTATTAGTCGGAAAATCAAGAAAGTATAATCAGCATATAATAATATATGTACTATGGACGTAGACAAAAATAAAAGTAGTTTTACAAAAATAAGTGATATTAATTCTGTAAATACTAGGAACAGATACAAGCTAGTAGTACCAGTTACTCGACTCCATCGAGTCAGTAATTCATTCTTGGGCGATGTATACGCTTTTACAACAAAATTCCAGAAAATATACAAAATTTGACCTGCTCAAAGTCAAAAACTTTATTAAGGAATTTATGGATGATAATAACCCCTGGAAATGAGGTGATCTCTACCAAGCTATTTCTAATTTGTTGTGTTGTTAATTTGTGTAACATCATGATTGTAAACTATTATTTAAAAAAAGTCCCGCTGAGTTTCTGGCTGTTTCTTCCCAGGACAGAGGTTTTTTTCCGAACCAGTGGTAATCAAACAAAAGAGTGACTTTCAATCAGTATTATTTATAATCTATATTGAATAAAAAAGTTTCTGTTTCTCTTTACAATTGTTTCATACTTTTAAAAAAGAAATCTAGCTGATTAAACCATGCAAATTCGATCAGTGCCATTGTTATAAATAAAACAAAGCAACGATCAACGATTTATAGAGCCAGATGCGCGGCGCATCATTTGTTTTGTTCACAGAAATGACATCGCTGCAGCAGGAAATATAATTAGTGCGCTTTGTTTGCATTATTGCTTGTACACTCCTGGAAAATGTAATTAATTAAAATTAAGAAAAGTTGCGTGTTTTATGTCTATAATAGTAAAAGAAGCCAAGTGGGCTTTTTTATAGAATAAGTTTATTGTTACCTAATTATAATTGGATACTGTGGATCATACACATCTACATATATATATATATACTTAATGTAATTCCGCAGGGCTGATAACATATTTGCATTTCGATTAAGAATTACAATACAAATACAATTTCACCCCTGAGGACGAACATAGAATGCCTCGTTTTCAGTAAAAAGGGTCTCAGTTTCTCTACACTCACCATATGAAACGCAGCAGCATTAAGCTGTGATTTTATGCTGGTATTAGTTTAGTTTAGTTTAGTTTAGGACGGGCTGTTTTCCGCAACTCCACGTCTATGCGCGTATTTTGCGTGTGGGCAGGAATAATGTGATTATTCGAGCCATGAGATCTCCCCGAAGAAGTTCAACAGTCCCTTGATGTAGCATGCAACTTCGGGGAGTGATCCCGGCGTGCCGAGATGTTTAGCCCTGTACGTAGCGACCTCCGCACATTTCAGTAGCACGTGGGCCGCCGTTTCTTCCTCCCCCATACATGCCCTGCACAGGGGACTATCTGTAACACCTATAGTAAATAAATGTTTATTAAAGGTGCCGTGTCATGTGATAGCACTTGTTACTATCCTGTGAACTGCGGCTTGTTCAGTCTCATTAAAACTTTGGTTAAGCGACTGTTTATTTCAGGCAGGACCTCGCTAGCTTGTCTACAGTCTACTAGATTTTTCCAAAGCTGAGCATGTTGATTAGTGAAGTGTCTACGTACTAGTGAACGAACGTTACCAAAGGGGATTGGTATGACTGGTTCCGGCCCTATAGTGGCCAGAGCCGATCCTCTTCTGGCCAGTTCGTCTGCTGCATCGTTGCCTCTGAATCCACTGTGTCCCATTATTCATTGCAGAGTCACATTGTTGTTTTTACATACCTCATTTAATCGTTGATGGCATTCAAATATTAGTCCTGAGTTCACCACATTGCAACTCAGAGCTTGTAGTACCGCTCTACTGTCGGTCAGTATTCTGATGGGGAAGTCATTAACCTTCCTAGCATCTATTGCTATGGCCGCTTGAATGATATCCATACATTTCGCCTGAAAGACTGTTATAGGTACCCAGCGGTGTGCATATGTAGATATTGAGGTCTTCAGAGAAAGTTCCAGAACCTACACCTTCATTTGTTTTAGAACCATCAGTGAAAACTCTAAGTTCTTTTGGGCTTAGTCCTTCCGGCTGGTTGATTTCATTTAATTGTATCTTGTACTTCTTATCAAAAAATAATTGTTTTCGATATAAATGTATTTGGCTTATAGGATAGGAATTTTTGAGTGAATTCTATCAACTATGCCTGTGTAAAGGACACTATACTTATTAAAAAGCTTTAGGGTCTTGAGTCTGATGGCAGCTAAAGTCGCTTCTTGTTGTATATGTAGATGAAGTGGAGTTAGCTCCAGCATCGCTTCTAAGGCTGCTGTTGGCGTAGTTCTCATGCAGCCTATGGCAGCCATACATGCCAGTCTCTGGTAGCACTGAAGCTTCTTAATTGTTGTGGTTTCATTTGTCTTAGTCAACCATACCAGAGCGCCGTATGTGATAATGGGCCGAATTACAGTTTTGTAAAGCCATAGTATGGTTTTTGGCGTCAGTCCCCATCTTTTGCAAATCATGTTTCTGCATTGCCAGAAAGTTATAATAGCTTTGTTGATTTTGTTTTCTATGTGTTTATTCCAGTTAAGTTTGCTGTCCAAGGTAAGACCTAAATATTTTACCTCAGAAGATAGCTGGAGTTTTGTGCTGAAAAGACTTGGAATATGATAGTTATTCAGCATTCGTTTTTTTTGTGAACATTACTAAAACCGTTTCATTTGGATTGACGGTTAAATCGTATTCCCTGCACCATCTCTCCACTATACGGAGAGCCGCTTGGGTCAGGTCGCACACTATGCTTGCTGTCTTTCAACAGACGAGTATTGTCAGGTCATCAGCATAACCTACTGTGTAGAAGTGATTGACCTTTAATTTGCTGATGAGTTCATTAATGACCATATTCCACAGGAGAGGTGAGAGAACCCCACCCTGCGGGCAGCCTTTCTTAATTTGGATTGGTTGAGATTCACAAGCAATCTTTATTATTCGTGTACTGAGCATGTATACTATCCAGTCGATCAGTGCCGGTTCAACTTTATGTCGACTGAGTGCACCTTTTATGCTGGAGAAGTTCGTTCTGTCAAAAGCACCTTCTATATCTATGAAGGAACCTAGACATATTCCTATGTTTTGAATGGCCTCTTCAATCTTTGTAATTACCTGGTGACGTGCCGATTCTGTTGATTTGCCTAGACTGTAGGCGTGTTGCTTGTCGTGTAATGGTAAGTTCATTAGCGCCGACCCCTTAATTCCCTTTCACACATCCTCTCCATCGCCTTTAGAAGAAAGAATGTGAAGCTAATGGGCCTGTAGGATTTAGGGTCAGTGTACGCTCTTACCTGGTTTGGGTATGAATGTGACTTTCACTTCCCCCCATCCCCTAGGAACATATTTAAGCCAGACAGGCTCTCATTATGGCATCAAGTCTGACTATTAGGGTTTTACCCCCCCCCCCCCACTGTGGGAGTGCCGGGAATATGCCGTCAGGTTCTGCCAACTTATAGGGGAGGAAACTTTGAACGGCCTAATGGATTTTGTCCATCGTTACCACTCTTTGTGCTTAATTCCAGTCTTCTGCTGTTGGTGTCAGTACGTCGTCATGCCGGTTTGCCTCCTGGGTTACGCAGCAACCTGGGAAGTACGTTTCAATTAGGATGCGTTGGGCTTCATCCGGCGATGTTGAGTAGCTACCGTCGGATTTCTTTAGATACATGGATCTCGACGTATTCTGTTTAGCTAGAATATTCCTTATCCTATTTGCTTGTTCGCAGGTTTCTATGTTGCCACAGAATTTACGCCACCCAGTCGAGCGTCGATACCTGATACATTTTTTGTATTCAGACTTAGCTATCTTATATAGTAGCCAGTCTTCATCCATTGAGTTATTCATGGCCCTATTTCGGGCTTTTCTTACCTTCTTACGTTTCCTATCTAGTTCTTTACCCCACCACGGTTGCTTTATCTCACCATGCCTTAGTGGAGTAATCTCTGGACATGAATCATAGTAGCTATCTATCACGGCATTAGTAACAGCTGCTACCTGTTCCTTTAGGAGCGACTGATCTGCTATAGTATTTATCCCCTCAAAACCCGCGAGCGAAAACGTCAGCCTATTTAGGTATTTTGTTTTATCCGTCTTGCGAGGATTTCTCCATGGTGGTGGAGAGAGGATATCGACCTGTAGTGCGAAGCAGATCCATCTATGGTCTGAGCATGAGGCCTCTTTCGACACATGCCATCCCGTAATTATTTTAGCTGCTCCTTCTGTTGCAAGTGTGAGGTCGATTATAGTGCGACAGCGTTTGTTTATGAAAGTTGGTTTAGAACCTATGTTTAAAATGCTTAGGTTAGTGCTAAATAAATATTCAACTAAAACCTTACCTCGTTCATTTGGTCTTTCCATTCCCCAGAAGGGATGATGTGCGTTGGAGTCCGTCCCGATCACAACCTCTAGTCCGGTCCTCTCGCAGAAGTTTACCAGCCTGCCGAGGTCATGACAGGTAGGAGTGTCTTCTTCCGGCATGTAGACCAAGGCCACGACTAATCTTCTCTCCTGTGTGTATTGTATTGCCACGGCATACATGTCTCTAGAACAGAAATCTGTTAATGGTTGTGCACAGATATCTTTAGTAGTGTAAATACACGCTCTAGGCTTGTCGTGTTCAGAGTTGTAGAATAGCTTTTTCTTTTAGGTTGTTTAGGCCTTTAATTTAACCAGTCCCAACCCACGGCTCCTGGATTAAGGCTATGGCAGTCCTTTGAACCTCCAACCACTTGCGTAATTGAGCCGACGCAGTTTCGCTATGGTGGAGGTTGGCCGGCACTAGGCTAGTTTTGGACGAAGGTCACGCCATCATTGATCGCGTCCTCCCTATCCCTGCCCAAAAATAGGCCTGCCAGCAGATCTCGGTTTTCATCGTCAGCCACCGATTTGGAAGTGGTTGGCATAATGCAGTCCTCTTCGTCACTCAGTGAGCTGCCGCTGAGCCCGATCTCTGCTGGGGGCTTAGGCTTAATTGTGCAGGCCGTTTTTTCACTGGACTTGGCCTCCAGTGTTTCCGCTGTACCGGTAACCATGGCTCCGGTATCCATAACTTTCGGGTTATTTTCTGCCTCTTTGCTCGGTGGAATGTCAAAAAATTTACCTCCACGACCCTGGAATTTTACGTATACCGCCCCGCATACACATGCGAGACGGCGTCCGGCCTTCATCAGGGTCGGGATATGATCCTCCGGCACCGAAACAACGAGGAACCACCTGTCCGTCTGCTTATCAGCCTTGAGTAACAGCCAGTCCCTGATGTTAACCCAGCGGTTCTGGTACGCCAGCATGCGACCAATGTCGCGTGAGTCTTTCCAGGCTCCTTGGGCATCAGGGATAAGAATACCACATTTAACTATTTGTGGTATCTCTGACTATTTCTTTATGGTCAGAAAGGTTTTGGATTTAAGGTCGGGGGTAGCAATATTCCCCTTCAACCAATCCAGAACCTTCTGATCGTCACACCACAGTTTCAGGACACCCTCCGTGTAAATGGGTTTCCGTATTGCCACGAGGATGTCATCTGCTACTTCCTTCGTAATGTGACCTGAACGCGCACACGTTAAGGGCACACCCAAATCTGCTTTAGCAGCGGAAGCGTAGCTCGTTCTTGCAGCCTTCGGTTGCTGTTCGAGTCGCACTTTTTTGTGTACCCGCTAGGCGAGGTGGACTCTTTCAGCATCCTTTTGGCTGCTCTTTCCTTCTTCCCAGGACGCTTGGCCGCTCGCTGCTTCCTGGCGGATATCCTAGAGCTGGTTCCCGCGGCCGCGACTTCCACTTGGGCTGGATTTTTATCCTTCCCAGCTTTAGCGCTGCTACTGGTTCCAGCGCCAAGCACCCCAGTCGCAGTAGCTTGCCCAGCCTCCTTGGTTTTAGTTTCAGAAGCAGCTAATGCGGTTCGTTCTCTTTGGCCTTTTTCCCGCTGCTTCTTGTTCTTCTTTTTGGCCTTTCCACTACTGCCTGCAGGGATAGACCCTCCTGATGGTCCGTCAGGTCGGCAAGTCACCTTTTTGGGTGCCTTGCCTTTCCCCTTACGGCTCACCACCTGCCAGGCAGCAGGGAAAAGGTCGTCAGTTCTTTGTGGCTCCACAGTTTTGTTACTCGCGGGTTCTTGTTCTTTTTTCTCGTCCAGCTCCTCAGGTTTGGAACTGGTTTTGGAAACGTTCAGCGAGGTAGTAGTCCCTTGGTGGGGCCACCTACCCTGGACGGTACTGTCCGTAGAACCGTCGGTTTAGTGACGGTTCACCCTTGTCCTTTGGTGTCTCTGGTAAGCACCTATGACACCTCTCCCTCTTATTCGACCTTAAATTGTCCATAACTTTTGTTCTTTCAAATTCGTCCCCCCGGCTTCCCACACTCCATGGAGCCCGCAACTTTGGGAACGCCCTACTTTAAAAACGAATTTCAGGCGTTAGGATTGCCGGGAGAATATAGGGACGCGAAGTTGGCTCACAGCGCGACATCGAGAGCTCGATTCAGCTGGTAGATGGGGCTGACAAGGCACATCCCCACCACCCGAATAAACTGTCACTTGCTCCGTCAGCATGGCCTTTACCACCACCCAGCCCCCTTTTTAGGAAAACTAGGCAGCCCCCACATCCCTCGCGTGCGACCCTCTGACGGGACGCTTCGCCATTTCCCTATCTGTGGCTAGCAGATAGGGCCACCGTTTAGCTTGAAATCCAGACCAAAGAGGGCGTGTTGCGTCTCGCCACTATATACCCCAGCGACGATCGGCTCGACCCTCCAGGACTCCTTCATCCCCGCGTACGGCGCTCAACTGCGCAGGTCCTAGCGCAGGTGGGTGTGTTAGTCCACCGGATACACCCACTCTCTCCGGCGGAGCCGTCCCTTTCTCCTTTCTCATCCGGGCTTGGGACCGGCAATGGCGGACTTTTACGCTGATATTATTTGTGAACGTGGTCCTACCCCGGTCGAACCAACCCATTCGCGGTAAAACCATAATATAGTTGCACCGTGGCTCTATCACGCGCTCGAGGTTAGCGTTTGTGAAGGTACTTGCGTGTGAAAAGTCAAAAGTAAATTAAAGTAACAGTCAATTTAAGTTGATGAAATCTGTAAATATTGAGCAAAGGCCCGCTCGACCGTGTAATGGCGGTGTAAGAATATCCACTGCCCCATATCTTACCATGGGTGTCGTGAGAGGTGATAGAGTAAAATAAACTTAGAAATGGGCGGCGGCGTATTTCTTATAATAACTAAAAAAATAAATAAACTGCGGTTGCCAACCCGTACGCCACGCGAGGCAATCGTGCCATCGGTAATCAATATGTAGCCGGGTTTTTGCTGAATGTCACTTTCCTATTTTTGTTTTTTACATAGATACGATTTAATCGTTTCACGCTTGGTCGGGTCAACAACATCAATCGCGTAGAAAATTATTTTCACACATCGATAAATTCGTAAATAACTATTTCACATCTCATTTCAACAGTACATAATCATATCGTATTACATTGTACCAAATTTTCCACATCAGTAATTCCCGAATTCGCTTACTATATAATGTTTTATACAATTGTTATGAGAACATTTAGAAATAGCATGGTAGCGAATACCTCATTCTCAGGGTTTATTATCAGTCAAATACTCTTTAGTAGTATAAACACCCTTACAAGACAATTTTTGCTTTTTAAACCTTTTGATAGAAAAGGTGTGCATATTTTCGGAGACTTTGGTGTAAACGAGTATACATTGCCCCATGAAGGAGTTACTGGCTCTTTGGAGTCGAGTAACTGGTAAGACTAACTTATGCTTGTTCCTAGTATTTACAAAATGTACATCACTATTTTTAATAAACCTATTTTTGTTTTTGGTGTACATACATTAAATTCTCGTAAATATATTGAGAGGCCAAAGTTAATATATATTTTTTATTTTTCTTAAGGGAAGTCCTTCGAACTTTGGTTATAAATTGTTCTTATGGCTCCCTTTTGAATAACAACAATAGTTTCAATGTTAGTCGCATTACGCATAGCAAGATTCCATATGACATTATGCTTTGGAAATAACTAAAATAAATTAATCTAGCTGTTTCAACACATGTAAGGCATCTAATCTTTTTTACAGCATATGCTGCAGAACTAAGTTTGTTAGCTAGTTAAAATATGTGAGGGTCCTATTTAAGGTTCGCGTCAACTGTAATTCCGAGAAAAACAGTGGATTCAACAAGGCCAAGATCCTTCCTATTTAAAAGTACATTGGTATTCACCTGTTTAACATAAGGTGTAGTGAATTTAATACATTTCGTTTTATTACAGTTCAAAAGAAAATTATTAACGATAAACCACTATACTACTTTTTATATAGCATTATTCACTTCATCATATTTAAATAATTGTACAATAACTTAAACAGAAATCCCCCATAGATCTGCCATTGATCTGCTGTTAATATTAATAAGTTGTGGCTTGTGGTGCAGACAAGAGCTGTAATAGTCTTCGCGCTTGTGTCTGGCCCGTTAATGAGGGCTAATAATCTTCCACTCACCAGATGTCGCTACTAGCGACTGAGGTAAAGTTTTTTTGTCACACAGTGTCATTTAATTGAGAAATTAGTTTTAAATAATAGTTTATCATTGTCTAGAGTATTATATTAATATATAACACAATGCGTCAGTGATTTTTTGCACATTATAACTCTTTTGTTTTAAAGTCGTCTTTTAGTTATATTTATAATTTGGTTTATTCATTTCTAATGTAATTAATATAAAATATAACTAATAGTACAGAAAGAAACCTTAAAGATTACATTTTCCTAAGAAATTATCGTAGTATAAAAGCATCACAGTCGATTGGATTACGATTAAGGTTCCAAAAAGTGTGAAATTATTTTTTTTTTGCTTTATGATCTTGATGAGAGCTCTATTATAGTAAACTGGATACTGTTGCTTAGTTCTTTGAAACACAAGAGACGAATTTACGAGGGTGAATTGAAAAGTACTCGGCCTAACCAAGAAAATAAACACATACTAAATCAGTTATATTTTTATTTTTCTACATAATCACCATCAAGTTCAATACACTTTTGCCACCTCCCCTTCCAAGCATTTAGACCGTTGAAAAAAAATTATTCTTCCTTAGAGTCAAAATATGCGTCTACAGCTGCTTTGACCTCGTCGTTTGTCGAAAATCTTTGACCTCCCAAGTGCTTTTTAGGTTAGGGAACAGAAAGAAGTCTGATGGTGCCAGATCAGTTGAATACGGCGGATGCGGTAACAGTTCAAAGCCACAGTTGTGAATTTCAGGCATTGACTGTACTGACGTGTGAACACGGGCGTTATCTTGATGAAACAGGACTTTTCTTCTGAGCATTCCTCGACGTTTTTCTTTTATTTCCTCTCGTAAACGACGTAGTAAGGTGCAGTAGTAATCAGAGTTTATAGTCTGACCCCTTTCAAGATAATCAATCATAATCACACCTTTCGAGTCCCAGAATACTGAAGCCATCACCTTATTTGCCGACAAAATCGACTTAGCCTTTTTAGGGGGTGGTGAACCAGGTCTTCTCCACTGTTTTGATTGTTGTTTTGTTTCCGGTGTACAGTAATGAACCCATGTTTCGTCTATAGTAACAAAACGATTCAAAAAATCATCTGCATCGGCTTCAAATAACTCCAAACAGTCGCGTGAAATAGTCAATCGCGTCCTTTTTTGTTCAACTGAAAGCAGTCGCGGAACCCACCTCGCAGACACCTTGTGGAAACCCAACTCGTTGACAATGATGTTTTGAGTTCATTCATAAGAGATGCCTGTAATCTCGGCTATCTCTCTCATTTTTAATCTGCGGTCTCCCATTATTAAATCAAGTACTTTTTAATATTTTCGTCAGTAGTTGACGTCGAAGGCCTTCCAGAGCGGGGTTCATCTTTCACACTCTCTCTACCACGCTTAAATTCTGCTATCCATTTTTTGACGGATGAATATGACAGAGCACAATCGCCTAATGTACTGACCATGTCATCATGGATGGCTTTTGATAATAGCCCCTTCTTATGGAGGTACTTAATGACGGCACGCCGCTCGATTTGCTCCATTCGCGGAAATTATGTCCGATTACTTTGTTAATAAATTTATAAAATCACAACTAATTATCGCACACGTTTCGAACTTCACACAATGAACTAGTCTGAACTGAACTAAATAATGTTGGTAGATTTGATTTTTAGAATTGAATGGATCTGTGTTAGGCCGAGTACTTTTCAATCCACCCTCGTATTAATTAAAGTCATATAGTACATACTTCACTGTAAAAACACGATAAAACTAGCGATCAACCCCGGTTTCGCAAGAGATCTCAGCAACAGCGCCACCTACCGGGTTCAAATATAAATTTAAATTCTGTAGGGAACCATTCAAATACACAAAAACATCATCATAATAGATCGAGCCGTTTTTGAATTTTGCGAGACTAATCGACAGCAATTAATTTTTACATATAGGGATTGCCTTTATGACATGCGAGTTTTTATATATAGAGATTACCTTTATGACATGCGAGTTTTTATATAAAACGCAAACGATAATAATATTACTAATTGAAATTACGGATGCACATCAGGCGGTAGGACACTTCTGCCTCATAGCCCGTCTGGGTAGATATACCACCCGCTTACCTAACACAGCCACCAAAAAAGTACTTGCACTACT
>JAVANC010000013.1:780772-939287 GCA_033319125.1 Parnassius glacialis | reverse complement strand
GTGGCAAGCCAGCTCAGTCCATCTCATGGTGAATGAATGCTATTGCCCACAGGCCCCGATCAAGAATCAAAATGCAGATGTGCTGTAACTTC
Organism: Parnassius glacialis; assembly: GCA_033319125.1. Taxonomy (NCBI): domain Eukaryota; kingdom Metazoa; phylum Arthropoda; class Insecta; order Lepidoptera; family Papilionidae; genus Parnassius; species Parnassius glacialis. Next base: position 939,195 of record JAVANC010000013.1, on the reverse strand, counting down.
TGAGTACTTAGATGGAATGCCTCGCTTCCAACAATAAACGTGTGTCGGCTGTGTTTCTGTGTTTACTGTGTTTATTACACCGCGGCACAAAGCTGAGGTGGATAGGCATCCGACAAATAGACATTTGTTGCTATATTAATGTTGATGTAATATATATAATGTTATATAGATATACTCTCGGTATCAGATTCTATAACTGTAAGTTAGATTATTTTTAATACTTTCGATTTTAATGTAAACTTGATTAAGGGTTCTCGATGATATCGCGAAATAAAATTACCTGTCCGGAACCGACACCATTTAATTTTTTGCCAACTTCAAAAAATAATTTTCGTAATTTGTGTGTGATTTATTTTTGCATGTTAGTTACGCGATATTATTTTCAATGGTATCGGTTCACAATTTTACAAATTTTTCAAATAAAAAATTTATAATTTAGCGGTGGTTTCGGTAAATTTTAAAAACTTTAAAGTTCTAACCATAAAGTGACAAAATAGAAGTAATTTTTTAACTGAAATTAACTAAAAAGGACATTTTTAATTACACTAGACGTTGGGGCTTTAATTTTTCTATACACTATGTCTTAGCTACGACTCCCAAAATGGGCTTTTACTTTTTACAAAGTAATTTTTTCGTACAAATTCACGCAGACACCCTTTAACAGTATTATATTTTGAATCTATGAACCTTGAAACGTGGTATTGAAATTTGGATTTAAAAAATAAATGCTACAGGACATTTCCTCCAGAGCGGTGTGTTAAATATTCTTACAAGGGAATGAGTTTAAGAAAAAAATGTATTTAGACTTCTGTTAACTCAACACTTTCCCTTGAGAAACAGCAGATGTCGTGGGACCAATAACTACAAGACGGAGCATTATAACATTCAAGATTTCTTTTTAAAAGTTTCGTAAAGATGCTTTCACGAAAAACGTCCAACGGTAGTCCATTACAATTTTTTTGGTTTTTATAGTATACTAGTGACCAGCTCCGTCTTCTTTCGGAATATATTCCACATTAATGTAGAGTTATTTAGATTTAATGTAATAGTCGAAGTTCTTTATTTCATATTATAAATTTTTCTATTTAAAAATAAAATTGTCTAGTTGTTTTGGATAAATAATGGTCAAAATTGCTCCTGAAATTGCTCTCTATCTGTCCAGGAACTATCATTAAAATTGATTCAGCCATTTCAAAGATATGTAGCTCAGACAAATAGACAGACAGACAGATTTAAAAAATATGGTGACTCAAGTTACAATGGCATGTTTTGATTGCATGGCAGCTCAATAAAAATCTGTTTTTTCGATATTAGAGATATACAGTTTAATTTAACTTGTATATACTCGTACTTATAGATAATTCTACGGGTCTAGAGAATCTTCCTGGAGAAAGACTTCCGAACGAAGGCAGTGGCTTGCTCTTACTAAACCACGCAAAAATTTATCACCATAATTAATTGATCAAAATAACTTACCTGTAAGTGTTCTTCAATCAAAATTATATGAAGTTGATGCTTCCTCTGTGTTTGTATACTTCACTCGTCAATAACACACTTGTCAACGCTAACATCACTCTTAATTATTAATGGCCTATTACAAGAAATGACAAAAGTTTTTGAATGTATTAGCTTGTTGCCTTTCTAAAATATTTAATGCTCATACCACTTGTTTTAGGACAAGAAGGGAATGATTGCCTGGTACTATGTACAGTAAAAAATAATGTATTCTCTTATTAAATACTTTACCTATCTAGCTGTTTGATTTATTGCACGGGGCTTAGGGTTTTTTGCAAATAAACAACAAATTTACTGAATTTCATACAGTTTTAGTGACTATATGTGATATTGTGAGGTAACTGATAAAATACACATGCTGTATAGTATAGTATAATTAGCAAATATAGTTTTATTTTTTTGGTGAAATTTAGCTATGTATTAACCAAATTGTGTGGCAGTTCAGCTTTTGATTGTATTCTATTTTTTTAATCGTATAAATATCAGAAAAGAACCGTTTAACATCATAATATAAAGGGAAATCAAAATAGAAAGAACAATAAAATAATTTCATACTTTTACGGTAGCACCAACCACGATTTCAGACAATAGACATATTGTACATACTAATTAGAGAGTAATAATTATTTTTATGTTTTACATACATAAATACCTCCCTCACAGCATTACCGCAGCAAGGTAACTTTTGTTGCAACCGATGGATAGTCCTCAAAGGCGATATTACATAACAGTTGAATTTCAGGGTAAGAATTTAAAAAAGTCGGTACTTTTTTTAACAAGGTAGTATCACTTTAAGTTTTTGTAATTAACTATCAGGCTCATGAAGATTAGAAGGTTACTTGTTCTTCTTGATTCTGTGTTTTAAGATTGTGGAGAATAGTTTATAAAATTCCCATGAATTTTATGCATTTATATTTTTTTAATAGCAAAACCATCAACTTTATTTATTTATCTATTAATTTCGGTAAACAAACTTAGAGACAATTTTCCTATAAGTTTAGGAGTTTGATTTCTGTTTTATTTCCTAGTTAATTTTCCTGGATTCTTTGCATACGAGAGATTTACCTTGAGATGTAATTTATAGGGCGAAAAAGAAATTCTTATATTTTACAAGATCAATTTTACAAGATTTGTTGTTTTTTTGACCAGAAAACAATATGACACCAGTATGAACTGAAAGGATTTTCATTGTTTAAACAACCTCTGTAATTGGATTACTTAAAATCAAAATATGATTTTTGATTTTTAATTGAGATTCAAAATTATTATTCCTATTCTTCACAAGAAAGCACATAGTTAAATTCAAAATGTTTTGTATATATTTAACCACAAGAGATAGCTGGACGAACAGATATTTATTTGTCTATAAAATAAGCAAATGTTCTATATCATTGCAGTGGACTGTAATTTAAATAACTGACTTATATTTTTGTGAAATATTTGGGTTTTAATTCAGACATGAAAATGCTATAATTTTACAAATTTTATGCATGTTTGTTTAAGATTTATGAAGATCCTTTGATCTTATATGAAAAAATTCTATACGAAATTAGAAGTCACTTGGGTTTTGCTTAGGATCTTTCTTTATAATCATTGGTTAACTCTGATAAAAGTGATGCTCTTCTTATCCATATAACAGTTTATTGCAGTCATTTACAGCTTCATTAATATCTTTATCAGTCTTCTGAATAAGACCAATAAATACAATATTAATATTTGAAATTATGGGGCTTGTTTTTCATAAAATAACTTTTATTCTTCGATTAGGAACATGTTAAAAAATTAATAGTTTACATTTCAGTAGCAAAAAGAATATGAATATTCATATAAAATACAATTCAATGCCTCGTGTCCGCATGGTGGCACGCAAGGTTGATATGTTTTGTACAGACTCTCGTTCTTGCTCATACATAGATTTTATATTGAGTTATATAACGCAGTAAGCAGTGATATTATTATTTTTATTTACCTGTATTTTATATTTTTAAATTATATATTATGTCACCAAATTAAAAAGTAGCGTTCCACTCAATTAACTTATACCAGCTCTATATTGCTCTTATATAATTAACAAGTGCACTATAGCCAGAGAAGATTATTATTTCGATTACTATAAAAAAATTGAAATAATTTTACTTGGACGTCAGTTGGTCAGTATGGATGTGAACAAGATATCTTATATCTATATTATGATATCAAGATATCTGATATCTATCAAAATCTGAACTTATTGATTTGATTTTTAGCTTTGTATTTTAATCCTGGGGAAGCTATTTTAACTTGACTGTTGTAAACCGTTCCGTTTATTTCTTTATATTAATTATTTGACAATTTTTTTTCGATACTAAACACGAATCACTGGTATCAAATAGTCAAAAAAATTTCATGTTAAATAAACAGAAACATTTTTTCGTTTTTATACATTTAAACGAAACTCGTTTTACGATAACTAATAAAAGTAACTTGATTATTAAAACATTACATGATAGATCGAGATGTGCACTTTTAGATTTTCAAGTTTTTGAAAAAGATATTTAATTAATGCATTGATCTATGTGATAACCATATATCATTTAACATTAGTAGATAGAGTGCACTCATTCATTATTGGTTCCAATCGGCATTTATTCCTACTAATATTTCAATTAGCAACTGGTATTCTACACTATACAAACTGGACCAAATACCGTAGTTATATAGGCTACTGAAAGATCGATGAGAAAATACTCCAAAACGCTTCTATATCTATATTTGTATAAAGCTGAAGTCATAAACAAACTGACAGTTCACCCAATGGTAAGTGGATATTGCAGTTCATGGACACCTGCAGCCAACTATAACAAATACGGCTGCTGATGCGTTGTCACCTGTGAGAACTATTGCCTCCATGCCAATAATTATATTTGGAGAAAAAAACGTAGCACAGGAGCTAAGCGCTCGCTGTTTTATTAAATTTACAGGATACGAGCAACCCGGTTTCAATCCCTGCCTAAAGATAAATGAAAACATAGTGAGGGAACCTGCGTGGCTTAGGAATGATAATCATCGAAAAAAAGACAATTCTGCTAACGCATTTGAAGTACGCGACGGATTTTTTGCTCCATAACACTGTGAGAGGCACGTTTTCAACTGTGGGAGGTAATATTGGCTGTTACTTTAATTTAAAAAAAAGTCTCGCTGGGTTTCTTGCTGGTTCTTCCTAGGATTTTTTTCGAACCAGTGGTAAAGTAGAAATAACTTTCATTACCAGTGGTAAAGTAGAATAACTTTAATTTCATTAAGAATTACACATGTGATCTATATTGAATAAAACAATATTCTATTCTATTCTATTTAAGTATTTTTTTATAGGATAAGGGTGACAAACGAGCACACAGTCCACCTGATGGTAAGTGGTTGCTGCGGCCCATAGACATCTACATCTATCCTCGTTTGCGAATCAAAATGCAGATGCGTTGTCACCCGTGAGGACTACGATGGAATGCCTCATTTCCAGTAAAAAGGGCCACCGGCCACCTGCACTCACCTAACGAAACGTAGAGGTAAACCTCTACTAGAAGCTGGTATTCTGTGAGGTCGTGGTACCACCCCGGTTCGAGCCGGCCCATCCGTGCGACAGTAAAAGCTGCCGCGTGGCTCTACCACTGTTAATTATTTAATTATTCCCCTGGTATTGCAGTTGTTAAACGCTGGTAATGCATCTGCAATTTTCCTGCTGTAGTAGTTGTTCATGGGTGGCGGTAGTAACTTAACGTGGGCCGCATGGTCGTTTGTCCCCATATTATAATTAAAAAATTGAAGAATGATTTATTTTCGTTAAAAGGTACATTATTCCATACACTCAGCATTACTTATCCTTTCACTTACAGCAATGTTGAGTTAATTAAATACAGAACTTTGTACGTGTGTCGCTTAGCATTTATATTAAATTTATATAACCAATTGAGTTATCTCACGGAGAAAAGTTACACATGATGTTTTAAACGCCAGTTTTTGAACTTCGTTACATTGTGACTTTATAAATATGTAATGTGTTATTTCATCATCATCACCATTACGGACCTTCACAAGTTCACTGCTGAATATTGCCTCGTTCAAGAAATGCCACAACACTTGACACTGAACCACTTGCATATAGGTGCTTTCTTGCATTTTTTGGGGGCCCGCGGGACAAGGAGTTAAGGCGGCCGACCCTTCTAAAGGAGATGGCAACAAAGACGAGACCAGTCGTGAGTGGACGCTCAAGCGTATCAAATAGCATCATTATTTTTTATTTGTTAATTTAACCATGGAGGCGGCTATTGTATGCAACACAAGTTGTCACTTCATATAGTAGAAGAAACTATATACCTGCACTAAAGTTTTATCCTGGCCTCGTCGTCACAAAATTCGTAATCTGATTTTATCCCAGTCGGTCGGTCGGGGGTCAAAGACAGATTACACAGTTGAGCTAATTGGATCGCCATTTTTGTTCGTGTGGTTCCAATTTCGAATCGAGGTTTAGACCAAAATCAATATTTGGGTTATATTGTTAAAACATTTTCAAGAGCAATCTGGACTCAGAAAGTTGATGGTGTTTCATCCCCACGCCTCGAAAAGCATGTAAAGACATCGGTCATGCTGCAGAATTCTCTCCAATTGTGTAGGATTGTCGTTCCATCTGACTATGACAGTGAGGGAGTAGAAAGTGCACCTATGCTAGCGTACACGCTCGTACACTATAATCTCTATAGTGTATATATAATCACTATAGTCTCCGTTGAGACTGGCTGCCGTGACCAGATTTTTTATTTATTTATTTATCCTTTCATGCACAAAGTAGTACATATGACGCACTTAATGCCATAGGAAATTCTCTCCCAGTCAACCATTAGGCTAAACAGAGATAGATATATACATTTTTGTTATAGGTATGACTGTGCTCGGTACTCAACTGAGAAATTAAATAATGCACATAACATGTGTATTAACGACGAACATATCACCACGCTTCAAGCTAAACTGAGTTACGTGATCAGAAATTGATTGCATTACTTTCATTGCTTCAAATTACATTAAATTTATATAAACTTGAATTTGGCGAACGACGAAATATAAATGGAATGCAAATGCACAAATACTGTGTGCTGCTTTAATCGTGCTGCTAGGATTAACAAATATCGACATTTTCGTTATTTATTTCGGTCTGATAATGATGAGGATGATGATAGGAATTGTATTTAAGCATTTTAAATATACGTATTATTACGAGAACGATTGTCCGTCAGCGGTCATGACCTATATCTGGATACGCTACAAAGGATTGGAAATTTGAACTTCCACAGCTTCAGCGATTTGAAATGATTCCGACGTATGTTGATGTTTACCGGGTAGCGGTAAATATATGCTCCTGTTATTTATTTAAAGCAGTATTCCGTTTTAAAATTTGGTTTTATTTTCCTCACAAACTTTGCAAAAAGAACGAGTATATTAAAAATTAGAAAACAAATAGAAAAAAAAAACACCGAGTGAAGCAGAGTTGCAGCTCAAGCTTATTACTGATATCGCAGACTGCAATTGGTCAGGGTAATTTTATAACAAATTCATAAATCGGGGGTTGAAATATCGGCTAGAGCTATTTTTAAATTAAGACGTTAGATAAACGATTTTTTTAAACAAAGAGTTTTCAAATAAAGATTAAAATAATAGAGAGTCAGAAATAAAGTAAAGTCAAATTCAAGATACTCAGATTGTATCGGATGGAAAGATAGACGCTAGCAAAATTTTCCACTTTATTAACACACTAACAGCCTGCTGAAAAAGAAAAAGAAGATTATGTTCCATTATTAGCATAGCCCAGTGAATTAAAGTGGCAGTGGCAAATAGCAGCCAAAATAGTCAGCCATATAGCTCAGTAAACGGACAGTCGGAAAGGTTCGAGAGTGGCCACCCTCGTATTATTAAGTGGTGTGTAGGATGCCCCCCCCCACTAGTTTAAGTAAAGACCTGCTAAGACACACAGGAAGTCGATAGGTGCAGGTAGCTCTGGCTCACGTGTTGATTAATACTACTGACTTCCGCCAAGTTTAAAAACTTTATTAAACAAAGGTTGTAAAAAATGTATATACTATAAATATAATTATAATATTAAGAAATTTATGGATGACAATAACCCCTGGGAATGAGGTGGTCGCTACCATGCTGTTTCTAATTTGTTTTGTGCTGTTAATTATTGTGTAACTTAAATGATTTTAAACTGTTCTTTTTTTAAATACACTGGGTTTTTGCTGGTTCTTCCCAAGATAGAGGTATTTTCCCGACCAGGGGTAAATAAAACATTTCAACGAGAGTGACTTCCAATAAGTATTATTTATAATCGATATTGAATAAAATAAAAATTCTTTGCTTATCATTTTTATTAAAAGTAGCAGAAACAAAAAGAAAAATCTAAACAAATTAACTGTGAATGCTGGGAATGCTAACGGACTGATTTTGATGCGGACTGAAGTAAATAACAATCAAAGTGATGGCACTAATCCACCGGAAAGCCGGAGACCAGTATAATTGAAAAACACTGATAAAAACTTCTGCTAAAATTAAGGAAGGATTTTATAAAGTTATGAAATATGCGTTTTGTGTGTTTAATTTTAACAGTAAATAATAAATAAAATAGTCGTTTATTGCCGTATTAATTAAATTAAACATAAAAAATAAAATTAGTATATATAAATAGTCCATAAATATTATTTTTCTTTATAAAACATAAATATTTGTCGCATTTAGTTTAAATTCTAAGAAGTCTATACGTGGTAGAGCCATGCTGCAGCTGTATTAGTAGTATAGTTGTAGCAGGAATGGGTCGGCTCGATCGGGGAAGGACCACGCTCTCACAGAATACCAGCGTAAAATAGCAGTTTAACACTGCTGTGTTTCGCATGGTGCGTGTAGAGAACCGGAGACCCTTTTTACTGGAAAAGAGGCATTCCATCTTAGTCCTCACGGGTGACAACGCATCTGCATTTTGATTCGCAAAAGAGGATAAATGTAGTGTCTATGGGCGACAGCAACCAACACTTACCATCAGATGGACTGTGTGCTCGTTTGTCACCCGATCCTATAAAAAAAAGTAATCATATTCTGATTAATTTAGAAAGAATGACAAACAATTTTATAACTTTCTCGTATGACATAAAGAAGACAATATTTAATAGATTTTTCAATCTTTAGATTATAGCAATTATCCATAGAATGAAATACAACACAAAAGTTTAATTGTTTCACTTTTATGAATAACTTTAACCTGAAGATTGAATAACCGGCCCTTTATAAAATTATTCTTGCATTATTGCTTAATTGAAAGCTTTGTCATTTTGTTTAAGAGAATGAAGGATTTTAATTTTGATAATCGCTATATGGAATGATCGAGAGAACGGATTAATTGCAGTAGGTCAATAGTGTAGTTGTCTAGTGTCCGACCGGCTCCTCGGAATAGCTTTTCATATCTAGAGAGAATTCGATCAGGCTTCTACAATATAGCCGTGATTGCAGAACGTAATTACGAGTAGATATTTTGATTAGTGAAATAAGACACAATCTTCCCACGTAACGTTTATCTTATGAAGTTGTACCAATTGATACCTTACAAAATTTCTAATTCACTTTGTGATTTAAATCAAGTGAGTAAAGAATAGTTTTTAAAAAATGAGTAAAGTCGGTGATAAGATATAGTCTATTGAAGAACTATAAATCCAACTTCGGGATATAAAATTATTTTGTTCTCTTTGTTTTTGTTTATGTTTGTTTATGTTTTCAGTTAAAGTTTTTTTTAATCGGAATAGTGGACTAAGGAATATTACATGGGATTGTATATCGTCTAAATAATTACATTAAAAACTTTATCCCTTATTTTGTCACGCCATTTTGTCATAATAATATCATCAAAATCATTCCACTCCTCCTTTCCTTGAAGTCGGATAAAATGTGTGTTACCTAGTTTGAAGAGCACCTCCCTCCTTATGCACTTACTACAATTTTTTTACTATTACTGCTTATTACACTTTTTATTAAAATTTTAAAGGAAAGGCATACCACGGTCAATAATACGACACGCGTTTCGCCTCTAAACGAAACATTATCATAAGAAATAGATTAGATGTAGTACATGAAATTCGAGTAAGTTATGTATAAAATTATTGAAATTTACAAGGTTCTCAGTTACAGTCACACATTATAGAAATGTGTCAAACTTTTTGGTAAGCTGTACATATAATCGTACTATTTGACGTAGCAATGTGTTAAAGTTTTTGTTTACTGCGTTTGCGTTGCGTCGGCGGACGGTAAACATATAACTTGTAAGCTAAACGGGTTAGGTGCTTAATAATAATGATGTTTGTTCATGTGAAATATATGAACATGATATAGACTAAAAATAAGGAAGGACAAAATAAATCATTTATCGATAATAGTGAATATTCTTCATTTATAAATACTAACAGCTGATATATGCTCCCTCACTCCCGCCCCCCTCCCCTCCTCCAAACGGGTTCCCGCCTTGTCGTGGCTCCGTTTGGTCACCCGCGGTAAACAAAGAGGAACCTACTTGGCTGGCCAGTGGTGTATAGCCGGCTCGAGATGGCCACTCCGAGTGGGCTTGGCGAGCCCACTTCAGATGTGTGCTGGTGGGCTGCGAGAGGGGTGTCTTCTCCTCCTATCGCTGCATCTGAGGTGGAGTCGCGGAGGAAGAAGAGTGCGTAACTCTGATGGGGCCACATTGTTGATGCGGTGGTGGTGGGGCAGCGGGGGTATAGGAGTGTCGGTATTGCGAGGTACTGCTCTCTACCATTCGCAGCCGAACATTTGCCTTCGGTGGAGTCATATTCCAGATCCGCTGCTGGGGTCGGGAAAGCTAGTGCTTCCAAGTGCTAGTTTTTCTTGGCGATTTCTCCAGTTATCAGACTCGGGGAAATCCTTTTCGCAGTTTCAGTAAGAGGTCGTGGAGGAAAGCACGCCTTGTGTTCCTGGTGTGCCTTAACCAAGAAGGAAGGGAGGAAGGAAAACTCCTCCCCAACAAGGAGCTACTATGAGGCGGCCAACGTTGGAAGAGCCGCGAGTATGAGCTAAAGCGTTTCCGTGGCTCTGCCAATATGCGGTGAAGGTGTAAAACCACGTGGTTTTAGTCGGTGCGAGTCCGACATAACCCGTCCTTGCCCCGTGAGATGGGTATGCGTAGAAATTTCCACATGAAAACAATACTGCTTCCTCATTAGATAGTAAAACAACCTGGTAAGAAACGCAGGTGGTTCAGGAACTTATTTTATGACGTATTTTATAGCATTCCACGTGCAATGGACTTCTAAAAGGCTGTTATGGTGAGTTCGGATCGCAACCGAGGGCCTAATTGTCTTGCTTGACTAGAGGCAAGTTTTCAGGGCAGCACTTAATACCCCAAGTACCCTCGTGGTGCTCATTAGTATCATGATATTTGGGGCCATCGCCCATTTCCTCCTCCACTCCGAATTCCCATCGGCGTGGAGGACTGCATCGTCTAGACGACTGCTGGCTAGTATCTGGATTATCAGGATCGCCCGTTGCCATGCTGTCATGAAGCGAGCGATGAGCGATGAGACGTGTGTGTAAAGCTACAGTTCGTTCCGCCTCGATTCTTCGATTTGCCTTAACTGTGAGTAAAAAGGAAATTTGGGAGAAGATTTAAGCTTTTCAATTATCCAGAAGCATAACAACAAGTATAACATCTAGCTTTATGGTTAGTCTAAACTTAGTCTAAGGGTAAATCATATCAGCAAAATACATATCTGGTTCTTTACATTTACTAAACGAAACACAGCAGTATTATTCTCTTCGTGCTGCAGCCACAATATATCCGTAATGTGGCTCATGGTTTGATTCATCATCGTCATTACAACCTATCAAAAGTTCACAGCTGAACATAGACCTTCTCCGTAGATTGACTTATTGGTTGGGCTATTTGCTATAGTTGCCATGATTGTGGGCGGGTTGACAACCGCAATTTCTTAGTACTTTTATTGTTAACAGGAAGATGCTGCTACTGCTCTCCTGTTTTATTTGCCTCTATCACGACTGCAATACCTACGGAATACGGGGTTAGTGGATTCTTTAAAACTGCCACTACACGGCACGGTATGTTTGATTATGATTTTAAAAAGATTTAATTTCATGTGTCTCTTTTATAGTTTATAATATAAGTTAACTAAAATCAATTGGGATTAAAAAGAATATATATATATATATATATATATATATATATATATATATATAAAAGAAAATATAGATTTTATTAAGTATAACTCATGAAATTAATTTCATCATTACAGCCCTTCACAAGTCCACTGCTGAACATAGGCCTCCCCCAAGGAATGCCACAAAGCACGGTCCTGAGCCACCTGCATCCATCGACTTCCTGCATGTCTTACCAGGTCGTCACTCCATCTTGTGGGGGGACGCCCTACACTTCGCCTACCGGTACGAGGCTGCCACTCGAGAACCTTTCTTCCCCATCGGTTGTCGGTTCTTCGAGCTATATGGCCGGCCCACTGCCACTTCAGCTTACTAATCCGTTGGGCTATGTCGGTTACTCTGGTTCTACTGCGGATATCCTTATTCCTAAGTTTATCACGCAGAGAAACTCCGAGCATAGCCCTCTCCATAGCTCGCTGAGCGACCTTGAGCTTCCTCATACGGCCAGCAGTGAAGGACCACGTCTCAGTTCCGTAAGTCATCACTGGCAACACGCACTGGTTGTACAATTTTGTTTTAAGGTTTTGAGGTATTTCTGACGAGAAGATGTGTCGTAGCTTCCCGAACGCTGCCCAGCCGAGTTGAATCCGTCGATTGACCTCTCGGTCGAAGTTGGACTTACCTAGTCGGACTATTTGTCCCAGGTAAACATACTCGTCAACAACTTCGAGCTTAGTGCTCCCAACAACTACCGGCATAGGTATGACATGGACATTAAACATAATCTTTGTTTTGTCCATGTTCATCTTAAGACCTATCCGTTGGGAGACACTATTGAGGTCATTGAGCATAGTGCTTAGCTCCTCCAGCGATTCTGCCATGAGGACTATATCGTCGGAAAATCGAAGGTGAGTGATGTACTCGCCATTGATGTTAATACCGTATCCTTTCCAGTCCAGAAGCTTGAAAACGTCTTCCAATGCAGCGGTGAAGAGTTTCGGGGATATAACGTCACCCTGTCTTACACCTCTCTGCAATTGGATAGGTTTCGTACTCTGGTTCTGTACTCGGATAGCCATCGTAGCTCTACTGTACAAACACTTCAGCACTTCGATATACCGACAGTCAACTTGGCACCGCTGAAGGGACTGCAGCACCGCCCAAATTTCGACGGAATCAAAGGCTTTCTCATAGTCCACATACGCCAGACATAGTGGCAAATTGTACTCTTCGGACTTCTGTACAATTTGTCGTAGGGTATGTATGTGGTCTATGGTGCTAAAGCCCTTTCGGAAACCGGCTTGTTCGGGAGGCTGGAAGTCGTCAAGTCTGCGCGCGAGACGATTCGTAATGACTCTCGAAAACAGCACGTAGACGCGGCTCAGAAGGGAAATCGGTCTGTAGTTCTTCAAGAGAGCGTTGTCACCTTTCTTGAAGAACAAAACCACCGCACTTCTGCTCCACGCCTCCGGTGTAATGCCACCATGGAGGACGGAATTAAAGAGCTTCTGAAGGACTTCAAGTACCGGTCTTCCACCCGCTTTCAAAAGCTCCGCTGTAATTCCATCCTCGCCTGGGGCCTTGCCGTTTTTATGGTGCTGGAGAGCCATTCTAATCTCGCTCAGACTGACGTCCGGGATATCTTCGGAATAGTGTCGAATAAGACTCGCTCTTGGATCGTTACTCACACTTGCGTGTGGCTCCAACGATGACGTGTACAGCTGTCCATAGAACCTCTCAATCTCACTCAAAATCTCAGGTGCCCCGGAAACGATGCTGCCATATTCGGTCTTCAGCTTTGACAGTTGGCTCTTTCTGGCAGACAGATCTCTGGCAAAGACTTTGGAGCCTTGGTTCCGCTCGATCGCTTCTTCAATACGAGCTGTATTGAAGTTGCGTAATTAATGCGCATTAATTTAGTGATAAATAAATAAACGATGAATTTATGTGTGTATTAATTGCTGAAATTCGTAATGGAGCAAAATGGAGCTTAAAAATTTATGAAGGTGTTATCGCATTGAACAGCAATTTGGTGAGATTTATGCACGACTGGACATTGGACTATCGATTGCTTTATCATGCCACGGCTGCTGCTGGCGTATGGCGTGTGATATAAAAACTGATATAAATGTAATGTACGATTATTTACAAAAATATTTATTAACTATGGGTGCAATTTATTGCACAAGAAACATTAATGTTTCATATGTGTAGTGCAACATATAGGCTCTTATTAAAGAAATGGAACACAATTAATAAAGTTTCAAGTAATAATAAAACAATACCTACTTAGCGGTTAGCCATCGCAGAGCCTATTTTTCCCGATGGTGCCTCGCTTAGGGGCGAAATACTGGTCGTATTCTCGACTACGGTTAGTATTTTCTGGTGAAGTGATGCTTTTCAATCTAGGTAAGTAATCTTTCATTCTTTAATATAATAGATTTCCACAAAGTTGCGCTCGATTCTATCAATTTTGGAGATGTTTATTTATTCTCACGTATACTTGCTTTATGTAAAGCTACTTCAATAATGACCATTAGAACACGATACTCCTGTGTCTCCTACGTGTGATGGTCTACTTATCATGCAGGCGCTCTTTGGATCAGACAGTTTTTATATTTACTGCAGCAAATTTAGTTCGTTGTAATGAATAATATATTTAAAAACTAGCATATTATGTGATTGACCGCGAGGTGCTAGCATCAGAAAATTAATCACCTAACCTCATATTAAGACTGTATATTGGCTTGCTGGTAGCTACAGAGGTGAAGAACAAGGATACTAATTAAAAATACCTTGTGGTTTCCAACAAAATGCCATTATAATTATTTTCTGCGCCAGATTTTAAAGATAGAAGTAGCTTTATTTGAATAAAATGCGAGTACTAGACGTCTTACTCATTTAAATAAGATCCACCGCTGGGGCTAGGAAGCCTGGTTTACCCTGACCCTATAGTTTCTTCGTAGTCTTACCCAGAGTTCTGCCGGAACATACTCCTGTTGCGGCTGGTCATTTTCTTGCTCAACATTCGGAGAGAAAATGCAGTTTGCGTTACTAGTACTATGTCGTGGGTAGTAGGACTGTTTGATAATAAAGTTTCAGTTCTTTTTCTTATTATTTTTTATTATAAGGATTTTTTTATAGGACAAGGGTGACAAATGAGCACACAGTCTACCTGATGGTAAGTGGTTGCTGCGGCCCATAGACATCTACATCTATCCTCTATTACAAATCAAATTGTAGATGCGTTGTCACCCGTGAGGACTAAGATGGAATGCCTCATTTCCAGTAAAAAGGGCCTCCGGCCACTTGCACTCACCAAGCGAAACGCAGAGGTAAACCTCTATTTCACGCTGGTATTCTGTGAGGTCGTGGTACCACCCCGGTTCGAGCCGGCCCATCCGTGCGACAGCAAAAGTTGCCGCGTGGCTCTACCAATTGAAAGGATTGTAATATTTCTGTTACGGCTTGAATGTTTCGCAATGTGTTTCGTGGGTGGTTTTGGGAACCAGAGAACAACCAGACCAAGGGCTGGCTAACCCGATGATCCCAACCGGGAAGTAAACGAAAATAGCTTTAGAACTGGGTAGATAAGGCAAGGATACTCACAAGACTGGAGCACTCCTCGTGGTTATGGTGAAGTCTGTATATTTAGGCTGAAGTTCTCGTGTAAACACAGATACCACACTGCACTTCGAATGTATTGGACACGAGCTATTGCACGATAGTCTTACAACTTATTTATTGAGTATTTTTAAACGAGCGGTAACGAACACGTTTTATGCGTGCGCGGCCATCTTGCTTCTCTTTTCTCGACGACAGGTGGCGCACCATTTTGAGTAGTGCGTATATGGGGGAGGCGGGAGGATAGGAAATACTTAGGAAAAGGATGTTATATCGGGACTGTTCCGAAGCCACAACAATTTCATTGAAATTAGTAAATAAAAAACTTCTTAACAAAGTGCATCTCAATTTGAATCTTTACTTGTTCTTTTCCTTGGTCTTTTCCACTCGCTGAACATCAGTTTTACTGTATTTGCATTTAAAAGATTTATATTGTTGTATTTCTACACCCGTGTCTCAACAACCAACTTATACATTAACTTAGCTGTGTAAATGTTTTGCTAGCCACTTCGGAAATAACTCATTTAAAAGTTAAAAAGTGAAGTTACAACCTATATACGTCACACTGCTGGGTACAGGCCTCCTTTCATTTCTGAGAGGGTTTTAGAGCAGTTATGTGCCCGTTGCGCTGCCCATTCATTCACATTCACATTCTTGCTTTAAATCTATGAACATAAGATAAAAAATCTACAAAATATAACAATAATCATTTCATTTAATAACCATAGAAATAACTCAATAATAATCAGTTTTAAATTGCATTGGTTCCCAGTTAGGTATCTGACTTTTTATTAATTGTAGTAATGCTATGTACGTTTCAGTTCTTTTGTCTAGGAGGAAGGCATAAATAACGGGCACTATATTTGTAGGCTGCTGAGAACTATCTAGATCGCAATTAACGGCATACAACTAAAAATAGGGTAACGAGGTTATTTCGAATGTGCCATCACTGAGATATTTCTGTTTTTCAGCCATAGTTGTCCTATCTCCATCCCTAGATTTAAATACTAAAATGCACCATCATCGCGAAAGTAGTTAGCCAGTAGAAATTAATCAAATTTAGACGGCACCTCAACGTCAGCAAACGTTTTGTGTTATAGTTAGTTTTTCAACAGTCTAACTCTTCATTGCGATGTCGGGATGTCGGTATATTGTTGACTTTACGTCTCCGAATTTCAGTAACATTATAATGATGTAATACCTGCATTTTCCATTAAAATTACTGCATCTTTGTAGACTCTAGTCACTGATACCGAGTTTTCACTTACTTTTTTTACATTCATAAAACTTTAGGTCGATTTCAGTTTTACAAAAGTCTTAAGCGCATGTTATTATGTGTGGTGTTGCTTTCAATTCTTTCTTATCCCTAATGGTAACCGATCCATTTTTTAAATTAAGCACATCACCATATTATGCCTGCATCTTTATAAACCTTTAATTTATAATACTGGTGACCATTAAACATCAGTACTCTTCCTTTTCGTCTTCTGATTTTTTTAATATCCGACATAACACAATATAATATTGTGAGTTTGCTAAATATTCATTATATATTATTAAAGTAATTAAAATAGTAAAAATACGAGCAATTTTATTCAAGAGACAATGCGTAATTCATTTAAATGTTTTATCAAATTGTTTTTATCTTTGGCCAAGGATTGAAATCTATTAAGATGCTTGGATAGCCAACACTGTTAGATCTATTTGTTTTGTTAATATTATTATGCTTTATCTCGGAAGTATTACGCATACAAATGTCAATAGAAGTTGTATAAGTGTACAAAATATAAACTGAAACTAGCCTCTTGCAAGTTTATACTTGCCTAGTACTATTCCTAAAATAAACTACTTGATAAAGTTTCATGTATTTTATAGAGTAGGAACACTGAGAATTTTTTTTCGCGTATGTCTACTTGGTAAAAATATTCTTAGTAGTTTTACTAATGAGATTATTTGGTAAGACTACTGGGAATACATCACGCCACGAAGATTCCCAATATACTTACTAGTAACACTATTGGGAAGTTCTCATTAGGATGTTCCCATTAGCTTTACCAGTGAGACTACTGGGAAGAAAATTCTCAGTAGTCTTATTGGTAAGACTACTGAGAATACCCTACTGGGAATACCCCAAACATGAAAGCAGAAATTCCATCTGATGATAAGTGGATGATGTGGCTCATAGATATCTACATTTATTCTCTAGATTAAGAATCAAATTTCAGATGCATTGCCATTCCTAAGAACTAAGATCGTCACTCATTATATGTAATACGGCAGCATTGAGCATCTATTTTATTGCTGTTATTCCATGAGAGCTGGCTTTTCTCCGGTCAAGCCAACTCATTCATACTACAACCATAATGTAGTTGCAACTTAGCTCTACCATATAAAAATTTTCCTCGTACTATAGTTAATTTACTCTTTGGTGAAGCTGAGTAAGTGGCGTGGTGGGGCTGCGCTGTGACCACGTTAGTAGTGGGGCACCAAAACCGGTTTAATGTTTCGTTGCATGGCGATACGAGCCGCGGAAAATAGCTCGAGGTGATATCAGGAATACACGAAACTGAGTCTTGTAGATACAACCATTTTTCTTGGAATCACACTAGACGCGAAGCTTCAATGGAGCCCCCATATATCAAAACTAGCAAGCAGACTTAGTTCTGCAGCATATGCCGTAAAAAAGATTAGAAATCTAACTAGTGTTGAAACAGCTAGACTAGTTTACTTTAGCTATTTCCATAGCATAATGTCGTATGGTATTTTGCTATGGGGACACGCAGCTGACACTGAAATTATATTTGTTTTACAGAAGAGGGCCATATGAGCAATTTATGATTTAAAGCCTAAAGAGTCGCTTCGACAAAAATTTAAGGAAATTAATATATTAACTTTGGCCTCTCAATACATTTATGAAAATGTAATGTACGTACACAAAAATAAAAGTAGTTTTACAAAAATAAGTGATATTCATTCTGTAAATACTAGGAACAGACACAAGCTAGTAGTACCGGTTACTCGACTCCATCGAGTCAGTAATTCATTCTTGGGGCGATGTATACGCTCTTACAACAAAATTCCAGAAAATACACAAAATTTGACCTGCTCAAAGTTCAAAAACTTTATTAAACTAAGTTTGTATAAAAAGGGTTATTATAGTATTAAAGAATTTATAGATGATAATAACCCCTGGAAATGAGGTGATCGCTACCAAGCTATTTCTAATTTGTTGTGTTGTTAATTTGTGTAACATACATAATTGTAAGCTGTTATTTAAAAAAAAAGACCCGCTGGGTTTCTTGCTGGTTCTTCCCAGGACAGAGGTTTTTTTTTTCGAACCAGTGGTAAAGTGGTTGAAAGTCACTTCAATAAGCATTATTTATAATCTATATTGAATAAAAAAGTTTCTGTTTCTGTTTCTGTTTCATCCACAATATCGAATTCATCATCATCATTACAGCCCTTCACAAGTCCACTGCTGAACATAGGCCTCCCCAAAGAATGCCACAAAGCACGGTCCTGAGCCACCTGCAACCATCGACTTACTGTATGTCTTATCAGGTCGTCACTCCATCTAGTGAAGGGACGCCCTACACTTCGTCCGCTGGTACGAGGCCGCTACTCGAGAACATTTTATTCCGGCACTTTATTCAGGTTGTCGGTTCTTCGAGCTATATGGCCGGCCCATTGCCACTTCAGCTTACTAATGCGTTGGGCTATGTTGGTTACTCTGGTTCTATTGCGGATATCCTCATTCCTAAGTTTATCACGCAGAGAAACTCCGAGCAGAGCCCTTTCCATAGCTCGCTGAGCGACCTTGAGCTTCCTCATACGGCCAGCAGTGAAGGACCACGTCTCAGATCCTTAAGTCATCACTGGCAACACGTAATGGTTGTACAATTTCGTTTTAAGGTTTTGAGGTATGTCTGATGAGAAGATGTGTCGTAGCTTCCCGAACGCTGCCCAGCCGAGTTGAATCCGTCGATTGACCTCTCGGTCGAAGTTGGACTTACCTAGTCGAACTATTTGTCCCAGGTAAATATACTCGTCAACAACTTCGAGCTTAGTGCTCCAAACTACCGGCATAGGTGTGACATGGACATTAAACATGACCTTTGTTTTGTCCATGTTCATCTTAAGATCTATTCGTTGGGAAACACTATTGAGGTCATTGAGCATAGTGCTTAGGTCCTCCAGCGATTCTGACATAAGAACTATATCGTCGGCAAATCGGCGGTTAGTGCTGTACTCGCCTTTGATGTTAATACCTTATCCTTTCCAGTCCAGAAGCTTGAAAACGTCTTCCAATGCAGCGGTGAACAGTTTCGCGGATATAATGTCACCCTGTCTTACACCTCTCTGCAATTGGATAGGTTTCGTACTCTAGTTCTGTACTCGGATAGCCATCGTAGCCCTACTGTATAAGCACTTCAGCACTTTGATATACCGACAGTCAACTTGGCATCGCTGAAGGGACTGCAACACCGCCCAAATTTCGACGGAATCAAAGGCTTTCTCATAGTCCACATACGCCAGACAGACACAGTGGCAAATTGTACTCCTCGGACTTTCTTTTAAGGGTTTATATGTGGTCTATGGTGCTAAAGCCTTTTCGGAAACCGGCTTGTTTGGGAGGCTGGAATTCGTCAAGTCTGCGCGCAAGACGATTTGTAATGACTCTCGAAAACAGCACGTAGACGCAGCTCAGAAAGGAAATCTGTCTGTAGTTCTTCAAGAGAGCGTTGTCACCTTTCTTGAAGAATAAGACCACCTTACCACCGCTCCACGCCTCCGGTGTAGTGCCACCATGTAGGACGGAATTAAATAGCTTCTGAAGGACTTCAAGTACCGGTTTTGCACCCGCTTTCAGAAGCTCCGCTGTAATTCCATCCTCGCCTGTGGCCTTGCCGTTTTTAAGGTGCGGGAGAGCCATTCTTATCTCGCTCAGACTGACGTCCGGGATATCATCGGAAAAGTGTCGGATAAGACTCGCTCTTGGATCGTTACTCACACTTGCGTGTGGTTCCAACGATGATGTGTACAGCTGCCCATAGAACCTCTCCATCTCACTCAAAATTTCAGGTGTCCCAGAAACGACACTGCAACACTCGGCCTTTAGCTTTGACAGTTGGCTCTTTCTGGCAAACAGATCACTAGCAAAGACTTTGGAGCCCTGGTTCCGCTTGATCGCTTCTTTAATACGAGCAGTATTATATTTGCGTAAGTCCTGCCGCATGCATTTGGAGACCTGTCTGTTCAGTTGCCTGTATGCTGTCAAATCTACTAAAGACAGCAGATTCATATTCCGTCTAACAGCCATGAGATTAAGAGTGTGATCGGAGAGTTTTATGTTCTTCTGCGGCGGGTCTTGCAAAACTTAGATGGACAGTTTCCACGAGCTTGTCATTCATATCGTCCACTTCATTGCATTCTTCTGGGCACTGAAAACGGTTTCGTAATTTGAGCTGAAAGGTTTCGGGACCTTGGATTAAAGCACGAGGGGGACGTAGCGTTGACTTCATCAAACGAGACCTCTCCAACTTAACGTTTAGGTTCAGTGTGCCTCTCACCATTCGGTGATCGCTGCCGGTTTCCACCCTCGCGATCACTGAGACATCACTGAACAGTTGTCGTCTGGTCGTCATAATGAGGTCAATCACATTTTTTGTGGAACCGTCGGGGATCGACCAGGTCCACTTCCTGTGGGGCTGCTTCTGGAAGAAGGAGTTCATCATAAAGATTTTATCATTCTCCATGAAGTCGGCCAGCTGCTGGCCCCTTGGGTTCCGTTGCCCTATTCCGAAATTCCCTACTTTTAGCTCACCGTTCTCTCTAGTGCCTAGTTTTGCGTTGAAGTCTCCCATTAATACCATGTAGTGGGTTTTGGAGGCATGCATGGCTCTAGAGATATCCTCATACATTTTTCCACCTCCTCATCGGGGTGTGCCGAGGTTGGTGCGTAAACCTGTATGATCTTCAGCTAATACCGTTTGGTATTCTGAGTATAAGTTACGCAACCCTCGTCGACACACTCCCAATCTTTACAACGTTGTTAACGAGAGACTTGTGGAAGATAAATCCGACACCTCCTTGGGACAGATGGTCGCCCTCCTGGTGATAGAACAAATTGCCGCATTCGAGGATTACCGTGTCCTCCCCCTCTCTTCGGACTTCGAATAATCCTATGACATTTCAGCGCAACTTGTCTATCTATTCTTCCAGCTCCAGGATCTTCTCGTCAGTTCTCAGGGTGCATGCGTTATAAGTTGCCAGGTAGAGTCGTCGTAGGTGGCAACAGAACCTCCACCGGAGATTCTTAGCACCCCCTGCCACACCGTTACCATGGTCGCCACCGTAGACAGGAATAGCGGGGCCACCGGGGACTAGGGGCCGTGTCTTTGTTACTTTCAGGGGGGTTATATTGCCATAGTTGCCACGCTTGGCGAGTGGGTTGGCAACCGCAGTTTTTTATTGTTATTTTTCTGTTGTCAGAAAGATGCTGCTGCCCATCCTCTGCCTCAGTTTCCTTCTGTCGCCTTTTACGACACCCACGGGAAGATATGGGGTAGTGAGTATTCTTACCCGCCACAACACGGGTTAATATCGAATTAAAGTGAACAAAAGCAATCACTTAGTAAAACAATTCTTACACACGGTAAGTAATCCACTGCCACGACAAGGCTCTTGCATGCTGAGTGGCTTGAGCTTCCATACGTACAATAAATAAAGACCAATATATATATAATATATATAGCGCGAAAGTTAATATTAAAAGGTGTCGAGGTAGACCGAGACTAACTTTCGAAGACCATGTGAGCAAACTGCTCGAAGAGGGGAGGGTCAAGAGTACTCGGATACCTAGACGTGCATGTATGAAGAAGATAATGAATCTGAAAGAAGCGAAAGAGGTATGTAAGGATCGTGACACTTGGCGATCTGTTCTCTCTGGCTACCCCGTCAGGGATTGTGCGTGAAGATAAGTAAGTAAGTAAGTAAGCAAATAGGACCATTGTCGTAGGTTGCTGAACGCAGTCCAGCTAAGTTGGATTGCCGCATTCAATTGCATGTATATTTATTTAGCTGTCATCTCTCAAAATCTATATGTGTTTATTGTTTACATATACAATACTGGATCAAAGTGAACAAAAGTAGTCAACAAGCGTCACTGTTTCCGAAGCAATGCTTTGCAGAATTTATATGAAATGAAATTCCATTCAAGTTTCCTTTATTTTCAGTGGAGAATGCATTTTGTTACCTTTTATTACAAAATGGAACTGGCATGGCTCGTTTCCGAGATCCAACCTGTGTCAAAGTTTGTGCAAAAATATATCGTTACGTTTAATATTTATGTTTATATACAAATCCACAAAGAAATAGACAGAAAACTATGTATTTAAGTTTCGGGACCGACGCTGAAGATTTTTAAATGATATAATATTGCCAGATTTTTCTGTTGCATTATACTTCTCAACATGTTTACGAGAAATCTAAAATTAAAAGCTTATTTGAGACAAAACATGATCAAGACGTTGTTGTGAAATTATCACAACTTGCACATATCAGACGTTTAAAGTTGCAGCCTAATACGTCCCACTACTGGGCACAGGTCTCTTCTCATTTCTGAGAAGGTTTCAGGTCAATAAAGTCTTCAAGGAACGAAAGTGCCATCGATTTTTTTTTAATTATTTCTTAGAAATCCAGGTTTCCTTGAGATTTTTTCCTATACCGCCGAGCACGTTGTAAATCAGTACTTAAAATTACAATTAACAATTTTATTGCTGCCGGCGGGGATGGAACCCGGGTTGCTCGTGTACTGTGAAATTTACATGGAGCGTTTAGCCCCTTATCTACTAGAGAAGAGTCTTTGAGGATATATGTTTAATAATGGATTAATATACCGGATAATAAAATATTCTTACGACTAATAATCAGTATTTAATTTTATAATCGCAATATCTATTTTATTATATGTTTACTCTTTGCACTTATCTGTTTGTTTAGTCACGATTATTTGGATCCACGTGCTTTTACGCCCTATACCAGGGGTCGGCGACCTGCGGCTCGCGAGCAACATGCATCTCTTTGGATGTGAAGCTGCGGCTCTCTAGTTTCATACGTAAATATTATTAATTTTATAAAAAAATTAAAATCGATCCACACTGAGCCATTTGGAGTTGGTCCTGGATCCCTAGAAATGCAATTGATCGATTTAAAAAGTAAAGCTTTGTGGAGTTGATAAGCAAGTAGAAAGAGTTGGAGGTCCAGAAATGTATGTACATAAAGCAACATAAATGAAAAGATTTAAAAGAAATGCCGCAAGTTGAGGCACTTATATTCGACGCATGGAATAGTCTTCCAGATTGCTACAGTGAGGTGTAGAAGTTGGCATTTGGAGTGCTGACTATCTTCGGATCGACATATTCGTGCGAGCAAGCGTTCTCTTGCATGAATGTAATTAAAAGTAAAGTAAGAAGCCAACTAACAAATAATAATTTAGAGTCCTGTTTGAAACTTAAAACAACAAGTTATGAATAAATCGATTAGTTTTTTATCAAAAAACTTTATTCTGCAAGTACTAATAGATGGTCGGCAAGAAAAAATTGTGGCTCTTTAATAACTTTGAAATTTTGTAAATTGTAATTTCTGACTCTTCCGACTCAAAATGTTGCCGACCCCTGCTCTATACCCTTCTGCCCGGAACACATTAGTGCAAATACTGCTATTTGGCAGCATAAATTGTTAGGTGGGTGATACCCACCCAGGCAGGAGTCCATCTGACAGAAATATAATATAAATAGACAGAAATGGAGTCATAGTACCTAGGTTAATTATACGTACATGACAAAATAATTAAAAATTATTTTTTTTGTAAAACCGATTTCAATATAAATTATTAAGAATAACTCACAAATAATTGGTCAAACCTTGATCAAATTTGTATGGGACCACAAGTGAAGGATCAGCTTTCAAATAAAAAAAAAAGAATCATCCAAATCGGTTCATCCAGAAAGAAGTTATGAGGTAACACACATAAAAAAAGCATACAGTCGAATTGAGTAACTCTTCGTTTTTGAAGTCGGTCCCAGCATAAAATGGCAGCTTGATAATTGTGTTTTGTATGTTGAGTGTAGAGAATTGGATACCCATTTTTCTAGAGAGAAGAGGAAGAGGCATTCCATCTTAGTCCTCACGGGTGACGACGCATCTACATTTTGAATCTTTATTGAGGATTTGATTCTTTATAGATGTCTATGGGTCACAGCAACCACTTACCATTAGGTGGACTGTGTGCCCGTTTTGTTACACTATGCTATAAAAAAAATCTTCATATGACCGAAATTTTCTCAATATGCATAATATTAGTATTCAGTTAAATAACGCGAGATATAGGAGATAGACAACATATTATAGACACAGGAAGCATAAATTGTAGGAGCCTATTATAGCGTGCATCCAGCGTGGTTCATTAAACACAAGGGCGTTATTGCATCGCAAACTAAATTAAGGCCTAGAAATTGGTTTACCGTCGGCTCGACGTCCGCCGACCGATATGAGTAAGAGCGCACATAATATTAGCGTTAGCGACATATTATTATACGATTAGATGAAATATTCGCTCGCTCAAAGGCTAAGTATATCCATTCAGTGAGGAAACGTAAACAGCGTTCTCTGCACTATACGGCGGGGAGTAAGACAGTGTGTTAATTTAAGTTTTAGTTTTTTCATTATGTAAATATATATTATTTATTTTGTATTATAACAAAATGCACACCTAATTATATTTTATTTATATGTGATAAATGTTTGAACAGTAGATCTACGATGGCTATCCGAGTACAGAATCAGAGTACGAAACCTATCCAACTGCAGAGAGGTGTAAGACAAGGTGACGTTATATCCCCGAAACTCTTCACCGCTGCATTGTAAGATGTATTCAAGCTATTGGACTTCCAAAGGATGCGATATTAACATCAATGGCGAGTACATCACTCACCTTCTATTTGCCGACGATATAGTCCTTATGGCAGAATCGCTGGAGGACCTAAGCATTATGCTCATAAACCTCAATAGTGTCTCCCAACGGATAGGTCTTAAGATGAACATAAACAAAACAAAAATCATGTTTAACGTCCATGCCACAGCTATGCCGGTAGTTGTTGGGAGTACTAAGCTCGAAGTTGTTGACGAGTATGTTTACCTGGAACAAATAATCCGACTAGGTAAGTCCAACTTCGACCGAGAGGTCAATCGACGGATTCAACTCGGCTGGGCAGCGTTCGGGAAACTACGAAACATCTTCTCGTTAGACATACCTCAAAAACTGAAAACGAAATTGTACAACCAGTACATGTTGCCATTGATGACTTACGGATCTAAGACGTGGTCCTTCACTGCTGGCCGTATGAGGAAGCTCAAGGTCGCTCAGCGAGCTATGGAGAGGGCTATGTTCGGGTTGTCTCTGCGTGATGAACTTAGAAATAAGGATATCCGCAGTAGAACCAAAGTAACCGACATAGCCCGACGGATTAGTAAGCTGAAGTGGCAGTGGGCCGGCCATATAGCTCGAAGAACCGGCAAGCGAGAGGGAAAGAAAGGTTCAAGAGTGGCAGCCTCGTACCGTTAGGCGAAGTGTAGGGCGACCCCCCACTAGATGGAGTAACAACCTGGTAAGACATGCAAGAAGTCGATGGATGCAAGTT
The DNA here is from genome assembly GCA_033319125.1 of Parnassius glacialis. Classification (NCBI taxonomy): domain Eukaryota; kingdom Metazoa; phylum Arthropoda; class Insecta; order Lepidoptera; family Papilionidae; genus Parnassius; species Parnassius glacialis. The sequence goes on along the minus strand of JAVANC010000013.1, from coordinate 913,162 downwards.
GCTCAGGACCGTGCTCTGTGGCATTCCTTGTGGGAGGCCTATGTTCAGCAGTGGACTTGTGAAGGGCTATAATGATGATGATGATGATGAAGGTGTGCGTGTGATAATCTTTGTAATTGGCCTACTGGAAGAAATTTCAGCTCCTTTTAAGCCCCAGGAAAAAATAGCGCCCTTGTAAAAACTCTTCAACACTTTGTGTCTTTTCCGTTGTTTGTATGTACATAATTTGTTAAATAAATAAATAAATTGATGCCAATAAATTATTTCATAATACGTAAATAAATATAAAGTTACTGTGACCTATAAACAATTTACTATGTAACAGCTCATTATAATAGGCCATATTTGGAATTGACAGTCGGAGGCGGCATAAGATCCATCCCACACCACTGTTTTTTTGTTATAAATTTGAAGTAACAAAGGTAACAAAAAGTAAGGAGTTTTATAAAAAAGCTTACAGTCTGTAGTACTGATGGTAAGTGGCTACTGCAGCCTATGGACGCCTGCAGTCAACTTCATACAAAGAAGGCTAGAGATGCGTTGTCACCACTGAGAACTATGATGAAATAACCAACAGCCTGTAATTGTATTGACTCTCTACATCCTTCAGACCGAAAGACAGTAGTGCAAACACTTTAATTTGGCCACAGACATAGGCAAGAGGGCGGTACCTACTCATACGGTTGTAGCACAAATTGGAGGACCACGCTTGCACAGAATACCAGGGTCAAATGCCAGCTTGATGTTTCGTATGGTGAGTGTAGAAAACCGGAGACCAATTTTACTGGAAAATAGGCATTCCATCTTAGTCCTCACGGGTGACTACGCATCTGCATTTTGATTCTTTATTGAGGATAAATGTAGATAGATGTCTATGGGTCACAGCAACCACTTACCATCGGGTGGACTGTGTGCTCGTTTGTCACTCTTGCCTACAAAAATACGGACTCGTAGACATAAATGAAGTCCTACCACCTAGTGGTGATATAACCAAATATAAAGACCCAGACCAGCGACGGGCAGAAGTGTCAAAGGTGCCAGATGTCCAGCACTGCTATCATCAATCTACCCGCCAAGCAAACTGTCAGCAGAGAATTATAATTTGATGAAGAAGTAGATATCTCTATATAGCAAAAGAAAAAGTTGCTTGCTGCCGTCTGTGTGCTTAGATCTTTTAAATTACGCAACAGCTTTGACGTAGTTTCCATCAATAGACAAAATAATTCAAGGGAAATGTTTATATGTACAATACATGCATATTATATAATTGTATATGTGACAGAATTCCTCCTAAACGGCTGGAACGATTTTGATGAAATTTCGTGTGTGATTAAGTTAATTAAAAATGTTTTAGATTTACAATTACACCCAGTAGGTGGAGTTGTTTTCGAGATCCAGAAATCAACCGTGCGAAACCGGGGCGAATCGCTATTATGGTATATTAGGTACATTCTATTACATAATGATTTCTTATATTTACGCGAACACTTCACATTGAATAAAACTATGTTTACGGATTTTCGTATGCTTCGAGTGTTTTACAGTAACCCATGGTCACGGGGGGTCTGAGATGTTTGACGTCGTGATGTCATAGTTAGCCCGGCTACCTTCAGTTTATGAATATTAATTTTTGGTTCGATCTACGCAGGATGAGCGTACAGTATCTTGAATTCTTGCAGTATTATGCTTGGATTTGGATTTAATTTTGTTAGTATGATCCCAAGCAGATGGCAGCACCCATCGATCTTCTCTATTGAAATAAGGATGTTTTTAATTTCAATAGCTTCGCGTATCATCCTCCAAAATATAATTGCAGAAATATCGTTTTAAATTTGAAAGAAATATATTGTTTTATTACGATAATACAATTATTTAAATTAAATGATCTATCAGTAAGATATGCGCGCCTTTAAGTAAGTTAATTGTACTGTGCCTATAACCTTCACGCAAGTGCAAGCAATAAGTTGACAAAGTTTTACTGCAATCTGATGAACGGAATAGCCGTCCATAAAATATGAATAAATAAACATTATTTTTTATACATTAGTTGATATAGTTTATTATGTCATTAGACAGACCTGTAAATATTTAGAACTGGCGTTATTTTAGCAGCTGTTTTTTTTTCTAATACTAAAACTGAAGAAAATTTTGACAATTAATTATTTGAGAAATTATGTTTTTATTATTATTTTGTATAGGTACTTACAATAGTTACATATTTTCCAGTATGAATTGAATATTTAAGCCTCGCAAATGAACCAATGTTATAACTCGAAGCAAAATAAGTTCTGTAGTTACGAATAAAATAGGAATAGGCCAACGCAGCTTCAGTTTTGGTTCTATTTAAAGTATAAAGCTTAAAGTCTAAGGCTTAGTTATTAATTGATACATTTATTTACTGTATGATATATTATTAATATGATACGTAAATAGAATGGAAGCTGGGTATAGAATTTTTATCGATATATTTTATCACACTGTCTTATCTCTATTATTAGTTCCGTGGACGCTCACTTCTGTTGTCAGCGCCAAAATTACGAAAATTAAATCACCTCATTATGCCACGGTGTATAGCCAGTCCATATATAGAGGTAAATTGTGTTACCTCAAAAGTGTTTTCTAGGTGAACCGATTTTCATTATTCTTTTTTTATTTGAAAACTTGTGCTTCCCGTGTGGTACGAGTATGTTATAAATTTAATCAAGATATGACCAGTAGTTTCTACGTTATTCTTAGTAATGTGTATTTAATTGACTTCGACTAAATTGATGATGTTGTTATTTTATTTATATTCAAATCGGTTGTAGTAGATTTTTTTTTAATTATACCACTTTTTAAATAAAAGTAAGTAATGTCTCTAAGAGGAAAAAATATCCCCTTTTTCTTATCACTCACCGCAGAGCGTGGTCCTTTGCCGGTCCAGCCGTGTTATTTCTAATGCAATTGTAGCGTGCTTCTACCTTATTACATTTTTTCTATGAAAAATATTATTAGGAAATTAAACAACGCGAAAACTAATATGTAATTGATGTACGGACGTTGGTAATACAATTGTTAACGACATTTCTGAATCCGCATTCTGATCGCCGGGAATTCTCTCTGCCTAATGAATCGAATTGAAACGAGAAGCGGCACGCGTGGTGCATAACGTTATTTGACAACGTTATTTATGCGCGAACCTCTATTACACTGCATTTGTGTTTTAATATCTTTTTCAAAAGTATTGAACATGAATAATATTGTTCAAGAACGTTACTTTGTATTTTATTTATGAAATAATTCACCTAGTGGTGGTGTAAGAATATCCATTAAACCATATTGTCCCGTGGGTGTAAGAGACTAGAGTGGGAAACAAACCAGGAGATGGGCTGCAGAGTCTTTCTTATATAAACTAAAAATAAAAAAAATCGGTTGTCTGTAAAGTCGGTTTACTGACGATAGTTGAACGTGACAACGTCATAAGAAATATTTAATATCGAAAGAATCATTACCTTTATTGCCGCAATTATCGTTGCTATAAACAATTGACACCACATTCGTTTTTCACTGCACGTCATACTTGACGAAAACATGTAAATGTATTGTTAATGTAATGTTTTATTTTATTTTATTTTTTAAGGAACAGCAAACAACAACAAAATACAGTAATATCTAAAATATAAAAACATGATGTATTCACAATGATGTAGCCCACAACGCTATCCACGTATTATTACTTACAATGTTAAATTAAATTGTAGCGGACGCTGAATAAAAACTTACTAACTAAAAACTAAAAAACATGGAGCCAAAATAATATTATTTATTTATTTATTTATTTATGTGGTTCATCAACAAATGTTACACTGATACATATGCTTAATTCTAATATAGTAATATAAACTAAGTGCACATTCAATAATAGGTTAACATCGCATGCTTAGTGTTCACAGCATCTCCTACAAGCCGTTACCAAAAAGCTAAAAATATACGATACAAACTTAAAATAAAAAATAAACAAAATTATAAAATTAATACAAAAAAAATTACTACAAAGAAACATTAATATTTTGATAAATTTTGTGCCGAAAAACATTAAAAGAGTCGTGGTGAATATCTACTACATTATTATAGGTATTTACAAGTCTGCAAAGTCTGGCTATTGGGAAATGAAATCCTAGTACAATTCTACGAAAAGGCGGCGAAACAGGATTAATGAATTTACGAGGATATCTACTTGGGATACGAAAATTAAATTTACTTAGTAATAAAGGGCAATGTAAGTTCTTTCTGACTATGTTATATAAAAGTTGCAAATCCAGAATGTCCCGGCGTTTTGACAGTGAAACCATTTTGAATGTCTTTAATCTATCTACATATGATGCATTTTTATATGCTTTTCGTGTTGAAAAGTCAAGATGCCATAAAAATCTTTTTTGTATGCGCTCAAGGCAAAGGTTATGGGTATAATTAAGGGGACGCCAGACTGTGCTACAATATTCTAAGATACTTCTAACAATTGAGAAGTATAAAAAATTTTTGTGGTAACATTACGGAATTGTTTACTATTTCTTATAACAAAAACTAATGATTGAGATGATCTTTTAATTACGCTTTCTAGTTGTGGTATAAATGTAAGCTTTTTATCAAATAATACACCTAGGTCCTTAACAGTTTCCACTTCTTGGATAACTACACCATTGTGGGTATAAACTGATGGGAAAATATTATTTTTGCGAGTGAATTTAATATTTACACATTTTTTTAGATTAAGATTCATTCCATAAACATCACACCATTTAGAAAGTCTAGTCAAATATTATGTTTACATTTTAAGTTTTTGAAATATAGATCTTTTAATAGCAAGAACATTAGGTGTAAACAAGTGTATATTACCATCATTGAAAAACTCCTTAAAGGAATGCATCATACGGCGAACTGACGCGCGCAAGCCGGAATCTTTACGACATGTTCTGACGGCGAACAAATAACAAATAGAATAAGGGCAACAAGAGAGCAGACCATCTGACGGTTACTTAGGATTAGGATTAAAACGGAATCCCTTGTCCAAACAAATAAATAAAATTGTGTCTATTTGTAATGTCAAAATTACAGCGTTTTACAAAATGAATATGAAAGTATAAGCGGTACTTATAACAAAAATACACTTTTAAGTTTTTTGTCTGTGTGTCTGTCTGTCTGTTTGTTCCGGCTTATCTTCGAAACGGCTAAACCGATTTTGACGGGACTTTCACTGGCATATAGCTTATGTCATAAGGAGTAACTTAAGCTACTTTTATTATAGAAAAATAATTAGAGTTCCTTGCAAAAAATTAAAACCCTAAATTGCATGCGTGCGAAGGCGCGGGCAACAGCTAGTTACCAATAAAAGGGTTCTCCGGTTCTCTACACTCACCATACTCACGTATTCTATCAGATCGTGCCGACCATTCGTAGTATAACCATCCAGACCCGGAACAAGTATTTGTAAGCCATACAAATACTTATTCTGTGCGGGATTCGAACCCGCGGCCCCCAGCGCAACAACTCATTGCTAAGCCACTGCGCCACGGAGCCGTCAAATATAGCTGCAGCATAATTCTACCACGCATACGTTCCCGCTTCATCCTTTTATTTGCCACTTCATCTTATTGATTCGTAGGATTTTGTCATTTACTCTAGTTTAAAATTTGTTTTATAGCTGAAATCTGGAATCTATGTTACAATTAATTCTTATCATTTTTCCTTCTTTCTTAACATTATCTTAATTTCTTCTCAAATGTTGTCTTATTGCTTTTAGTCTTACGCCCCATTCCTATATTTTTGTTACATTATAAAAGTACACATACAACAGATCTTATTACTAACTATTCATTCAGCAACTTAGGAAGACTTAAAATTAAAACACTTTAAACGGGTCATAAATTGTTAAACCAGAATTTTTTTTAAACGGCAGTTCATTTACTCCAAAATGGTTAGTAAAAAAATTAAATATAGAAAACTGGCATTATTCATTGATTTTAAGAATGCTAAGCAAAGATGTTTAACATGGAAAAATTTTAGCTCCCTATCAATCGTTAATATTTTAGGTTTAGCCATTTTCGATTCACCATTAATCGGTAATTAATAAATAAAAAATTCTAAGTTAAACATAGTGGAATTCCGCAACAATAAAACGAATCTTCAATATTCATCAATATAACGATGGAAAACATCCATTAATTTATTCCAATGACTACGTGAATAATATTAAATTAATTTGATGTATAATATTTCAGTAGATTAATTAAAGTTAATAGTTACTGCGGCTTCACGTTTTGCTCCGGCTTAAATTGCTTTTTATCTTTATTAAACTATGAAACGCCCAAATAATTTTGGGAGGAGACTTACACAAGCCATTGTTTATTTATAAATGCTAATTTACAAGTTCACAAATAATCAGGTGTGCAGAAATGTATATAATATATTAATAGTCTAAAAAATAGTATAATAATATTCTCCAGACTGAATTTTGGTCACGGCGGCCAGTCTGAATATAGACTAACATCTGCGCAGGACAGGATTATAGTGCTGGAGAGTATGTGCTACCATATGTGTACTCTCTATTGCCTAAGTATCATAGTCCGATGGGACCGCAATCCGACAGGACCGGAGAGAGATCAGATGCAGGACAAACAGCTTCAAATGCTTTCCGAGGCACGGTGGTGAAACGCCGCCAAATTCCTGACTCTAGGCAACAACTAATCTTGGCCCAACCTGGAGCCAAGTGTTATATTGTATTGTGTACTTAATACATAATACAATATAACGTCACGGAAAATAAAATTGTTAAAAAATAGTATACCAGAAAAAAAATAGTAACCAGACATGAAAGATATATCTGAAAAATAATCTTGTCTAACTATGGATCTATGACAGACATTTCAGGCTAGGACGCATTATAATTTATCCAAGTTTGCATTTAAAGACCACTAGAAAAACGGCTTTTGCGGAGTTATATAGGAATTAAAAGTAACAAAGTTTATAATAAATTGTAGTGGCTTTCGAGATTCCATTACAACATATCATCATGGGTGTCGTAAGAGGCGATAGAGGAGGACTAAAACACGAGACTAGCAGTAGCACCTTCCTGATATCAACTCAATAATAATAATAATGAGGTGTTGTTACCTCACTCACCCACTTGCCATTAAATTGCTATTAGCAAATATTCCCATTATGGGGCAAGCTACGGGGATGTTTATTATCAGCAGTCCCCCTTTGACAATGGTATGAATGTGGAAAGTCATATCTTCCAGGCTAAATTCAGATTTATATGTTGACACATAGTAATGATCGACCATACAGTTTTAAATATTGCCTAAAACAGTTTAAAGTGCCTGGGGGCCTACATTCTCATGTCCTCTGGCATTATAAGAAAACTAGGAACCATAAATGTGAGGTTTGCAATACAACTTTCATTTCTTCAAGTTCACAAATACGTAAGAATCACCTGAAAGAGAAGAAATATAGTTGTGAAAGTTGTGGTAATCTTCGGGTGCCGTCTATATTTGGCAGTGGATTTTCAATTGGCTGTAATGATTTTTTTATAGGAGAGGGGGCCAGCGAGCATGCGGCTCACCTGATGGTAAGTGAATACCGCCGCCCATGAAGAACCGCAACACCAGGGGAATTGCAGTTGCGTTGCCGGCCTTTTGAAAAGGAGTAGGCTCTTTTCTTGAAGGTCCCTAAGTCGTATCGGTCCGGAAAAATCGCTGGTAGTAATCGATTCTACAAGGAAGTTATGCGAGGAAGAAACCATCTCCTAAATCGCACAGTGGTGGATCGCCAATCATCCAGGTGGTATGGATGGTATCGCAAGTTTTGTCGCGATGTGCAATGGTGAAATTGAGCGGTTGGAATTAGTCCGAACAATTCCTCAGAGCACTCCAGGTGGTAAATGCGATAAAATACGCAAAGAGATGCAACATCTCTACGCAGTGCCAGTGTATCGAGCCGATCAGAAAGAACTCGGTCATCGACGATTCGAACCGCTCTGCGCTGGATGCGGTCAAGTGAAAGGCGCTGGCACTGGGGTGCCTCGGCCCAGAGATGAGAACAGTATTCCATGTGAGGCCGGCTTTGCGCTTTGTAAAGATGCAAGCGATGTACCGGCATGAAATACCGTCTCGCTCTGCTCAGCACGCCAAGCTTTTCAGAGGCCAGTTTGGCCTTCCCTTCCAAGTGACCACGAAACTGCACACTGTTCGATATGTCGACGCCGAGGCTTCCGATGCTAGCTGAGGCAGCAAGGGGAGTGCCTTAAAACTGAGAAGATACGACAAAGGGGTTCTTTTAGCGCTAAACACGCAAACTTGGGCCTTCTGGGGATTGAACTGGACTAGATTTAGTCGCCCCCAATCCGATATTTTGTTCAGTAAAGACTCGACTTCAGACACAAGTTTGTCCCAGTACTCGGCGACGTTTTCCCGAGAAATATTGGCACGGCCGGTATACAAGTCATCACCAGTAATGTCGTCTGTATAGCAATGAATGTTACTAGTTTGCAACATATCATGGATAAGCAGGAGAAACAGCGTTGGTGATAAGCACGCAGCCTTGTGGAACACCAGCGTTGATAGACTGGAAATCAGAGCATGCACCGTCTACTACAATCTTGATCAGCAAGGAAACTGGTGATCCATTTGCACAATTTCTCGGGAAGCCCATAGGAAGGAAGCTTCGAAAGAAGCGCTTTGTGCCAGACCCGATCAAAGGCCTTCGCCATGTCAAAACTGACGGCCAATGCCTCCACGTGGACTCTACTGCCTCCGCCCAATGATGAGTCAGGTAGACCAGAAGGTCACCAGCTGATCGACCCAGACGAAAACCGTACTGGCGGTCACTAATCAGCTGGTGATCCTCAAAGTACCTCATGAGCTGGCAGCTTATAATGGATTCCATTATTTTGGAGAGCAAGGGGGTTATGAAATAAATGATTAATATGGCGATAGGCCTGTAGTTGGACTGGTCTAAGCGGTCGCCTTTTTAGGGATCTGGTGGACCAAAGCTGTCTTGCGTGAAACGAAAAAACCGCACTGTCAGCGTACTACGCATATGCATACTCCCGGTTTAGATACGACATTATATTATGGGGAAATAGTGTACACCTTCAGGATCTATTTATACTGCAAAATAAATATATTATAATCATCGGCCAAATTGAAAATCTTGACAGTTGCAAACCCTATTTCATTAAAAATAAAATCATCACACTACCATCATTATACATATTTGATATATGCATATTTGTATTCAAGAACATAAATCACTTCACAAAAGCGAAAGACAATCACAATTTAAACACATACCAAAGAGACAGACTATACTTATCACCATCAAGAATTAAAATGCTAAACCAGAGTCCATACTACATGGCTGTAAAAATATACAATAAATTACTATCCACATAAAAACAGAAAACAAGTATACACTTTTCATTAATAAACTAAAAACATTCTTACCAGAAAAATGTTTCTACTCAGTCAAAGAATACATTGAAGCAAAACACGAATAACAAATCATGCATCTTTTACACAAATAACAGAACTAATATACCTAAGCATTAAATCAACAGTAATACTTAATAAAAAGCCTTCTACACGGCCGGGACCAACCACCAACCGTCGTGACCTTAGTCGAGTTGATATAAAAATGGTCAGTGTAGACATCGGTTGTCTGACCAATATTTTGGTTGATGTCCGACGGCCTTGGTCGCGAGCAAATCACTCAGGACACGTCGGGTCCGTGGTTAACGCCGACCGTGTGGAAAGCTGTCGACTGATGAGTCGACGAGAGCGCCAGGCGACAGGCACCTCAGTTTGCGCTTGGCAGTCGTCGCGGGCGAACGTCTAACGACACTATGGAAATGATGTAACTGTATTAAATCTCAGATCTTTATAACTTCTTCCCGTAGCCAAAAATCTTAATGTAGCTATTAATTGTTCTTCAGCAGACACGGCTTGACGCATAACTGTATTTTTTTGTAATCATTGGACGCACCATCTCAAGTAATTCATTAAAAGTATCTTGATCCATTCTTAGAAAAATTCTTAGAAAGTGTTCAGAATCAAGAATCCTTAAAATATTGAGATGGTTTAAAGTAATGCGCTCTTTCAGCCACAATTTCATCCATTTTCCTTTTTTTTCTTTTTTGTTTCATCTTCGCCTAAGCACAGAAACGTTAACGCTAGCTAAACCTTTGACGGCTCCGTGGCGCAGGGGCCTAACAATGAGTTGATGCACTGGGGGCCGCGGGTTCGAATCCCGCACGGAACATGTATTTGTATGGCCTGCAAATAATTGTTCCGGGTCTGGATGTTTGTCCTCGTGCAATCTATGTTTTTAAACTGCCTCCACAATACAGGAGAAAATTCTAGTGTGGGTGTAACGTTTTTTTGATTAAAAAGAAAAACGTTTTTTTTGTTGTTTAGAAAATCAAGGAGCCATATTTCAAAGTAACTACCTTACGTCTTTACGCTTTGAATATCGGCGAGAACTAACAAGTTGAGTCAACCACCCGACCGTGCAGAACGACTACAAAAATCGGTTGGCCCGACCAAGGTCACGACGGTTGGTGGTTGGTCCCGACCGTGTAGAAGGCTTTTTAAGGAAAAAGCGGTTTTGATACACAAAAATTATTATGGACAATATCAGTAGAAGAATAAATATTGTGTTGATATAAAATGTCATCAATGCCTTAATATTTTTGCACGATTTAATACTGTTAAATTATTTACTATATTATTAATTCATTAATGTAATTACTCTATAATGTTTGTATTAAATAACTTATTTTATCTCCCTTTCTCAAATTTGCAATGCCTGAAAAAGGCTACAAAGTGGAGACAAATGTTTATTATTATAAGACCATTTATGTACACTTGGTTGGCAAATAAAGATTGATTGATTGATTGAATTCGGGACTACGCCTTGGGAGTAGGAGTACCGGAAAAGACGCGTTAAAACCGGTACCAACTCCGGAGCACACGTTTTCAGCACAATGGGAAGGCCTCCATCAGGCCCCCTCGATTAGCTGACGTCCAGGGAGAAAACCGAGCGCTGTGTAAGTTGCACATCCGGCATGTGGCACTCACACCGCAGGATGGTGGTGTATTCCACCCGTCATCTAGAGTCGAGTTAGGCGCAAAGATAGAGCTTAAAAGATTAGCTTTCTCCTTTGCGGCACGGCTCAGTGAGTCATCCTCTCTGTGCAGAGATGGAAGAGATAGTTGACAGAAGTTCCCTTGGACAGCCTTAGTAACCAGTTGTGTTAGACCATATGCCAAGTCAAAGTCATAGATAGATCTACCCGCATGATGGGTTAAACGGGAACCAAGCCATTCAGCGTCATCATCATCATCAATACAGCGTTTCATAAGTCCACTGCTGAACATAGGCCTCCCCCAAGGAATGCCACAAAGCACGGTCCTGAGCCACCTGCATCCATCGACTTCCTGCATGTCTTACCAGGTCGTCACTCCATCTCGTGGGGTCGCCCTACACTTCGCCTACCTGTACGAGACTGCCACTCAAGAACCTTTCTTCCCCATCGGTTGTCGGTTCTTCGAGCTATATGGCCGGCCCACTGCCACTTCAGCTTACTAATCCGTAGGGCTATGGCGGTTACTCTGGTTCTACTGCGGATATACTGATTTCTAAGTTTATCACGCAGAGACACCCTGAGCATAGCCCTCACCATAGCTCGCTGAGCGACCTTGAGCTTCCTCATACGGCCAGCAGTGAAGGACCACGTCTAAGATTCGCAAGTCATCACTGGCAACACGCATTGGTTGTACAATTTCGTATTAAGGTTTTGAGGTATGTCTGACAAGAAGATGTGTCGTAGCATCTCGAACGATATTCAGCCGAGTTGAATCCGTCGATTGACCTCTCGGTCGAAGTTGGACTTACCTAGTCGGACTATTTGTCCCAGGTAAACATACTCGTCAACAACTTCGAGCTTAGTGCTCCCAACAACTACCGCCATAGGTGTGACATGGACATTAAACATGATCTTTGTTTTGTCCATGTTCATCCTAAGACCTATTCGTTGGGAGACACTATTAAGGTCATTGAGCATGGTGCTTAGTTCCTCCAGCGTTTCTGCCATAAGGACTATATCATCGGCGAGTCGAATGTGAGTGATGTACTCGCCATTGATGTTAATACCGTATCCTTTCCAGTCCAGAAGCTTAAAACGTCTTCCAATGCAGCGGTGAAGAGTTTCGGGGATATAACATCACCCTGTCTTACACCTTTCTGCAATTGGATAGATTTCGTACTCTGATTATGTACTCGGATAGCCATCGTAGCTCTACTGTGCACTTTCATATACCGACAGTCAACTTGGCACCGCTGAAAAGACTGCAGCACCGCTTAAATTTCGACGGAATCAAAGGCTTTCTCATAGTCCACATAAGCCAGACATAGTGGCAAATTGTACTCCTCGGAATTCTGTACAATTTGCCGAAGGGTACGTATGTGGTCTATGGTGCTAAAGCCCTTTCGGAAACCGGCTTGTTCGGGAGGCTGGAAGTCGTCAAATCTGCGCGCGAGACGATTCTGAATGACTCTTGAAAACAGCACGTAGACGCGGCTCAGAAGGGAAATCGGTCTATAGTTTTCTTCAAGAGAGCGTTGTCACCTTTCTTGAAGAACAAGACCATCGCACTTCTGCTCCACGCCTCCGGTGTAATGCCACCATGGAGAACGGAATTAAGGAGCATCTGAAGGACTTTCAGTAACGGTCTTCCACCCGCTTTCAGAAGCTCCGCTGTAATTCCATCCTCACCTGGGGCCTTGCTGTTTTTAAGGTGCTGGAGAGCCATTCTAATCTCGCTCAGACTGGCGTCCGGGATATCTTCGGAATAGTGTCGGATAAGAATCGCTCTTGAATCGTTACTCACACTTACGTTTGGCTCCAACGATGATGTGTACAGCTGCCCATAGAACCTCTCAATCTCACTCAAAATCTCAGGTGCTTTGGAAACGATGCTGCCACATTCGGTCTTCAGCTTTGACAGCTGGCTCTTTCTGGCAGACAGATCTCTGGCAAAGACTTTAGAGCCTTGGTTCCGCTCGAATGCTTCTTCATTACAAGCTATATTGAAGTTGCGTAAGTCCCGCCGCATGAATAGTATAGAATAGAATAATTTTTATTCAATATACATTACATGTGTAATTCTTATTGAAAGTCATTTTTCACTTTACCACTGGTTCGAAAAAATACCCTCTGTCCTGGGAAGAACCAGCAAGAAACCCAGCGGGACTTTTTTTTAAAGCAAATTTTACAATAATGGTTGTACAAAGTATATAAGTACAAAATTTATTTTAGAAACAGCTTGGAAGCGATCACTTCATTCCCAGGGGTTACTATCAACCATGTATACATTTATACTATAATAACCCTTTTTATACAGTTTCAGCTTAATAAAACATTTAAACTTGGTAATAGAGAGAACCTGTACACATTCCGGGACCTTGTTGTAATAGCGTATACATTGCCCCAAGAATGAATTACTGACTCTGTGGAGTCGAGGAACTGGCATCACTAGCTTGTGTTTGTTCCTAGTGTTTACAGAATGTACATCACTTTTTTTACTAAAACTATCTTTGTTTTTGTGAACATACATTAAATTTTCGTAATTATACTGAGAGGCCAAAGTTAATATATTAATTTCTTTAAATTTATCTCTAAGTGACTCTCTCGGTTTTAGATTGTAAATAGCTCGAATGGCCCTCTTCTGTAAAACAAAAATAGTTTCTGAATCAGCCGCATTTCCCCAATGCAAAATCCCATAAGACATTTGCATTTGGAGATATGTCTGTTCAGTTGCCTGTGTGCTGTCAAATCTGTTTAAGAATGTAGCTTCATATCCTGTCTAACAGCCATGAGATTGAGAGTGTGATCGGAGAGTTTTTGTGTTCGTCTGCGGCGGGACTTGCAGAACTTAGCTCTGACCGCATGGACAGTTTCCACGAGCTTGTCGTTCATATCGTCGACTTCATTGCAGTCTTCTAGGCACTGAAAACAGTTTTGTAACTCGAGCTGAAAGGTTCCGGGACTTTGGAACAGAGCTCGAGGGGGACGGAACGTTGTCTTCATAAGACGAGACCTCTCCAACTTAACGTTTTGGTTTAGTGTGCCTCTAACCATTCTATGATCGCTACCAGTTTACACCCTCGCGATCACGGAGACATCGCTGAACAGTTGTCGTCTGGTCATCATAATGAAGTCAATCTAATTTTTTGTCGAACCGTCGGGGCTCGATGAGGTCCACTTCCTGTGGGGCTGCTCCTGGAAGAAGAAGTTCATCATAAAGAGTTCCTCTTTCTCCATAAAGTCGGTCAGCTGCTGGCCCCTTGGGTTCCGTTGCCCTATTCCGAATTTCCCTACTTTCAGCTCACCGTCCTCTCTTTTTCCTAGTTTTGCATTGAAGTCTCCCATTAACACTGTATAGTGAGTTTTGGAGGAAGGCATGGCTCTAGAGATATCCTCATACATTTTCTCCACCTCCTCATTGGGGTGTACCGAGGTTGGTGCGTAAACCTGTATGACCTTCAGCGAATACAGTTTGGTGATTCTGAGTATAAGGTACGCAACCCTCGTCGACACACTTTCAATCGTTACTACGTTGTTAACGAGAGACTTGTGGATGATAAATCCGACACCTCCTTGGGACAGATGGTCGCCCTCCCGGTGATAGAGCAAGTTGCCGGATTCAAGGATTACCGTCTCCTCCCCCTCTCTTCGGATTTCGGATAATCCTATTATATGCCAGCGTAACTTGTCTATAACTTCTTCCAGCTCCACGATCTTCTGATCAGTCCTCAGGGTTCGTGCGTTGTATCTTACCAGTTCGAGTCGTCTTAGGTAGCAACCGAACCTCCACCGGAGATTCTTAGCACCCCCTGCCCCGCCGTTACCATGGTCACCACCGTTGCCAGGAATACCGGGGCCGCAGGGAACTGGGGGCCGTTTATTACTGTCATTGCTCATGAAGGGTATATTGCCATAGTTGCCACGCTTGGCGAGCGGGTTGGCAACCGCAGTTTTTTTTCATTTCCATTCAGCGTAGTGGGCGTTAAAATCATCGAGTATCACGATCTTTGCGGATGGAACCTGTTGTAGCACGGAGTCTGCAGCCATTTGGACGTGGTCGGTGAGACGGTCTGTGTCGGCATTACCGCTATTGGACTTGTAGAGGCACCGGTAGACGCGGGCATGGTCATCGCTGTCTACGCGTAGCCATAGGAGGGACAGGTCCGTACCTTCAAGACTGCCGAGGCATCGCATACAGATGTCCTCACTGACGTATACGCAAACCCCAGCCCAAAGCACAAAGGAGTGTTCAAATTTGTACCCCGGGTAGGAGAAATATGAAGTATCAGCCGGAGAGGACATCTGAGTCCCAGTCAAAAAGAGCAAGATCGGCTTCGCCGTCTCTAGATGATAATGGATAGCGTTAAGGTTGGAATGAAGTGCCCTGATGTTGCAAAAATTCACGGATAGCGTGACAGGCGACGCCTTAGTCTTATTGCTCCGTTTGCCCCGAGCAGTTTTATTCTCGAGTTGGATCCCCCTCCCTCTAAATACGCGGGGCTGCCTGAGCAACCACGCTCAGGAGTGGAGTAGTATGTTCGTGGATGCTCAGCGAGGAATTCTCCAGAGGTCCTGATACCCTCCTGGGGTAGTCTTATCTTTAATTCCGCTACCATGTTGATGGGGGGGGGGAGGATTGGGCCTCCGGCCTCCTGAACTCACCAAGCCCAGAGGTAAACCTCTACTTCACGCTGGTATTCTGTGAGGTCGTGGTACCACCCAGATTCGAGCCGGCCCATCCGTGCGGCAGCAAAAGCTGCCGCGTGGCTCTACCACTGTAAAATGAATGAATGATTAATAAAAAAATTGTTCGCTACTTGAATTAGATATTGACTTTTAATAATGAAAGATTGCCAATCACTGCGTTACTCAGGATTTACTGCGGATCCTCTTTACAAAGTCGACTATCATGAAAATTTAAGCAAAGAGGCATATTTCATTATCCTAACGCAAAATATGTACACATATATATATATATATATATATAAGCATCTGAAGAGCACTTTAATTCCGCCCTCCATGGTAGCATTACTCCGGAGGCATAGAGCATAGACCACGTGTATATTGCGCATACCCTTCGGTAAATTGAGATACATACAGAAGGCCGAAGAGTATAGTCTGCAACTTTACCTTGCGTATGTAGACTTTCAGAAAGCCTTTGATTAAGCCGAAATTTGGACGGTGCTACAGTCCCTGCGGTGCCAAGATGACTGTCACTATATCGAAGTGCTTAAGTATTTGTACAGTAGGTGTACAATAGGGCTACGTTGGCTTTCCGAGGACAGAACCAGCGTACGAAATCTATCCAACTGCGGAGAGGCGTAAGACAGGGCTTTGTATATATCCCCAAAACTTTTCATCGCCACATTGGAAGACATTTTCAAGCTACTGGACTAAAAAGGATACGGTATTAACGTTAATGACAAATACATCACTCACTTTCGATTTCCTATCGATATATTCCTTATGGCAGAATCGCTGTAGGACCTAAAGACTATGAAATCAATGACCTTCATAGTGCCTCCCAACTCATAGGTCTTAAGATGAACATGAACAAAACAAAGATCATGTGTAACGTCCATGTCGAACTAATACTAGTAGTTATTGGTAGCACTAGGCACGAATTTATTGACGAGTAGGTTTACCTGGAACAAGTAGTCTAACTAGGTAAGTCCAATTGCGACCGAGAGAACCAGGAAGGATTCAACTCGGCTGGGCAACGTTCGCGAAATTACGACTCATCTTCTCGTCAAACATACCTTAAAACTTGATAAAACATAGCGTGTTGTAAGTGATGACTTATGTATCTGAGACGTGTTCCTTAAATGTTGACCATATAAGAAAGCTAAAAGTCGGTCAGCGTGCTATGGAGAGGGCTATGCTCGCAGTTTTTCTTCGTGATAAACTTAAAACGAAGATATCCGCAAAATAACCACAGTAACCGACATAGCCCAACGTATTAGTAAGCTAAAGTGGCAATGGCCATAGAGCTTGAAGAACCGATAACCGATTGGGAAGAAAGGTTCTCAAGTGTTTGCCCCGTACCGGACCGACTGATGACCTGGTAAGACATGCAGAAAGTCAATGGATGCAGGTGACTCGGGATCGTGTTTTGTGGCATTCTTTGGGTAGGGCCTCTATGTTCAGCAGTAGATTTGTGAAGGTCTGTAATGATGATGATGATGAACACTGTGATCTACTGCATTATCATCAGTGCGTAATAGTCTTTTCCGTTATAGAGAAGTACTAAACGTAGCAAAACCACGCTGCAGCTATATTATGGCTGCAGCACGAATGAGGAAAGGGGGAAGGACCACGCTCTCACAGAATACCAACGTAAAATAGCAGCTTAATACTGTTGTGTTTCATACAGTTTGAGTCGGTTGGATCACCGGATGCCCTTTTTACTGGTTATGACGCATTCCATCTTAGTCCTCACGGGTGACAACGCATCTGCATTTTATTCTTATTTGAAGATAGATTTGTATGTCTACGGGTCATAGCAGCGACTTGCCATCAGGTAGATGTTTTTCTTGTTTGTCACTCTTATTAAAAACGCAATAGAAATAGGTAGAATGAATAACATCGACTAACGAAACAGTTAGGTAAAGTGACAAAGGACCTTCCCTAAAGCGCAAAGAATTGGCAAACCGATATGGAAGAAAGATTCTCGTGTCGCAGCTTCGTATTAGTAAGTGGAGTATAAAGACTAAAAAAAAGACAACCTGGAAAGACATGAAAAAAATCGATGGATACAGGCAATGTTGGTCGAGTTGGTGAACAAAATTCTGACATATCTCATGTTGGTCTCAGCTTATAGGTTTCTTGTTTTTTTTTTTTTTATAGGATAAGGGTTACAAACGAGCACACAGTCCACCTGATGGTAAGTGGTTGCTGCGGCCCATAGACATCTACATCTATCCTCGTTTGCGAATCAAAATGCAGATGTGTTGTCACCCGTGAGGACTAAGATGGAATGCCTCATTTCCAGTAAAAAGGGCCTCCAGCCACCTGCACTCACCAAGCGAAACGCAGAGGTAAACCTTTACTTCACGCTGGTATTCTGTGAGGTCGTGGTACCACCCCGGTTCGAGCCGGCCCATCCG
Source organism: Parnassius glacialis (assembly GCA_033319125.1). Classification (NCBI taxonomy): domain Eukaryota; kingdom Metazoa; phylum Arthropoda; class Insecta; order Lepidoptera; family Papilionidae; genus Parnassius; species Parnassius glacialis. The sequence goes on along the minus strand of JAVANC010000013.1, from coordinate 894,934 downwards.
TGCGACAGCAAAAGCTGCCGCGTGGCTCTACCACTGTTACGTGGGATACTAACAAAAAGAATGAGTCTACTGTGTCACTTGCATAGTTTGTCGTAAAAGGTGACTAATGGGATATTGGGTTTCATATCGTATATGATGAGCTAGTTATATATTACTTCTTTCTCAATTTTTTTATCTATACTCATTACCCATATACTTTTTTTGGCTAAACGTAGCTCGTTGCTTATTGGAACCCTCTCGGGGTTTACAAGCTTATGTATGTAAATTATAAGTAAAATTCTAACGTCTCATCTTCACATGCAATCATAATACACTGCAGTATTATATATAAGTAGAAACAATACATTATAAGAGTGCATGACTGCATATACTTATGTGTAATACGATAGGTATTGTTGTACATAGTTCTTTAATGATTCGTTGTTTTTGACGGAAACTTAAATAACAATGGACGCTTAGTTCACATTCAAATGAACATCCTTTCAAAAATGCACAATACAAAAGCTATACTTTACGATTTTAATATCTTTGCTTGAATCGGCAGAATAAATGGATGCTTTGCTTCGTAGACACGTTTATACAAATGTATACTATATCTGTCCTCTGTCTCATTTTTGTCATATGGTAACAGTACAAAAAACAAGAGAAATTTATTAAAAAAACTGAAGTAAATATCGTAATTAAAGTCCACCTGATGTTAAGTGGATACTACACCCGATTTTATACAAAAAAGGTTATAGATGCGTTGCAAGGTGTGTACCTTGTAGTGGCGGTGTGAAAATGTCCTCTACTCCATATTGAAAAAAGAGACCACAGCTTAATTGCAGGTTACGGACCGCGAACTTAAAAGGCCCTGGATTCGAATCCGCTCGAAACTATCGTGAACCACTTTTAACACAAGCATTTAAAGCTTACCAGGAATGGTTAAAGGGAATAATAGTAATATTATATCAGCCTTGCTAGTACTTCTATTAAAAAAAAACTGTAGCTGCCAAACCGCATGTCAAGCAGGGAAACTATAGCAAATTTCCCATTTATAATCAGCAGTGGATTTAGATAGACTGTAAAGGTAACTGTGACGGTAATTTATGAACTAGAAATTAAAATAAATAATAATTGAAAATTATTTAAGAATGATATCATTTAAGAAATGCTATTTTAAAAGTATCTTTTAACTTAATGACAATAGAAAGACATGCGTAGTAGTACAGATACACTAGTATAGGTATAATTCATACTTAATTTGAGGCGTTAGTCAAAGACTGAAAATTAAGTCAAATATTATTTTTACTAACACAACATCTCCTAAATTAAATTGAGGTTTCTTTACGTTATTTTCTTTTCCGAATGCTTGAAAAATCAAGCAAAGCAATTGACTGATTGATGCATAATTTGAGTGGTGCCGGTGTTGATAGAAACCAAACCGAAACAGAGAGGTCGCTACATGGAAGTAAGTAATATTCTTTGTACCATTGAAATTTGTTTCTCTGTAATCGAGTCAATTGCTTATTTTCTTATTGGCAATTCCTATTTCTTAAGTTTTCTATTTTTCACACAATAAAAGCACTTTTTTATTTATTATTTTTATTGTTTATAATTCCTACCTGATAGTGGGTAATGATAAGTGTTGTTGTATTTGTTGATGCAAAATGGATCTATTTCAGCGAAACAAAAGTCTATTCGCTCTCGCCTTGGATATAGTCACATTGATGGAAAACAGACACTGGAAAATTATTTCATTTCTCTTAATGTACACATCAAAACATGAAGCAAACCGTTCAGTTCGAACACATGGAATATCGATAAAAATATTTGGAGATTCTGAAAACCATAGTTAACAAAAAGCCTTTAATATGTCGCTCTGCAGGTCTTTTGAGATGGTTATCGAGCAATTAATCTGGATAAATATTTAGCAGCTAATCAAATATCATCTGTTACGTTAACGAAAAAGACACCATACTTCTATTGAACTTCTTTACGCGGCATATGATTTACTAAAGTAATACTGAAGAAATGAGCAGTAGGATATTCCGGATAACAACCCAAAATGTTAAAAACTGCGTTTGCCAACCCAGCTGTCAAGTGTGAGCAACTATAACAAATTTCACTTTATGAGGTAATTTATGGGGTAGGACTACGTTCGGCAGTGGACTTCGATAGGCTGTCATAATGATGATGAAAATGAATACCATTTTTCGGGTTCCATACCTTAAAAGGAAAAAATGGAACCCTTATAGGATCACTTTGTTGTCCGTCTGTCTGTCTGTCTGTCTGTCTGTCAAGGCCCTTTTTCTCAGGAACGCGTGAAGGTATCAAGCTGAAATTGAAATGAAATGAAATACTGAAGTCTACTGTCCCTTGGAGCTGAAAAAATCAAATTTCTAGGCCAACGAAATCAAAAGATACAGCCGTTTATGCCGCACATTCGCAAGGGAATCAGGGAATCAAAACCTACAGGGTACTTCCCGTGAACTCAGAATCTTAAAATTTGGTACGAAGCAACGTATTGTAGCACAGATAAAGAAAAAATTGCGAAAATCATAAATTTATAGTTACATCACATAATAAAAATATTTTTATAATTTTAAACTACGGATTTGTGCGTAACCCTCGGAGCGCGAGTTTATTAAACATACCTTGACTTATTCTTTAAACATTCCGGAGTACCTCAGGGATTTAACGCCCACCTTAAAATTCATACTTTGTAACCAAATCGAGTTCAATCCTCACCAGCATCACGGAACATTCTTCTTGTTCTTCTTTTTCAGCCCGTGAAAGTTGTTCACTTTTAGATAGGAGTCTTTCCCGTAGTAGGGGGGATTCGCGTAATTCCTGTCAATCGTGAGAACGCTTGACAGGCGTATTAACGATGACAGTATCAGACGAGACTAGCTCGTTGGTCTAGTGTTCATAAACGCGATTGTTATTAGAGGTTCCGGGTTCGAATCCAGGGTCCTGTCAGAATCAGTTATTGGTGTTTTCTGTCAAAAAATTCTCAGTTGTTTTATACGTGGTAGAGCCATGCTGCAGCTATATTAGTAGTATAGTTGTAGCAGGAATGGGTCGGCTCGACCGAGGAAGGATCACGCTCTCACAGAATACCAGCGTAAAATGGCAGCTTGACACTGCTGTGTTTCGCATGGTGAGTGTAGAGAACCGGAGACCCATTTTATTGGAAAAGAGGCATTCCATCTTAGTCCTTACGGGTGACGACGCATCTGCATTTTGATTCTTTATTGAGGATAAATGTAGATGTCTATGGGTCACAGCAACCACTTACCTTCAGGTGGACTTTGTGCTCGTTTGTCACCCTATCCTATATAAAAAAAAATGCTAGTGCATCTTCTGGCGATGAGAACTGTATCCGTTTCAACTATTCCTTGTTTAAGGAAATAATATGGAATATTAAAAATTAAATTACAAAAAAATTAAAAATAAATAATATAAAGAAGTAATATGGAGTCAAGTCATGCCTGTAAGGAGGATAACCTAAAATCTTTACTAGTGTACTGCCCAAAAACTACCCAGTTTGAGCTTTAAGTGCATGGGAATTTTTGTGTCATGCTGAAGCAGTAGACTGTGGAGCCCTGTGTTTGGCCGCTTGTTGCTTACTGCGTCGGAAACTCCTGGCAAAAACTTGGTAATATTCTATTTAGCATTGATGCTACTTCGATTTCGTAAAGGGAATGGCACCAAGTAAAAGTGAAAAAAAAAATCTAGCGATCAAATTCTTTCCTATGCTTCTCGATAGCTTTCTACCGACGTAAAACAGTAGCTTAATGCCGCTGTGTTTCATATGGTGAGTGTAGAAAAACGGACACACTTTTTACTGAAAATGGGCCTGTTTGTTCTTAAGTAATAATATTACGACACAAATTCACAGGGGCGTGCTTCTGAGCATCGGTGAGTATATGTAGCACCTAATGTGAAAATATCCTCCTCACAACATGAAGGTATCCGTGCAACCTTTTTATACGGTAGAACCATGTTGCTGCTATATTATGGCTGCAGCGGAAGGAGACTGGGGTAGGACCACGCTCTCACAGAATAAGAACGTCAAATATTAACTTAATACTGCTGTGATTGATATAGTGAGTGTAGCGAACTGGAGATCCTTTTAACTGATAACAAGGCATTCCATCTTAATACTCAAGGGTGACAACGCATCTCTATTTTGAATCTTAATCGGGGATAAATATAGATGTCTATGGGCCACTGCATCCACTAATCATCAGGTGGATTGTGTACTCGTTTGTCACACTCGTTCTACAAAAATTGTGCTGAATCTCCTCATATTAATTCGCCTATTAACTTTAATAAAAAAAATAGTCACTGCTATTTTTTTCTTCCGTAACAGCTATCTAATAGCGACCACCTCTTCCTTTATCTTTCAACGTAGTTTGACAATGGTTGCATTAAAGTGGTTTTATCCATAAATTTCACTTGAATTCTATCAAACGGTTTGCCCTGTTTTATGTGACATTTCAAATCCTAAATAACCATCGCCCGAAAGTGTTCCCGATGTAAATCATTACAATAAAGCAGCATTTGAGCATGACATAGATATTTAGCTCGTTAAAATATGTAGATTTTTTGATTTATTGTGATTTTTTTAATAATTACAACATTTATTTTTACTTGCAAATAATTGTGTTATCAAAATAATTAAAAGGTAGCCCACAAAAAAAATTGCAAAACATTCGCGTGACCTTTCATAATTTGTTGTAGTAAAATTCTATTGATTTTGATTAAAACTCTTGGAAATAAGGAGATTTTATAAGGATTTCTCATGTTAACGCGATTACTACACATTGAGTAAAATTAATTTCCAACGTTTTGAGAACTTCAGGGCACGTTTACGGTTTACGGTTCGTTTCTTGAAAGTTCCTAAGTTGTATCGACCAAATAGGCGATATATTGAAATTGGGCCAGATTAGGAGTACCCTTAACTGACGAGCATGTATGCGTTAATATAAGGATGTAAAGCAGGCGAGAGAGGTGTGTCAGGATCGTGCCAAATAGAAGTCGGTAGTCTCTGCCTATCCCTCTGGGTGATAGGCATGAGTGTTTGTGTATGTTTTGTATTATGTTCTAGTAAGAAAGGTCCCTGGTATTTTTCACTCACCATACGATACAGCGGCATTATGCAGCTTATTTAACTGCGTATTCTGTAAGAGCGTTGTGCTTCCCCGGTTGAGTGAACCTATTTATGATGTAACCATAATAGCTGCAGCGTGGCTGTATTACGTAACGTCATTAAATATGTTGACGCCAAAGATTGTGACGCTGGCTGAGGCATCAAGGGAGTGTTCTAAAACTGAAGAGATATGACGAAAGAGCTTTTTATCGTCAAACTTGCCATCCTATGTCTTCTAAGTGTCTCAGATTTAGTCGTCACCATACCGAAATTTTGTTTAATAAACATTCGACTGTAGACAAAATTTTATTCCGGTTCTCGATGTGTTCCCGAGAAATATTGGTACGGCTAAATATCAGTACTAATGTTGTCGTCTGTATAGCAAAGCATGTTACTAGTTTAAAAACAACATTTATATGCAGAAGAAACCGAGTGGGTGATGTTAATAGGCTTATAGTCGAAACATGCACCGTCTACTGCGACGTTGATGCTTTGAATTGTAAGAAAACTGGCAATCTAACTGCATAATTTCTCGGAAAGCCTAAAGGAAGAAATTTGAAAGTTGCGCTTTGTGTCGAACCCTATTAAAGGTCTTTGCTATGTACAACCTAGCGGTCAGGATGGAAGGCCTCCGCCTTGGACTCTATTACCCATCTATAAGTGAGGTGAACTAGAAGATCATCAGCTGAGCGAACCTGAAGGAAATCGTATTGGCGGTCTCAAATCAACTGGTGGTCCTAAGGTTCCTCATGAGCTGGCAGTTAATAACGGATTCCATTATTTTGGAGAACAAGGAATTGATGGCGATAAGCCTGTAGTCGAATGGGTTGTATCAGTTGCCCTTTTTAGAGAGTTACGCCCAGGGAGCAGTAGTTACGGAAAATACGGATAAGAACCGGTGCCAACTATGAAGCACACGTCTTCAGCACGATAGAATGGACGGCAGGATTAGAACTTTCGCTTGTTAATTTCTACTTGCTTTTTCAAAACCCGTAAAGTTTTATTTCTTTGGTATTATTATCAGCATTCTTACTTTTTGTTACATAGGCTGCACTAAAAATATCGGGAATGGAATATTTGCACTATTCGTGTCATATTAAAATCTTTTTAATTAAAAACGCCTTGGTTTTAAAAATCGAATACCATTTATTTATTTAAAAAAAGATTTTCGGTCTTGTCACAAGGTTTTGTCAAACTTGTTTAGTCGTTAAGAAAATGGCATTGACTTGAGAAAATTCAAGAGCGATGATTTATTATGACTTTCGAAGTGGTTTAATACAAAAACAGTGTGTTGACCGGATGATTTCTGCATTTGGTGATAAAGCCCCATTTATCCACCCCAACCACAATTTATCGCTGGTTTGCTGAATTTCAACGTTGACGTGTCAAGCTCAGTGATGATCCCCGTCAAGGTCGTCCAAAAACTGCAGTCACCCAAGAAAACGTTGATGCTGTGCGTAAGCTGATTGAGGAAGATCGACATGGGATATACCGCGAAATTCAGGCAACTTTAGATATTGGCATGAGTCAATTAGGTGTAAAAAAGTTGTTTTCCCGATGGATACCGCATTCGCTCTGTGAAGAGCAAAAAGCGGCTCGCGTTACTTGGTGAACTCTCGAAAGATTCTACACATGATCCTCAAATGCTGTATACAACATCATATCAGGTGATGAATCCTGGATATATGCGTACGAAACCGAAACAAAAAACCAGTCACGAGTTTGAGTGTTCGAAAATTAGTTAAAGCCAACAAAAATTGTTTGTTCACGGAGTGTTGCAAAAAATTGGTGGCCACGTTTGTCTCCAAAACCGGCTATGTATTAACTATTCCTCTTGAAGGACAAAGAACGGTTAATGCAAAATGGTATGCTAGCATTTGTTTGCCACAGGTCGTTTCTGAACTCCGTAAAGAGAACTGCAACCGACGCATCATCCTCCATCACAACAATGCGAGTTCTCACACCGCACACAGAACAAAAGAGTTTTTAGAGCAAGAAAACATAGAATTATTAGACCATCCGCCGTACAGCCCCGACCTAAGCTCTAATGATTTCTATACTTTCCCTATAATAAAGAATAAATTGCCTGAACAGAAATTTTTATCAACTGAAGAAGCTGTGGACGCCTACAAAACGGCCATTTTGGAGACCCCAACTTCCGAATGGAATGGTTGCTTCAATGATTGGTTCCATCGTATGGAAAAATATGTCAAATTTCGCGGAGAATACTTCGAAAAGCAATAAATATATTTTTAAATAGTAATGTTGTGTTACTTCCTTGATTCCCGAAATTTTCAGTGCCCGTAAGAATGTTGTGTGCAGAAACTAATTCCTGCATAACTTACTTAAAACTTCGCTGCTAAATTTGGTGGGGAAGGCATTGTGTATTCAATTAAAAAATATTTATATTTTTTTTAATATTGCATACGTATTTTATAAAAAATCTTACTTTAGATGCAACTTATTACATAATAAGTTATTTTAAACGAGTAATAGTGTTAATAAAAAATTGCTGAAGATATTGCACATTAATACAGTACAGTTGAGGTAGGTGTGTTTTCTAGTGACTGAAGCAAATTCAGCATTATTTGAAATAAATAACGATCTAAATAAAATCGATAAGTGGTCTAGATCATACGGACTTGTTATAAACCCTAAAAAATCACAAGCAATGATTATAGGCACCAGGTTTACTCGTAAATTACTTGACTTTTCTTCACTGCCAACTCTGCAAATTAATGGCATTCCACTAAGCATTTCAGAAACGGTTAAGAATCTGGGCGTCATCATGTATTGCAAGTTGACATGGAATGTACATATCACAGAAATTAGCAGGAAAATCAATTATACTTTTCATTCCTTAAAATGCCTTCAACATTTTCTGCCGTTATCAACGAAGATTTCTCTTGTCCAAACACTTATTTTCCCGATTCTTGATTATGCTGATGTCTGTTATTTGGATGCGACTGAGGAGCAATTAAACAAACTTGAGCGGTTGCAAAACTTATGTATTCGTTATATTTTCGGGCTAAAAAAGTATGACCACGTCTCCTCCTATCGCAAACAGCTCAAGTGGCTCCCAATCCGACTTCGCAGGAATACTCGAATCCTTTGCCTCCTCTTTAACATACTATACAATCCAACATCACCACCCTATCTACGTGATCGATTCCACTTTGCGCACTCCCCCGATGCAGTTTGCAGATCACATTTAAAACCCTCCTAAATTTCCCTTCCTCTAGAACTAAGTCTTATTCTCACTCTTTTAACAGTACATGCAGTCAGGTTATGGAATTCTCTTCCTGCTGCAATTCGAGAGGCTCAAACAGTGTCCGTGTTCAAAAGGCGAGTCAAAGAGCACTATCTTTCTTTGTCGTCCCAATGATTATATATATAATATATAATCACTAATACACACACACACACACACACATATATATATATATATATATATGTGTGTGTGTGTATGTGTGTGTGTGTGTGTGTATATGTATTTATAGTGGTATTTAGTTATATGTATGTTTACATGGATATTTGCTTTTATTGTCTTTACTTTATGTTAAGTATATTAATATTATAAAATTTTATTACGAGAGTGCACACTAGATCAGCTTCTCTTTTAATTTGTCCAGTATCAGGCCTGCTAGAAGAAATTTCAATATGAAATAAGCAGTGCCTTTGTACAAAATATATTTTTTTCTTCTTCATTGTAACATTATATTGTGTGTACATAAATTGTTAAATAAATAAATATATCTATATCCTGATCTCTCACACAGCTTAGAATTCGCCCAAATAAGGCGAGCAGGTAGTAAAGTAAAAGTTTCAAGGGCGACAGATGTACTTTTACCTATTAAAGACATGCAATGTTAAAAAACTCTGCCAATAATTTTGTAATTTCGTAATGAAATGCCTAATGATTTCTTATACTTACGCGAACACTACACATTGAATAAAACTACTTTTACGGATTTTATCGCGTTTAATTAGGTTATTTTATATTCCCGACGTTTTGATTGCTTTTCAGCAACCGTGGTCACGGGGGACTGAGGTGTTTGACGTCCCGATGTCAAAGTTAAACCGGAGTACCTTCAGCTTTTTAATTATTAATTTTGGTCCGATCTACGCAGAATGAACTTACTGTGTCTTGAAGTTTTGCAGTGGTATGCTTGGGTTTAGTTTTAATTTTATGAATTACAGGTTCCCAGGCAGGTGGTAGTACCCAGCCTCCCTCTCTATTGAAATTTGGATGTTTTTTAATTTCAATAACCTCTGTAGTGTTATGGTACTTACATATCATTTTACACTGTTTTAAATTTATTTTTCCATTCTGTTTTGATTTTCTTTTTACATCACCTTTATTTCCATAGGATCCTGTAACCTTTTTAGACCATAAGAACACAATAACAAATCATTTTCACTTCGTAATTTCACGCTATCGATGGAGTCTACCTTTTTTGATCTTTTATTTAGTTCTCCGTAACTCTGCAATTTCGGGTTTCATGCGCGCTGTTGCGCTACCTTTTTTCCTATATCAATAATATCTCATTTCTTACTTAAATCTTGCCGTTTCTCAATTACGAGCCTGAAACCAAATATTGACATGTTTTGACATCGTTGTTTATCTGGTTGTCATGGCAATTTTTATTCAAATTCGTTACCGGTCTGATGTTTTTACTTCAATACCTCCACATATATACTCTTTTCCTCTTGGCCATTTACAAAAATTTGTTTTTAATTTAAATAATTTCCCGTTCTCTCTAAAAAGTTATAAAAGCCGAACAATCGGCCAATAAATGGAGTCTCGCTTCAGCTTTCAAACTGGAAGCATCTCCTAAAGGCCTTATCTCGGGGCCGCACTGCTCCAAAATCCTGCAAGCCTCTGCCTTCACCTGAAGTCGTTGCCTAGCCACGCCTACGCCTCCACCTCCTAGTGCCCGCGCTATCTTTAGCCGCTGTGCGTGCCTACTCTGGGCGCTGCGTGTGCCTACTCCAAGCGCTGCGTGTGCCTACTCCAGGTGCAGCGTGTGCCTACTCTGGACGCTGCGTGTGCCTACTCCAAGCGCTGCGTGTGCCTACTCCAGGTGCAGCGTGTGCCTACTCTGGACGCTGCGTGTGACTACTCCAAGCACTGCGTGTGACTACTCCAAGCGCTGCGTGTGCCTACTCCAAGCTCTTCGTGTGCCTACTCCAGGCGCAGCGTGTGCCTACTTTGGACGCTGCGTGTGACTACTCCAAGCGCTGCGTGTGCCTACTCCAGGCGCTGCGTGTGCCTAGACCAGGCGCTGCGTGCCACCACCTCCAAGTGCGGTGTGCTACTTTGATTTTCAGGCTCTGCTTCAGTATTCATCTATCTTTATTTTCTATTTAATTGTAATTCACGTCACCCATCACCATCATCATACTTCATTTTTTTATATAAAATTGTAAATATCTTTTTAAAATTTTAAATTTTTTTTTTTTGTTCTATTTTTGTTGTTTCGTTGTCGTTAGGTTAGGTTCTTTTGTTTTTTAATTGTCGCTTCACGACACCTCACGTATCATCCTTGGTAGGAATCGATATTATTTCGCGAGAACTTGTGGTTTATCATATTTAATGTAATGGCAGGGGCCGTTTAGGATATGATCACAAACTGAAGACTTCCCGGAACGTTGGTGCTTCACGTCAGCTATGTGTTCTTTTACGCGGGTTTTTATCGATCGTTTTGTTTGCCCTATATATGAGAGCTTATATAAGTTGTAGTGTTATGCTACTTACATTTCATTGTACACTATTTCACCATTCTGTTTTTGATTTTCTGCATTCATGTTTTGCATCACTTTATACTATTTTTCCATTCTGTTTTTGATTTTCTGCATTCATGTTTTGCATCACTTTTATTTATATAGGATCCTGTAACGTTTTTACACAATAACATATCATTTTACTTCGTATTTTCACACTATTTAGCACTTTAAAAATCGCTGTCAATGGAGTCTTACCTTTTTCGGTCTTTTATTGAATTCTCTGTAACTCTACAATTTCAGGCTTCATGCACGCTGCCGTGCATTAGTTTTTCCTAAATGAATAATATCTCATTTCTTACTAAAATGTAATAGTTTCTTAATAATAGTCCAAAAACCAAAAATTGTTAAATATGACAACTATTATTTATATCGTTGTTATGGTGACTTTTATTCAAGTTCGTCTCTGGTATGATGTTCTTTCTACATAAATACTCTTTGGCTGTAGGTCATTTACAATAAATTTCGTTTTAATTTAAATAATTTCTCGTTCTCTCTAAAAAGGTATAAAAGCCGAACAATTGGAGAGTACAGGAAAGTCTCGCTTCAGTTCTCAAAGGAGAAACATATACTAAAGGCCTTATCCCGGGGCCGCATTGCCCCGGGATCCTGCAAGCCTCCATCTACATCCGAAGTCGTCGGCGAAGTCTACTTCAAGCGCGGGGCCACACTACTCCGGGTGCTACGACTGCTTGCTCCAGGCGCTGAGTGCACCTACTGCCGCGCTACCTTCGGGCGCTACGACTGCTTGCTCCAGGCGCCGAGTGCACCTACTGCCTGCGCTACCTTTGGGCGCTGCGACTGCTTGCTCCGTGTGCTGAGCGCACCTACCCCAGGCGCTACGTGCGCCGGCTCCGGACGCTGCGTGTGCCCAGTCCAGGCGCTGCGTGCCGTCGCCGCCAAGAAAACTCGAACTCCGCGTGTGCCTACTTCTACAAGCGCAGCGTGTGTCACTTCAACCTTTAGGCTCCACTATAATTCTGTATTCTCCTATTCTCCTATCTTTATTTTTTTAATCTAATTGTAATCTCACTTCATTCATCATCTTCATATTTCATTTTTTTTTATAAAATTGTAAATACCTTTCTAAAACTTTAAATATATTATGTTATTGGTCTACTTTTGTTGTTTTGTTGTTCTTAGGTTAGGTTCTATATTTTTCTTATTAATTGTCGTTTCACGACAAAGTCAAGTTTAAACTTTTGAGGTTTTCGTGTACCATCTCATCTGTTACCTGCCGCTTATGATATTAGTAGACGAAGGGAATTTTATTAAGAAATTAGAATATGCTAGGGCACTCTCATAGAAAGTTTTTCTATAGAAATGAGCGAACACCATGTTTATATTTTGACCACACTGCAGATATATTTTGCCATATTGCATATATTAAGGATAGCCTGAATTTACGTTATTTCCTTGATTAAAATTAGTCAGGGGAGGTCTCATAAAGTTTTGAAAAAATCACATCCCATCACAAGGGTGATTAAATAGGGGATGAAATTTTTAATATAACTACTTAGACAACATTCTATTCATGACGTTTTATTCTACCTCTTAATGTTTGTTCATTTGAACATTAGTTTTTAAATTTTAAATTTTAATGTTGTGTTTAAGCCAACCAAGCAAAAAATAAACATAAATTGTTAAAGCTAAATGGGTACTTACGATACAGGATTACTAAGTGAAGGTACCGACGGTTACTTCAATGAATTGTAGTTGTTTTTTGCAAGTCGTAGCAGCCTGTTATTGAATCTGCAGTTAGCTTAAATCTTAGATGATAGCTTAAGAATTTAATGTTTTTGGTGTAAGATTTGGCTGTCCTTAATAAATAGATAAATTATAATTTTTAATCTTTTTCATTTTTAATTAAATTGTCTTGTGATTTTCTTAAGTACACTCAAAAGGTTAAAAAAATCTAAAATATAATTTAAATATAATTAAAAATATAATTAAGTAAATACTGAATCAAAAATCGTAAGAGATAAAATCATTTTCACATAATATGTAATAGAATTGACTTAAAAACTTTTATAATTATGTGAAAATTATTTCTATTATTTAGGGGGATAAGTCGCTCGCGTCCGTAGGGAGGGATAAGTCGCTCGCGTCCGTAGGCTTCGACCACCTAACCCTAGGCCCACCCTACACGTGTCCCTCGGGTGGTGCTAAACGAGCGACAAAGCCGAAACGACAGACTCGGCTCCTCGCCGTGTGGTAGCGGCGTAAAATTTACCACCCCTTATGTCGCACCATGAGCCAACAATTCAAAGAAATGGCCCCAAGTTCCCGGCGCCCCTTTAATGGGGCAGGGGTGCGAAGAATCTCCGGGAGGAAAACCGGCGACGAGGTTCGCCACCCGTCACGTCCTGTCTCCTGGAGGGGCGAAAAGTGGATTGCGGAGGCCCGTCTGGCTACGCTGAATGTATGTGGAGCAATGAATGATAAGATGGATGAAATATGCGAAATTATGAATGATAGAGGAATAGATGTATTATGTGTGAATGAGACGAAACGAAAGGGAAGAGATGTCACTGCACATGGCATGTATACCGCTTACTGGTCTGGTGTAGACGAGACCGAGCGGGCATGCCAGGGAGTCGGTGTCATCCTTTCAGAAAGAATGGGTCAATGTGTGAAAGAGTATGAATGTGTAAGCCCAAGGCTGCTGTGGATACGAATGAAAGTGGGCTTAAAGAAGTTGTTTGTGCTTGGGGTGTACGCCCCAGATATGTCTAAGCCCACTTATATCCGTGAGCAGTTTTGGGACATGGTAAGGCTGGTGTTGACGAAGTGCAAGGAAAATGAAAATATTATTATGTTAGGAGATTTTAATGGAAGGGTGGGAGTAAAGAGATCTGGTTATGAAAGGATATTAGGAGCGTTTGGCGATGAAAGAATAAATGAGAATGGTGAAGACCTCCTCACCATATGTGTGGAAAAGAATCTTTTTGTGGCGAACACTTTCTTTCGCCATAAGAGGATTCACATGTATACATGGGAAAGAGGGGATGATAGAATCATGATAGATTTCATAATTGTGGATGGAAGAATGAGGAGCGCAGTGGTAGATACAAGGGTTTACCGGGGGTCCAACGTAGGGACGGATCATTACTTAGTCTTATGCCGAATTAATGGTCTATTCAAGCGTTGGCGGCATCGGACATCTGTGTCTACCACTGCGTTACAGCGTATAAGAATAGAGAGGTTACAAGATTAAGGTGTAAAAGAGAAGTATAAATGCAGACTAAGGGAAAATATAAGTGTGTTGAATGAATTTTGTATGAATTATTTAGACTTGAAAAATGTATGGAATAATGTTAAGAAAGTTTTGGTGCATACAGCCACCGAAGTATGTGGTGTAAGTAAGAGAACGAATGAAAGGAAAAGTAATACTTTGTGGTGGGATGATGAGGTACGGATGGAAGTTGAAGCAAAGAAGAGGGTATGGCTAGATTTACTAGCAACCAAAGCTGGTAATTCTGGCGGTATGAATGATGAGATTGAAAGAAAAAAGGCAGACTTTAGACGTATAAATAAAAGAGTAAAAGAAGTTATTGAAAGGAAAAAGCAAGAAAGAATAGATAAGAATGATAGAAGAATATCTGATTACTTCCAGGCAAATATTAAAATGTTCTGGAAGCTCGTAAGAACTGCCAGGGGAAATTCAAAACAGCCTAGAAAGAATGCTATACGAGACGAGAATGGCTGCATGCTGAATGATGAAGTTTCGTATTTAATGAGATGGAAGGAATACTTTGAAAGCGTGTTTAAGAGTGAAGAGTCGTCTGAAGTAAGTGAAATGGAAATTCCGGAAGAAGTGGAGAGAGGTAGAGAAATAAGTGTAGATGAAATAGTGAAAGCAATGAAAAGCATGAAAGCAGGTAAGGTAGACGGATATGATAGAGTATCACTCGAAATGCTAATGGCTGGAGAGAATTTGGTTGCAGGCCTGCTGTACACCTTGTTTAATTTATGTTGGGAACTGAAGCGGGTACTGGAAGACTGGTGCAAAGCCGTTATAGTCCCAATATATAAGGGAAAGGGGTCGCAGCAGGACTGTAAAAACTACCGTGGTATCAGCTTGCTTAGCATTGTGGGTAAACTGTATGCTAAGGTGTTAATTGAAAGAGTTATGGAAGAAACTAATGGAAAAATTTGGGATGTGCAAGCTGAATTTAGAAAGGGGATGGGGTGTACGGATCAAGTCTTTTCCATGCGCATGATTGCGGAAAAGTTTTTGGCCAAAAACCAAAAAGTTTTTTGTGCGTTCATAGACTTGGAGAAGGCTTATGACAGAGTGGTTAGGGATGTGTTATGGCAAACACTGAACTCATTTGGGTTGAGCACTGGCTTGATACAGGCATTGAAGTCTCTATATAGGGACTCTAGTGCTTGTGTCAGGATCAACGGGGCCTACTCGGACTGGTTTGGCATCGATAAAGGTGTCAGACAGGGCTGTGTGGCTTCCCCGTGGCTGTTCAACCTATTTATGGACAGTTGTTTGGAAAATTTGAAAGTAGAAGAATGCGGGTTAAGAATGGGTGAGTTAACCGTCAAATGCCTTTTGTACGCCGATGATCAAGTCATACTTGCGTCTTCGGCAGCCGAGTTGCAAATGATGGTTACATTAATGAACAGGACATTAATAGAAAAGGGAATGAAAGTGAGCGCAAGTAAGACGAAAGTTATGGTTTTTGAAAGAGAAGAAAGTAAAACGATATGTGAAATAAGAATAGAAGGGGAGTTGGTAGAGCAAGTAGATGAGTTTGTGTATTTGGGATGTGTTTAGCAGGGATGGTAGATATGATAAGGATATAGAACGACGAGTGAATGCAGGAAATAGAGTGAATGGGGCTCTACACTCTATTGTGAAAAGTCAGAATGTGTCCAAAAAGGCACGTATGGCAATTCACAAAGCTGTGTTAGTGCCTATTTTAATGTATGGTAGTGACAGTTGGGTGTGGCAGAAGAAGCACGAGAGTAGAATAAATGCTGTAGAAATGCGATCATTAAGGAGTATGTTAGGGATGAATCTGAATGACAGAGTAAAAAATTGTTTAATAAGAGAAGAGTGTGATTTGCAAGATGATGTTGTGACCAGGATTAAGAAAGGAATGCTTCGGTGGTTTGGTCATGTGGAAAGAATGAATGAGGAAAGAGTGACAAAGCAAATTTATGTTGCAGAGGTGAATGGCAGAGTCGGGAAGAGTCGCCATAGGTGAAAGTTTATCGACCAAATTGGCGATATGTTGAAAATGGGCCA
The DNA here is from genome assembly GCA_033319125.1 of Parnassius glacialis. Lineage (NCBI taxonomy): Eukaryota > Metazoa > Arthropoda > Insecta > Lepidoptera > Papilionidae > Parnassius > Parnassius glacialis. Next base: position 878,750 of record JAVANC010000013.1, on the reverse strand, counting down.
AATCAAGTACTCTTTAACCGACGAGCGTGTATGTGTAGGTATATGGATGTGGAGGAAGCGAGAGAGGTCTGTCAGGATCGTGCCAAATGGAAGTCCATAGTCTCTGCCTACCCCTCTGGGTAACAGGCGTGAGTGTTTATAGATTTATAGATATAGAAAATTATGTTATTATTTTTTGTATTTTGTTTCAATTTTCAAATTCAATTTTGACTTCAGTTCTACTTTTTTCAGGCATATTTTTGAGTTTTTTATAAACTTTTGAGAGTTGGTCAGTATTTTCAATAAAATTTTGTAGAAAATAATAACCTCTTTGTGTTAAGAAAATTAACATGCGATAGACTATTATCAGTCGTGTTTTACTCCCCTAGTATAATATTGGACGCTAGATAACTTCGCAAAGTGTATTAAAATCCAGAAATTCGTTTACTGGCTCACTGACTAGCCTTTGACATTTTCATGAACGTTATATGCCAGATAAAGTTATCTCTGTAATAAAGAGTAATTAATGAAGAAGTTTTGATATGGTTTTCGCTTAAAATGTAATAAAAATCCTATTTTATAGGATAAGGGTGGCAAGCCAGCACAGTCCATCTAATGGTCAATAGATGATGTGGCCGATCAAGAATCAAAATGTAGATGTGCTGTCACCTCTGAGTACTAAGATGAAATGCCTTGTTTCCTGTAATAAACGTATGTCTGCAACTGGCAAAATAACAGCACTGTAGTTATTATACCGCGGTACAAAGCTGAGTCGGATAGGCTTCCGACAAATTTCACGTGGTGGAGCCATGCCGCTGCTATATAACTGGCAAACTTTAACTAACTGGTAAAGTTGTAGCACGAATAAGTCGGCTCGACCGGGGAAGTACCACGCTCTCACAGAATACCAGCGTAAAATAGCAGTTCAATGCTGTGTTTTGTATGGTGAGAGTAGAGAACCGGAGACCCTTTTTACTGGAAACGAGGCATTTCATCATAGTCCTCACGGGTGACAACGCATCTACATTTTGATTTGTAATCGAGGATAAATGTAGATGTCTATGGACCACAGCAACCACTTACCATTAAGTGGACTGTGTGCTCGTTTGTCACACTTATCCTATAAAAAAATAGGCATTTGTTGCTGCATTAATTTTGATGCAATATATATAATATTATATAGAAATATTCTCGCTGTCAGGTAAGTTTGATTATTTTTAATAAAGCTACAAATCGATTTTAATGAAAACTTGGTTAAGAGTTCTCGATTATATCGCAACATAAAATTGCCTGTCGAATGAAATTGACTCGGAATCGACACTATTTTATTTTTAGCCAACTTCAAAAAAGATGTTCTTAATTTGTGTGCGTTTTATTTTAGCATGCAAGTTACGCGATATTATTGTCAATAGTATCGGTTCACAATTTCACGAGTCTTTTGTATTAAATAAGTTATAATAAAGCGGTGGTCTTATAACATTTTAAAAACTATAAAGTTCCAACCTTAAAGTGACAAAGTGGAGGTAAATTTTTCTGCTAGCTTGAAAAAGGAGACGGTGTGTTTTTTATGTGTGCTACCTCATAACTTTTTAATGGGTGAACTGATTTCGATTATTCTTTTTTTTTTTTGAAAGCTGGTACTTCACATGTGGTTCTATATGGATTTGATCGAGGTCAGATCAATAGTTTTTGAGTTATTCTTAATAATTTATATTGAAGTCGGCTGTTCAAATTTTTTTATTTTAAATTATTAAAAAAGCGGACTGCAGTTAACTAAAAAGGAGATTTTTAGTTACATTAGAAGTCGGAGCTTTAATTTTTCTATACACTATGTCTTAGCTACGACTCCAAAATGTGTAATTATTTTATTCTTCTTTGTCTTTTGAAATCGGCTTATATACTTTTTTCAATGTTAATTTTTCGTACAAATGCACGCAGACATTCTTTAACAGTATTATAATTTGAATCTATGAACCTTAGAATGTGGAATTGAAATTTGGATTTAAAAAATATATGCTACAGGACATTTCCTCCAGAGCGGTGTTAAATATTCTTACAAGGGAATGAGTTTAAGAAAAGATGTATTTAGGCTTCTGTTAACTCAACACTTCCCTTTGAGAAACAGCAGATGTCGTGGGACTAATAACTACACGAGGGAGCATTGTAACATTCAAGATTTCTTTTAAAAGTTTCGTAAAGATGCTTTCACGAAAAACGTCCAACGGTAGTCCATTACAATTTTATTGGTTTTTATAGTATACTAGTGACCAGCTCCGTCTTCTTTCGGAATAGATTCCACATTAATGTAGAGTTATTTAGATTAAATATAATAGTCGAAGTTCTTTATTTCATATTATAAATTTTTCTATTTAAAAATAAAATTGTCTAGTTGTTTTGGATAAATAATGGTCAAAATTGCTCCTGAAATTGATCTCTATCTGTCCAGGAACTATCATTAAAATTGATTCAGCCATTTCGAAGATATGTAGCTCAGACAAATAGACAGACAGACAGATTTAAAAAAATATGGTTACTCAAGTTTCAATAGCATGTTTTAATTGCATTGCAGCTCAATAAAATGCTGTTTTTTCGATATGATAGATATACACTTTAATGTAATTTGTATATACTTATAGATAATTCTATGGGTCTAGACAATTTTCATGGAGAAAGATTTCCGAACGAAGGCAGCGGCTTGCTCTTACTAAACCACGCAAAAAATTATCACCATAATTAATTGATCAAAATAACTTACCTGTAAGTGTTCTTCAATCAAAATGATATGAAGTTGATGCTTCTTCTGTGTTTGTATACTTCACTTGTCAATAGCACACTTGTCAACGCTAACATCACTCTTAATTAATAATGGCCTATTACAAAAAATGACAAAAGCTTTTGAATGTATTAGCTTGTTGTCTTTCTAAAATTTTTACTGCTCATACCACTTCTTTTAGGACGAGAAGGGAATGATTGCCTGGTACTATGTAGAGTAAAAATTAATGTATTCTCTTATTAAAATACTTTACCTATCTAGCTGTCTGACTTATTGTAGGGGCTTAGGGTTTTTTGCAAATAAACAACAAATTTACTAAATTTCATACAGTTTTAGTGACTATATGTGATATTGTGAGGTAACTGATAAAATACTCATATTTTGCTGTATAGTATAGTATATATAGCAAATATTGTTTTATTTTTTTGGTGAAGTTTAGCTATGTATTTACCAAATTGTGTGGCAGTTCAGCTTTTGATTGTATTCTATTTTTTTAATCCTATAAATGTCAGAAAATAACCGTTTAACATCATAATATAAAGGGAAATAAAAATAGGAAGAACAATAAAATAATTTCATACTTTTACGGTAGCACCAACCACGATTTCAGACAATAGACATATTGTACATACTAATTAGGGAGTAATAATAATTTTTATGTTTTACATACATAAATACCTCCCTCACAGCAGCAAGGTTACATTTGTTGCAACCGATGGACAGTCCTCAAAGGAGATATTACATAACAGTTGAATGTTAGGCTAAGAATTTAAAAAGTCGGTACTTTTTTTAACAAGGTAGTATCAGTTTTAGTTTTTGTAATTTACTATCAGGCTCATGAAGATTAGAAGGTTACTTGTTCTTCTTGATTCTGTGTTTTACGATTGTGGAGAATAGTTTATAAAATTCCCATGAATTTTATGCATTTATATTTTTTTTAATAGCAAAACCATCAACTTTAGTTATTTGTCTATTAATTTTGGTTAACAAACTTAGAGACAATTTTCCTATAAGTTTAGGAATTTCATTCCTGTTTTATTTCCTCATTAATTTTCCTGGATTCTTTGCATACGAGAGATTTACCTTGAGATGTTATTTATAAGGCCAAACAGAAATTCTTATATTTTACAAGATCAATTTTACAAGATTTGTTGTTTTTTTGACCAGAAAACCATATCACACTACTATGAACTGAAAGGATTTTCATTGTTTAAACAACCTCTGTAATTGGATTACTTAAAATCAAAATATGATTTTTCAGTGTTAATTGAGATTTAAAATTATCATTCCTATTCTTCACGAGAAAGCACATAGTTAAATTCAATATGTTTTTTATATATTTACCCACAAGAGATAGCTGGACGAACAGATATTAATTTGTCTATTAAATTAGCAAATGTTCTTTATCATTGCAGTGGACTGTAATTTAAATAATTGACTTTTATTTTTGTGAAATATTTGTGTCTCAATTCATATATAAAAATGCTATAATTTTACAAATTTTTACTAATGGAGACAGTCCCAGTTAAAGGTTTCTGTATGTTTGTTTAAGATTTATGAAGATCCTTTGATCTTATAGGACAAAATTCTATACGAAATTAGAAGTCACTTGGGTTTGCTTAAGAGCTTTCTTTATAATCATTAGTTAACTCTGATAAAAGTGACGCTCTTCTTATGGGAGCCTCTTAAGTTGTGTAATCCATATAACAGTTTACTGCAGTCATTTACAGCTTCATTAATATCTTTATCAGTCTTCTTGATAAGACCAATAAATACAATGTTTAAATTTGAAATTATGGGGCTTGTTTTTCATATAACTTGCTATCTTCAATTAAAAACATATTAAAAAAATTAATAGTTTACATTACAGTAGCAAAAAGAATATGAATATTCACATAAAATAAAATTCAATGCCTCGTGTCCGCATCGTGGCACCGCAAGATTGATATGTTTTGTACAGACTCTCGTTCTTGCTCATACATAGATTTTATATTGAGTTTATATAACGCAGTAAGCAGTGACATTATTATTTTTATTTTTATTTACCAATATTTTAAATTTTTAAATAATATATTATTGTCACCAAATTAAAAAGTTGCATTCCACTCAACTTAATTAACTTGTACCAGCTCTATATTGCACTTATATAATGAACAAGTGCACTATAGCCAGAGGAGATTATTTATTTCGATTATTATAAAAAAAATAAAAATAATTTTACTTGGACGTCAGTTGGTCAGTATGGATGTGAACAAGATATCTTTAATCTATATCATGATATCAAAAATATCTGATTTCTATAAAAAAACTGAACTTATTGCTTTGGTTTTTTAGCTTTGTATTTTAATCCTTGAGAAGCTTTTTTAACTTCACTTTTGTAAACTGTTCCGTTTATTTCTTTATATTAGTTATTTGACAATTTTTTTTCGATAATAAAACACGAATCACTGGTATCAAACAGTCAAAAAAATTTCATGTCAAATAAACAGAAACATTTTTTCGTTTTTATACATTTAAACGAAACTCGTTTTTCGATAACTAATAAAAGTAAGTTGAGCAATGAATGCTACCAGTTAGCAACATGTCATTGATATGCAGGAGAAACAGCGTTGGTGATAACACGCAGCCTTGTGGAACACCAGCCTTGATAGGCTTGAAATCAGAGCATGCACCGTCTACTACGACCTTGATGCTCCGATCAGCAAGGAAACTGGTGAACCATTTACACAATTTCTCGGTAAGCCCATAGGAAGGAAGCTTCGAAAGAAGCGCTTTGTGCCAGACCCGATCAAAGGCCTTCGCTACGTCCAAACTAACGGCTAATGCTTGGACCTTGGACTCTACTGCCTCCGCAGTGAGTTAAGTAGACAAGAAGATCACTAGCTGATCGACCACGACAAAAACCGTACTGGCGGTCACTAATCAGCTGGTAATCCTCAAGGTACCTCATGAGTTGGCAGTTTATAATGGCTTCCATTATTTTGGAGAAAAAGGAGGTGATGGCGATAGGCCTGTAGTTGGACGGGTCTGAGCGGTCGCCTTTTTTAGGGATCGGGTGCACCAAAGCTGTCTTCCATTTTTTATTTTTTTTGCGGATGGAAAATCATCAAATGACGCCTTTCGCTCTGGGTGGAGCGGAAGGGAGTGTCAGACTTTTACTGACTAAAAACCATCCGTGTTCCTTCAGTGCCCTTACGTTCCGGAGCCGCGGTATCACTTTCGAACAACCCGCAGCCCCGGCAGGCGTCGGCCCTTGCGAGCCCCTTCACGCTGCTGACAGCTCTTTGAGGCGCGCGTGGAACAAAACGCGCCGACGACACGGCCTGTCGTCGTTAGACGGACGGACGGACGGACGGACAACGTCGTTTGAAGGACCTGGAGGCGGAATTATACTTATTTTTAAGTGCGCTGGTGTTTACATCCCGAGACGTTGATGCGTCAGCCCAGGCCTGGCAGCACTCCTGCTTATAGCGTGATGCTATTTTACAGGAGCGACCAAACCATGGCTGGGATCTGCCTCCGATGGGCACCACAGAGGATGGAATAAAAAGTTCCATACCCTGAAGTACCACATCAGTAACAGAATCGGCAACAGCGCTGGGATCTTCCGGCGAGGAGCAAACCCGCCCCCAAGGTTAGGATGCAAAAAAAGACCGCATCCCGTCCCAATCAGCTGACCTATAGTGCCAAACACAAGCTGCAGATCGCAACTGCGATTGGAGCGTGAGTGGCACCACACTCCGGATCAGACAATGGTCCAAAGAGCCTAGAGGGGCATCGACGGAGACCTGATATCCGTCCGGATTAGAGGTCAGCAGAAGGTCCTGCAGGGAAGGTACATGGTCTTCCACATCTGGGATCCACGTAGGCGAAGTAACCAGTTATGTTAGACCATATACCAAAGCAAATTAATAGACAGATCTACCCGCATGATCGGTTAAACGAGAACCAAGCCATTCAGCGTGGTGGGCGTTGAAATCACCGATTATCACGATCTCTGCGGATGGGACCTGTTGTAGCACGGAGTCTGCAGCCATTTGGACGTGGTCGATGAGTCGGTCTGTGTCGGCATTACCGCTATGGGACCTATAGAGGCACCCGTAGACGCGGGGATGGTCGTCGCTGTCTACGCGCAGCCATAGGATGGACAGGTCCGTACCTTCAAGACTGCCAATGCGTCGAAAACAGATGTCCTCTCTGACATACACGCAAATTCCAGCCCGGGGCACAAGCCCCAAGCCCCGGGCTGGAGTTTGCGTGTATGTCAGGCCCCGGGTAGGAGAGATACGAAGTATCAGCCGGAGAGGACACCTGTGTCTCGGTTAGAAAGAGCAAGGACGGCTTAGCTATCTCCAGATGGTAGTGGACGGCGTTAAGGTTTGAATGAAGTCCCCTGATATTGCAGAAATCCACGTTAAGCGTGGCAGTGGTTGCCTTTGTCTTCTGTCTTCTGTCTGCTCCGCTTGCTCCGAGCAGGTTTCGTCTTGAGCGGAATTTCGCCCCCCCCCCCCCCCCAGAATACACGGGGCAGCCTGAGCACCCACGCCTAGGAGAGGAGTAGTTTGGTCGTGGATGCTCAGCGAGGGATTCTCCAGGGGTGCTGGTACCCTCCTGGGGTAGTCTTTTGTTTAATTCCACTACCATGTTGATGGATATGGGGGGGGGGGGGAATTGGGCCTCCGGCCACCTGCACTCACCAAGCGCAACGCAGAGGTAAACCTCTACTTCACGCTGGTATTCTGTGAGGTCGTGGTACCACCCCAGTTCGAGCTGGCCCATCCGTGCGACAGCAAAAGCTACCGCTTGGCTCTACCACTGTTAAAAGCTACCACTAAGTGATAACCATATATTTAACATTAGTAAATAGAGTGCACTCAATCATTATTGGTTCCAATCGGCATTTATTCCTACTGATATTTCAATTAGCAGTTGGTATTCTACACTATACAAACTGGACTAAATACCAATTACGTAAATTACACCAATACGACGGATACTGAAAGACGGCTGGAAAAATACTCCAAAACGCTTCTATGCAATTTTTCTATAAAGCTTAAATCATAAACAAACTTACACTTCACGCGATGGCAAGTGGCTATTGGAGTGAATGGACACCTGCAGCCAAATATAACAAATACGGCTGCTTATGCGTTGTCACCTGTTAGAACTAAGAAAGAACTATTGCCTCCCTGCAAATAATTATAATACAGGAAAAAACGTAGCTCAGGATCTTAGAGCTTGCTATTTTATTAATTTTACAGGATGGCAGCAATACGGTTTCAATCTCCACCTGCAGCAATAAGAATCAAGGTAAATGAGAACATAGTGAGGAAACTAACATGGTTTAGGAATGACATACTGCGTGATAAACTTAGGAATGAGGATATCCGCAGTAGAACCAGAGTAACCGACATAGCCCAACGGATTAGTAAGCTGAAGTGGCAGTGGGCCGGCCATATAGCTCGAAGAACCGACAACCGATGGGGAAGAAAGGTTCTTGAGTGGCAGCCTCGTACCGGTAGGCTAAGTGTAGGGCGACCCACCACGAGATGGAGTGATGACCTGGTAAGACATGCAGGAAGTCGATGGATGGAGGTGGCTCAAGACCGTGCTTTGTGGCATTCCTTAGGGGAGACCTTTGTTCAGCAGTGGACTTATGAAAGGCTGTAATAATAATGATGACTTCGAAGAAAAGAGAATTTCGCAAACACATTTGAAGCTTCGCGACGGATTTATTACTCCATAACAATCTGAAAGGCACGTTCCCAACTGTGGGACGTAATATATGCTGTTACTTTAATTTCAAGTATTCCCCTGGTGTTGTAGTTCTTAAACGCTGGTAATGCATCTGTAAAATCTCTAATGTTGCACTTGTCCATGGGTGGTAGTAGTAACTTTAAATCAGTTGGGCAGCAAGCTCGTTTGACCCTATTATAATATAAAAAAAGTAAATGATGATTTCTTTTCGTTACAAAAGACATTATTCCATACACTCGGCATTACTTAACCTTTCACTTACAACGATCTTAAGTTAATTAAATTCAGATCTTTTTAGGTGTGTCGCTTAGCATTTATATTAAATTTATATAACAAATTGAGTTATCTCACGGAGAAAGTTATACATGATATTTTAAACGCCAGTTTTTAAACTTCGTTATATTATGACTTTATAAATATGTAATGTGTTATTTCATAATCATCACCATTACGGCCCTTCACAAGTTCACTGCTGAATATTGCATCGTTCAAGAAATGCCACAATACTTGATACTGAACCACTTGTATATATAGATGAGTGAAAAATTATTAAATTTATTAGAAGAAACGGCAGTTCTTTTACAAAAGACACAAGTAAACTTAAAAAAGTGTCCGAAACAACGTTTAACAAAAGGTTATTTTGAAACGAGATTACAGTGCATCGAAAAATATTGGCAAACATTTAAATCGACGCACCAGGACTTGGTAAAGTGTGTACCCAAAGAACAAAGGCCAAATATATCATACTTTGTTAACGAAGATTATTTCATCATCGAGGATTTGTACTTGTGTCTAAAGGGTGACTTGAAGGACATGTTGAGCGTAATACCATCTAGGAGGTTGGAATCTACGGACACCATGGGCGCGACCGGAGGCCAGGCGTCACCGCCAGAAGTCAAACTACCTCGAATACAGTTACCTTCATTTGGTGGGAGTTATGAAGAATGGCCGTCTTTTAATGATTTGTTTTCGTCGCTGGTACATGATAACAGTTCACTCAGTAAGGTTCAAAAGTTGCATTATTTAAAATCAAGCATAGTCGGAGAAGCGGAAGCGTTATTAAAACATATTAAAATTACAGAAGACAACTATGAACACGTATGGTGTTTATTAAAGGATAGGTATAGAAATAAAAGGCTTATCGTTAACTCAATAATGAAAAGGTTATTTCGACAAAAAAGGTAATTGCACAAACAGCTTTTCAAATAAAATTATTACTAGATACAACTACGGAATGCTTAAATAGTTTAAATAACCTTCAGTTATCTACCGATTCTTGGGATCCATTAATAATATTTCTGGTCGTACAGAAATTGGATCCAGATTCACATAAAGCATGGAAAGAGCATGCCTACAAAACCAACCACAATGAGTTACCTACCTGGAAGGATTTAAGAAGTTTTTTGGAATCAAAGTTCCGCACATTAGAATTAATAACGCCATCTTCATCCATTTCACGGGAATCTAAAACAACAAAGGAAAGGTCATTTTATACGTCTGCTGTATCTCCGACGAGAACTTGCATAAAATGTAATGAACAACACACTATAAGTCACTGTAAAGATTTTGCAAAGTTGACACCTGAGGAGAGGTCTGAGTTTGTAAGAAATAAGAACTTATGTTACAATTGTTTGGCTCCAGGACATACTGCAATGAAATGTCGTCTACATTTGTCCTGTAAGATATGCCATCGTCGACACCATTCATTACTACACCAACCAAAAGATGTTAACAAGCCAAACAATATACAAGCTCACCTTAATTAGATGGAACCCCTTGAGGACAACAAGGGTGTAAAGGAGGAAGAAGTAGCATTATCATCACACTTAGCAACAAGAAGATCCACATCGTTATTGGCTACTGCATTAGTACCTGTAAGAGATGAGAACGGGCATACGACCATGTTACGTGCTTTAATTGACCAAGTATCGCAGGCAAACTTCATAACTGAAAGAGCGGTACAATTGCTAAGGTGTAAAAGAACGGCTGCAATGGGTACTGTAGTCATAACGGGAGTTGGTTCAACACAAACAAGGGTTAAACATGAAGTACATCTCGAGCTTCTTTCTAAATATGACCACCAATTCAAGCTTCGTATAAACGCATATGTGATGTCTAGACGTTTAACCACTCTCCTACCATCAAGTTTTATCACTTATCTCGAGCAAGCCTGGCCGCATCTACAAGGACTTATCCTGGCCGATCCTAGTTTTAACCAGCCAGGACGAGTAGACATGCTGCTTGGAGTTGAAGTATACGCCCAAATAATGAAGAATAATATAATCCCACTGCTTCTCCATGTGCGCAAGAAACAAACCTAGGCTGGATCCTTTTTGGGACTGTTCGAGATAATACTGTACGGGATGAGATACTGGTAATGCATCACCACGTCAATTTTGATGATATGCTACAAACATTGTGGGAAATAGATCCTGAAGTTTCTAAAAAACTTACGAAGGATGAAGAAACCTGTGAACAATTATATAAAGAAAGTTACACAAGGAATGAAGACGGGAGGTACATAGTTAAGCTGCCATTCAAAAATGATAACCAAAAGTCACTAGAGGGAAACACTAGAGATATAGCAAAAACTCGACTACTACAATTAGAAAAGCGATTTGTCAAAAACCCAAAATTAAAGGAGGAATATGTTAAGGTTATGGAAGAATATTTAAAACTACATCATATAGAAGAAGTGCCGAAAAATGATATAAACAAGGCCGCAATGTATCTTCCACATCATCCAGTAGTCAAAGAAACAAGTGAAACAACCAAGATTCGAATAGTATTTAACGCCTCATCTCCTGGAGCTAATAATGTTTCTCTTAATGATGAACTACTTGTTGGACCTCAACTTCAGGAAGATATGAGATCATTAATGATGCGGTGGCGGCTTAGGAAAATATGTTTTGTAGCTGATATAGAGAAAATGTATCGCCAAATCTTAGTAAAAAAAGAGGACGCAGACTACCAGCGTATTTTGTGGCGTAATAATCACATAGACTCTATGAAAGACTACCACTTATTGAGGGTTACATTTGGCACAGCTTCGGCACCTTACCTTGCTGTGAAAACTCTCCAACAAGTAGCTGACGACAAAGGCAAGGATCACCCAGTTGCTACTAAAATAATAAATGAAGATTTTTTATGGATGATTTTATGTCTGGTCAAGATAATATCACAAATGCAATAAGAACTGCAAAAGAAGTTTCATATATTTTACAAAAGGGTGGTTTTAAATTACAAAAATGGGCGTCTAATAGTTTAGATTTTTGAAGGAATTCGAACCCAACGAACGAAGCTCTCTCATTAATATTGATTTAGATGTACACGGGACGGTGAGAGCACTTGGTTTATCCTGGAACATAGAAAAGGATATACTGGAGTACAATGTTAATTTAACAACGCCCTCTGAAATCATTACTAAAAGAATAATACTTGCAGAAATCCAATGATTGTTTGATCCACTCGGCTGGTTAACTCCAACAGTCCTCCCTGCAAAAATAATAATGCAGAAGTTGTGGCTAAAAAAAGTCTCCTGGGATGATGCCGTTGAACCTGAAATAAAAAAAGAATAGTTAGACATAAGAAATGGCTTAAATCAACTAAATAAGATTAAAATACCTAGATGGCTTGATACTACAGAGATAAATATAAAAAATGTCACAATACATGGTTTTTGCGATGCATCAATAAGAGCGTATGGAACAGTTACTTATTTAAGAGTTAACCATACAAACGATACTATCACCACTTACCTTATTGCTGCAAAAAGTCGTGTAGCACCGGTAAAGCCACTTTCCCTTCCACGACTAGAGTTGTGTGGTGCGCTACTGTTGTCAAAATTACTAAAACAATAAGTGAAGCTACTCACATACCACCTGCACAAATTTATCCCTGGACCGACTCGACAATGGTTTTATCATGGCTGCAAGGGGATCCATCTAGATGGCAAACTTTTGTAAGAAACCGGGTCGTCACTATTTTGGAGAATAGTGGAGACCAATGGTATCACGTCCAATCCAAGGAGAATCCAGCCGACATTGCTTCACGGGGATTAATATTACCCGAATTAAAGGGGTGTAAGCTATGGTGGCAAGGCCCAGATTGGTTAACGCGGGAAGATGTTCATTTGATAATGAAAACATCAAGTGCCGAAGAAACGGACATAGAACGAAAAATTATTATCAACTCCAATCTTAAGAATGAAAATAAATTACTACCAAAAGGATGTTCATGGTCTAGCCGTTTTGGAGAGTTTAATAATTTAAATGAATTTCTAAGGACACTCAGTTACTGCAAAAGATTTTTAAAATTTAAAAAGCAAAAAATAAAGGATATAACTCAGTCTATTTCTACAGAAGAATTAAATCTTGCCCTAGAAATTGGTGTAAGAATTGTTCAAGAAGAAGATTTTGCAGATGAAATTACATGTTTTAAAGGAAGAAACCGCATAAGTAGCAAGAGTTCCATAAAGAATTTAAATCCTTTTCTCGATAGTAAGAATACTCTCAGGGTAGACTCAGACATGCGTCAATATCGGAGAACATGAAATATCCAATGATATTAAGTCACCAAAATTACTTGGCTATACTGATTGTACGCGATGCTCATAAAAAAACCCTACATGGAGTTGTTCAACTAACCATGAACTATGTAAGGTCTCGCTTCTGGATAGTAAGAGTTAAGTCACTGATAACATCTACCATTCATAAGTGTTTTATTTGTGCCAAACAACGAGCTAACACTAGGACCCAAATTATGGGTGACTTACTAGAAGTACGAGTTACACCGTCGCGACCATTCTTACATGCGGGAGTCGATTTTGCCGGTCCGCTGCAAATTTTTACGACAAGAGGTCGAGGAATCAAAACTAATAAGGCATATATTTGCATCTTCATCTGTATGGCTACAAAGGCAATTCACTTGGAACTGGTTGGAGATATGAGTACCAATGCATTTTTAGGGGCCTTCAAAAGATTTATAGCAAGAAGAGGTAAATGTAGTCATATTTGGAGTGACCAAGGGTCAAATTTTATAGGAGCTAACAGGGAGTTAAAGGATTTGTGGCAACAGGCAAGACTAGAAATTCCTGGATCTTAATCAGATATACTCGCAGATGATGGCACACAATGGCACTTCAATCCACCATACAGTCCAAATTTTGGTGGCCTTTGAGAGGCAGGCGTGAAGTCCATTAAATACCACCTAAAGAGGATTTAAAATAGCCACCTTACATTTGAAGAAATGTCCACCACTCTGCGTCAAATAGAAGCCTGTTTGAACTCTAGACCTTTGTGTCCAATAGATACAATAGACATTGACTCTTTGGAGATACTCACTCCAGGACATTTTTTAATTGGTCCAATTAACATTCCAGAACCAGACTTAAGGCAAATTCAAGTAAATAGATTATCACATTGGCAGTATACATAGTGATTATTACAGGATTTTTAGCATAGATGGCAGAATGAATATTTGTCTAGGCTGCAACAAAGACCTAAATGGTTAAACACACTCAAGAGTTTAAAATCGGTGACATTGTACTTATTAAGGAAGAAAATCTTCCTCCTGGGAAGTGGTCTTTGGGGCGTATCGTACAAAGGCATCCTGGACCAGATAATATATGTCGTGTTTATAGTTTAAAATGTAGAGATAAAATTGTTAAAAGATCTGTTACTAAGTTATGTTTGCTTCCAATTAATGGTTATGATTAATATTTGTTACAAAGGTTTCTAGTATTTAAGTTAATTAATTTTAACGTTTAAAACAAACTACCTATATTGTTAGTTTATCTGCTTATATCTCATGAGTAAAAACAATTCATAATATGGTTTATTATTTATGGATATGGAAATTACCGAATTGTATAACTGTTTAATTTACCTTACGTTGTTTATACTTTCATTTGTAAATTAATATCTTTGTTATTTTCTTAGTTAATGAATAATGTTTGTTTAATAAAAACCGAGGGATTTTGGTAGCGGTATGTTGGGTTTATAATTATGCATACATACATTTTCTATGCGCCGTGTAAAATTTGATTGTGATAAATCAGTTTGCAATAAACACTCCTCAGAGCAAGACGTTATTTTATTTACAAATCTATAGTCAGTGCAAAGTGAACCTTAAACACAGTAACACTATGTACAGTAAAAATTAATGTATTCTCTTATTAAAATACTTTACCTATCTAGCTGTTTGATTTATTGCACGGGGCTTGGGGTTTTTTGCAAATAAACAAAAAATTTACTGAATTTAATACAGTTTTAATGACTATATGTGATATTGTGAGGTAACTGATAAAATACTCATAATTTGCTTTATAGTATAGTATAGTTAGCAAATATTGTTTTATTTTTTTGGTGAAATTTAGCTATGTATTAACCAAATTATGTGGCAGTTCAGCTTTTGATTGTATTCTATTTTATTAATCCTATGAATATTAAAAAAGAACGGTTTAACATCAGAATATAAAGGGAAATCAAAATAGGAAGAACAATAAAATAATTTCATAGTTTTACTGTAGCACCAACCACGATTGCAGACAATAGACATATTGTACATACTAATTAGAGAGTAATAATTATTTTAATGTTTTACATACATAAATACCTCCCTCACAGCATTACCGCAGCAAGTTAACTTTTGTTGCAACCGATGGATAGTCCTCAAAGGCGATATTACATAACAGTTGAATGTCAAGGTAAGAATTTAAGAAAGTCGGTACTTTTTTTAACAAGGTAGTATCAGTTTAAGTTTTTGTAATTAACTATCAGGCTCATGAAGATTAGAAGGTTACTTGTTCTTCTTGATTCTGTGTTTTAAGATTGCGGAGAATACTTTATAAAATTCCCATGAATTTTGTGCATTTATATTTTTTTAATAGCACAACCATCAACTTTATTTATTTATCTATTAATTTCGGTAAACAAACTTAGAGACAATTTTCCTATAAGTTTAGGAATTTGATTTCTGTTTTATTTCCTCGTTAATTTTCCTGGATTCTTTGCATACGAGAGATTTACCTTGAGATGTTATTTATAAGCCCAAAAAGAAATTTTTATATAATTTTACAAGATTTGTTGTTTTTTTGACCAGAAAACAATATCACACCACTATGAACTGAAAGGATTTTCATTAATTAAACAACCTCTGTAATTGGATTACTTAAAAACAAAATATGATTTTTCATTTTTAATTGAGATTCAAAATTATTATTCCTATTCTTCACGAGAAAGCACATAGTTGAATTCAAAATGTTTTGTATATATTTAACCACAAGAGATAGCTGGACGAACAGATATTAATTTGTCTATTAAATTAGCAAATGTTCTATATCATTGCAGTGGACTGTAATTTAAATTATTGACTTTTATTTTTGTGAAATATTTGTGTCTCAATTCAGATATAAAAATTCTATAATTTTAAAAATTTTTACTAATGGAGACAGTCCCAGTTAAAGGTTTCTGTATGTTTGTTTAAGATTTATGAAGATCCTTTGATCTTATAGGACAAAATTCTATACGAAATTAGAAGTCACTTGGGTTTGCTTAAGAGCTTTCTTTATAATCATTAGTTAACTGTGATAAAAGTGACGCTCTTCTTATGGGAGCCTCTAAGTTGTGTAATCCATATAACAGTTTACTGCAGTCATTTACAGCTTCATTAATATCTTTATCAGTCTTCTTGATAAGACCAATAAATACAATGTTTAAATTTGAAATTATGGGGCTTGTTTTTCATATAACTTGCTATCTTCGATTAGGAACATTTAAAAAAAATTAATAGTTTACATTTCAGTAGCAAAAAGAATATGAATATTCATATACAATATAATTCAATGCCTCGTGTCCGCATGGTGGCACCGCAAGGTTGATATCTTTTGTACAGACTCTCGTTCTTGCTCATACATAGATTTTATATTGAGTTTATATAACGTAGTAAGCAGTGATATTATTATTTTTATTTTTATTTACCTATATTTTATATTTTAAATTATATATTATTGTAACCAAATTAAAAGTTGCGTTCCACTCAACTTAATTAACTTTGTGCCAGCTCTATATTGCACTTATATAATGAACAAGTGCGCTATAGCCAGAGGAGATTATTTATTTCGATTATTATAAAAAAATTGGAAATAATTTTATCCTTAATCTATATCATTATATCAACATATCTAATTTCAATAGAAAAACTGAACTTATTGCTTTAGTTTTTTAGCTTTGTATTTTAATCCTTGAGAAGCTTTTTTAACTTCACTTTTGTAAACTGTTCCGTTTATTTCTTTATATTAGGTATTTGACAATTTTTTTTCGATAATAAAACACGAATCACTGGTATCAAACGTTCAAAAAAATTTCATGTCAAATAAACAGAAACATTTTTTCGTGTTTATACATTTAAACGAAACTCGTTTTTCGATAAATAATAAAAGTAAGTTGATTATTAAAAACATTAAATGATGGATCGAGATGTGCACTTTTGGGGTTTCAAGTTTTTGAAGATATTTAATTAATGCATTGATCTTTTTTTTATAGAATAGGGGGCAAACGAGCAGGCGGCTCACCTGATGGTAAGTGACTACCGCCGCCCATGAACAACCGCAACACCAGGGGAATTGCAGATGCGTTGCCGACCATTTAGAAAGGTGTAAGCTCTTTTCTTGAAGGTTCCTAAGTCGTATCGGTCCGGAAAATTCGCTGGTGGTAATTGATTCCACAAGAAAGTCGTGCGAGGGAGATAACTTCTTCTAAATCGCACAGTGGTGGACCGCCAATCATCCAGATGGTATGGATGGTAACGCGAGTTTTGTCGCGATGTGCATTGGTGAAATTGAGCGGCTGGAATTAATCCGAACAATTCCTCAGAGCACTCCCCGTGATAGATGCGATAAAATATGCAAAGAGATGCAACATCTCTACGCAGTGCCAGTGTATCGAGCCGATCAGAAAGAACTCGGTCGTCGACGATTCGAACCGCTCTGCGCTGGATGCGGTCAAGTGGAAGGAGCTGACACTGGGGTGCCCCGGTCCAGAGATGAGAACAGTATTTCATGTGGGGCCGAACTTGCGCTTTGTAAAGTTGCGAGCGATGTGTCGGCATGAAATACTGTCTCGCTCTGCTGAGCACGCCAAGCTTTTTAGAGGCCAATTTGGGCTTCCCTTCCAAGTGACCACGAAACTGCACACTATTCGATATGTCGACGCCCAGGATTCCGATACTGGCTGAGGCAGCAAGGGGAGTGCCTTCAAACTGAGGAATTACGACAAAGGGGTTCTTTTTAGCGGTAAACGCGCAAACTTGTGTCTTCTGGGGATTGAGCTGCACTAGATTTAGTCGGCCCCAATCCGAGACTTTGTTAAGCAAAGACTCGACTACAGACACAAGATTGTCCCGGTACTCGGCGACGTTTTCCCGAGAAATATTGGCACGGCCGGTATATCATCACCAGTGCTGTCGTCTGCATAGCAATGAATGCTACCAGTTAGCAACATGTCATTGATATGCAGGAGAAACAGCGTTGGTGATAACACGCAGCCTTGTGGAACACCAGCCTTGATAGGCTTGAAATCAGAGCATGCACCGTCTACTACGACCTTGATGCTCCGATCAACAAGGAAACTGGTCATCCATTTGCACAATTTCTCGGGAAGCCCATAGGAAGGAAGCTTCGAAAAAAGCGCTTTGTGCCAGACCCGATCAAAGGCCTTCGCTACGTCCAAACTAACGGCTAATGCTTGGACCTTGGACTCTTCTGCCTCCGCCCATCTATGAGTTAAGTAGACAAGAAGATCACCAGCTGATCGACCCCGACAAAAACCGTACTGGCGGTCACTAATCAGCTGGTGATCCTCAAGGTACCTCATGAGTTGGCAGTTTATAATGGCTTCCATTATTTTGGAGAAAAAGGAGGTGATGGCGATAGGCCTGTAGTTGGACGGGTCTGAGCGGTCGCCTTTTTTAGGGATCGGGTGCACCAAAGCTGTCTTCCATTTTTTTTTTGCGAATGGAAAATCATCAAATGACGCCTTTCGCTCTGGGTGGAGCGGAAGGGAGTGTCAGACTTTTACTGACTAAAAACCATCCGTGTTCCTTCAGTGCCCTTACGTTCCGGAGCCGCGGTATCTCTTTCGAACAACCCGCAGCCCCGGCAGGCGTCGGCCCTTGCGGGCTTCTTCACGCTGCTGACAGCTCTTTGAGGCGCGCGTGGAACAAAACGCGCCGTCGACACGGCCTGTCGTCGTTAGACGGATGGACGGCGAGCTACCCATTGCTCGCCGTCCACAGGCCCGCGCCTACGGTGGCCGGGGGCCACGACGTAGGCCCGACGCCCGGGGCGTCTCCCGCGGCGGCCGGGAAGGAAAGCTGCTATTCTCTCCTTCTCCCGCTCCGCCACCTCCTTCGCTAGCATCACTGCTTCGCAGAAGGTGGTGACGGCATCCCATTCCGTCTCGCTCCGGACCATGGCTTCGACCAGGGACGGACGCGAGAGGTTGCCGCCGCCTATCGCCGCTACAAGGACACGGCGGTGCTCCGCCCAAGCAGGGTACACCTCCACGGTGTGCTCCACCGTGTCCTCCGGTCGATCCTCGTAGTGGGAGCACCCGGGCGTTTCCTCCCGCCCGATTCGGTGCAGGAACCTCCCGAACACACCGTGTCCGGTGAGGACCTGCGTCAGGTGGAAGTTGAGGACGCCGTGGCGTCTCTCAAGCCACTCCTCAAAGAGGGGTCTTATCGCCGCTATAGTGGCGTGCCCAGCACGGGGTTGCGACAGTCGCTCTCTCCATGTCGCCATGAGATCATGCCGGAAGTCTGTCCGCTGCACGACAACTTGCCGCGGTAGCGGAGTTTCCCCCCGGCATAGTGCCTCCGCGCGCCATTCGTGCAGGCGCGCGAGGACTATCGCCTCCAGATCCCATGGCGGCAATCCGGCAAGGAGGCACGCCGCCTCGCGGGAGATCGTGCGGTAGCCGCGAACCATTTTCACGGCGACCACCCTTTGGGTAGCGTTCAGGTGGTGGACGGCAAGCCGCGCCAAACCACGCGCCCACACCGGGGCCCCGTAAAGGGCCATGGACCGCACAATCCCCGCGTAGAGCTTTCGGCAGGATGCGAAAGCTGTCTTCCATGAGTTTGGGTTTGAGTACCGGAAAAGACGCTTTAAATCCGGTGCCAACTCCGGAGCACACGTCTTCAGCACAATGGGAGGGACTCCATCGGGCCCACTCGACATGCTGACGTCCAGGGAGAAGAGTGCTTTGTGGACCAAGCGCTGTGTAAATCGCACATCCGGCATGGAGAACTCACATCGCGGGATGGTCGGCGGTGTGTTCCCACCGTCATCTAGAGTCGAGTTGGACGCAAAAAGAGAGCTCAACAGATCGGCTTTCTCCTTTGCGGCATGGGCCAGTGAGTCGTCCTCTCTGTGCAGAGATGGAAGAGATGGCTGACAGAAGTTCCCTTGGACAGCCTTGGCGAGAGACCAGAATGCACGGGTTCCCGAAGGAAGGCGAACTAGCTTCTCGCCAATTCTGCCGATGTGCTCAGGCCTTGCCTTGGCAATGACGCTTTTGAAGGACCTGGAGGCGGAATTATACTTATTTTTAAGTGCGCTGGTGTTTACATCCCGAGACGTTGATGCGTCAGCCCAGGCCTGGCAGCACTCCTGCTTATAGCGTGATGCTATTTTACAGGAGCGACCAAACCATGGCTGGGATCTGCCTCCGATGGGCACCACAGAGGATGGAATAAAAAGTTCCATACCCTGAAGTACCACATCAGTAACAGAATCGGCAACAGCGCTGGGATCTTCCGGCGAGAAGCAAACCCGCTCCCAAGGGTAGGATGCAAAAAAAGACCGCATCCCGTCCCAATCAGCTGACCTATAGTGCCAAACACAAGCTGCAGATCGCAACTGCGATTGGAGCGTGAGTGGCACCACACTCCGGATCAGACAATGGTCCGAAGAGCCTAGAGGGGCATCGACGGAGACCTGATATCCGTCCGGATGAGAGGTCAGCAGAAGGTCCTGCAGGGAAGGTACATGGTCTTCCACATCTGGGATCCGCGTAGGCGAAGTAACCAGTTATGTTAGACCATATACCAAAGCAAATTAATAGACAGATATACCCGCGTGATCGGTTAAACGAGAACCAAGCCATTCAGCGTGGTGGGCGTTGAAATCACCGAGTATCACGATCTCTGCGGATGGGACCTGTTGTAGCACGGAGTCTGCAGCCATTTGGACGTGGTCGATGAGTCGGTCTGTGTCGGCATTACCGCTATGGGACCTATAGAGGCACCCGTAGACGCGGGGATGGTCTTCGCTGTCTACGCGCAGCCATAGGATGGACAGGTCCGTACCTTTAAGACTGCCAATGCGTCGAAAACAGATGTCCTCTCTGACATACACGCAAACTCCAGCCCGGGGCACAAACGAGTGTTCTAATTTGTACCCCGGGTAGGAGAGATACGAAGTATCAGCCGGAGAGGACACCTGTGTCTCGGTTAGAAAGAGCAAGGCCGGCTTAGCTATCTCCAGATGGTAGTGGACGGCGTTAAGGTTTGAATGAAGTCCCCTGATATTGCAGAAATCCACGTTAAGCGTGGCAGTGGTTGCCTTTGTCTTCTTGCTCCGCTTGCCCCGAGCAGGTTTCGTCTTGAGCGGAATTTCGCCCCCCCCCCCCCCACCCCCAGAATACACGGGGCAGCCTAAGCACCCACGCCTAGGAGAGGAGTAGTTTGGTCGTGGATGCTCAGCGAGGGATTCTCCAGGGGTGCTGGTACCCTCCTGGGGTAGTCTTTTGTTTAATTCCACTACCATGTTGATGGGGGGGGGGGGGGGGGGGAATTGGGCCTCCGGCCACCTGCACTCACCAAGCGCAACGCAGAGGTAAACCTCTACTTCACGCTGGTATTCTGTGAGGTCGTGGTACCACCCCAGTTCAAGCTGGCCCATCCGTGCGACAGCAAAAGCTACCGCTTGGCTCTACCACTGTTTAAAGCTACCACTAAGTGATAACCATATATTTAACATTAGTAAATAGAGTGCACTCAATCATTATTGGTTCCAATCGGCATTTATTCCTACTGATATTTCAATTAGCAGTTGGTATTCTACACTATACAAACTGGACTAAATACCAATTACGTAAATTACACCAATAGGACGGATACTGAAAGACGGCTGGAAAAATACTCCAAAACGCTTCTATGCAATTTTTCTATAAAGCTAAAATCATAAACAAACTTACACCTCACGCGATGGCAAGTGGCTATTGGAGTGAATGGACACCTGCAGCCAACTATAACAAATACGGCTGCTGATGCGTTGTCACCTGTGAGAACTAAGAAAGAACTATTGCCTCCCTGCCAATAATTATAATACAGGAAAAAACGTAGCTCAGGACCTTAGAGCTTGCTATTTTATTAATTTTACAGGATGGTAGCAATACGGTTTCAATCTCCACCTGCAGCAATAAGAATCAAGGTAAATGAGAACATAGTGAGGAAACCAACATGGTTTAGGAATGACATACTGCGTGATAAACTTAGGAATGAGGATATCCGCAGTAGAACCAGAGTAACCGACATAGCCCAACGGATTAGTAAGCTGAAGTGGCAGTGGGCCGGCCATATAGCTCGAAGAACCGACAACCGATGGGGAAGAAAGGTTCTTGAGTGGCAGCCTCGTACCGGTAGGCAAAGTGTAGGGCGACCCCCCACGAGATGGAGTGACGACCTGGTAAGACATGCAGGAAGTCAATGGATGCAGGTGGCTCAGGACCGTGCTTTGTGGCATTCCTTGGGGGAGGCCTATGTTCAGCAGTGGACTTATGAAAGGCTGTAATAATAATGATGACTTCGAAGAAAAGAGAATTTCGTAAACACATTTGAAGCTGCGCGACGGATTTATTACTCCATAACAATCTGAGAGGCACGTTCCCAACTGTGGGACGTAATATATGCTATTACTTTAATTTCAAGTATTCCCCTGGTGTTGTAGTTGTTAAACGCTGGTAATGCATCTGTAAAATCTCTAATGTTGCACTTGTCCATGGGTGGTAGTAGTAACTTTAAATCAGTTGGGCAGCAAGCTCGTTTGACCCTATTATAATATAAAAAAAGTAAATGATGATTTCTTTTCGTTACAAAAGACATTATTCCATACACTCGGCATTACTTAACCTTTCACTTACAACGATCTTAAGTTAATTAAATTCAGAACTTTGTACGTTTGTCGCTTAGTATTTATATTAAATTTATATAACAAATTGAGTTATCACACGGAGAAAGTTATACATGATATTTTAAACGCCAGTTTTTAAACTTCGTTATATTATGACTTTATAAATATGTAATGTGTTATTTCATCATCATCACCATTACGGCCCTTCACAAGTTCACTGCTAAATATTGCCTCGTTCAAGAAATGCCACAATACTTGATACTGAACCACTTGTATATAGCTGCTTTCTTGCATTTTTGGGGGCCGGCGGGACAAGGAGTTAAGGCGGCCGACTCTTCTAAAGGAGATGGCAACAAAGACGAGACCAGTCGTTAGTGGACGCTCAAGCGTATCAAGTAGCATCATTATTTTTTATTTGTTAATTTAACCATGGAGGCGGCTGTTGTATGCAACACAAGTTGTCCCTTCATATCGAAGAAGAAACTATATACCTGCACTAAAATTTTGTCCTGGCCTCGCCGTCAGAAAATTCGTAATCTGATTTTATCCCAGTCGGTCGGTCGGGGGTCAAAAACAGATTATACAGTTTAGCTAATTGGATCGCCATTTTTGTTCATGTGGTTCCAATTTCGAATCCAGGTTTAGGCCAAAATCAGTATTTGGGTTATTTTGTTAAAACATTTTCAGTAGCAATCTGGACTCAGAAAGTTGATGGTGTTTCATCCCCGCGCCTCGAAAAGCATAGAAATACATCGGTCATGCTGTAGAACTATTTCCAATTGTGTAGGATTGTCGTTCCATCTGACTATGAGAGTGAGGGAGTATAAAGTGCACCTGTGCTTGCGTACACACTCGTACACTATAATCTCTATAGTGTGTATATAATCACTATAGTCTCCGTTGAGTCTGGCTGCCGTGACCATATTTTTTATTTATTTATTTATACTTTCATGCACAAAGTAGTACATATGGCGCAGTTAATGCCATAGGCCATTCTCTCCCAGTCAATCATTAAGCTAAACAGAGATAGATATATACATTTTTGTTATAGGTATGACTGTGCTCGGTACTCAACTGAGAAATTAAATAATGCACATAACATGTGTATTAACGACGAACGTATCACCACTCTTCAAGCTAAACTGAGTTACGTGATCAGAAATAAATTGCAATACTTTCATTGCTTCAAATTACATTAAATTTATATTAAATAAAATTTGGCGAACGACGAAATATAAATGGAATGCAAATGCACAAATAGTGTGTGCTGCTTTAATCGTGCCGCTAGGATTAACAAAGATCGACATTTTCGTAATTTATTTCGGTCTGATAATGATGAGGATGATGATAGGAATTGTATTTAAGCATTTCAAATATACGTATTATTACGAGAACGATTGTCCGTCAGCGGTCATGACCTAAATCTGGATATGCTACAAAGGATTGGAAATTTGAACTTCCACGACTTCAGCGATTTGAAATGATTCCGACGAACATACAATGGCAATTTCACACGTCATTGATCAAAGTGATAAGGCTAACGTCCGCCGATGTTTACCGGGTAGCGGTAAATGGATGCTCCTGTTATTTATTTAAAGCAATATTCAGTTTTAAAATTTGATTTTATTCTCCTCTAAAACTTTGCAAAAAAAACGAGTATATTAAAAATTAGAAAACAAATAGAAAAAAAAACACCGATTTAAGCAGAGTTGCAGCTCAAGCTTATTACTGATATCGCAGACTACAGTCAGGGTAATTTTATAACGGATTCATAAGTCGAGGGTTGAAATATCGGCTAGAGCTATTTTTAAATTAAGACGTTAGGTAAACGATTTTTTAAACAAAGAGTTTTCAAATAAAGATTTAAATAATAGAGAGTCAGAAATAAAGTAAAGTCAAATTCAAGATACTCAGATTGTATCGGATGGAAAGATAGAGGCTAGCAAAATTTTCCACTCCTTATTTAAACTTTAACAATCTGCTGAAAAAGAAAAATAAGATTATGTTTCATTATTATCATAGACCAAGGGATCAGTGAATTAAAGTAGCAATGGCAAATAGCAGCAAAAATGGCCGGCCATATAGCTCAGAAAACGGACAGTCGGAAAGGTTCTAGAGTGGCCACTCTCGTATAATTAAGTGGTGTGTAGGATGCCCCCCACTAATATAAGTGAAGACCTGCTAAGACACACACACAGACGACACAGGAAGTCGATGGATGCAGGTAGCTCAGGCTCACGTGTTGATAAAGACTACTGACTTCCGCCAAGTTTAAAAACTTTATTAAACAGAGGTTGAAAAAACTGTATAAACCATAAACATAATTATAATCTTAAAAAATTTATGGATGTCAGTAACCCCTGGGAATGAGGTAATCGCTACCATGCTGTTTCTAATTTGTTTTGTGTTGTTAATTATTGTGTAAATTTAATGATTTAAAACTGTTCTTTTTTAAGTACACTGGGTTTTTGCTAATACCCCCTGGACCAGGGGTAAATAAAACATTTCAACAAGAGTGACTTCCAATAAGTATTATTTATAATCGATATTGAATAAAATAAAAATTCTTTGCTTATCATTTTTATTAAAAGTAGCAGAAACAAAAAGAAAAATCTAAACAAATTAACTGTGAATGCTGAGAATGTTAACGGACTGATTTTGATGCGGACTGAAGTAAATATCAATCAAAGTGATGGCACTAATCCACCGGAAAGCCAGAGACCAGCATAATTGAAAAACACTGATAAAAACTTCTGCTAAAATTAAGGAAGGATTTTATAAAGTTATGAAATATGCGTTTTGTGCCTTTAATTTTAACAGTAAATAATAAATAAAATAGTTGTTTATTGCCGTATTAATTAAATTAAACATAAAAAATAAAATTAGTATAAATAACTAGTCCATAAATATTATTTTTCTTTATAAAACATAAATATTTGTCGCATTTGGTTTTAATTCTAAGAAGTCTATACGTGGTAGAGCCATGCTGCAGTTGTATTAGTAGTATAGTTGTAGCACGAATGGGTCGGCTCGACCGGGGAAGGACCACGCTCTCACAGAATACCAGTGTAAAATAGCAGCTTGACACTGCTGTGTTTCGTATGGTGAGTGTAGAGAACCGGAGACTCTTTTTACTGGAAAAGAAGCATTCCATCATAGTCCTCGCGGGTGACAAGGCATCTGCATTTTGATTCGCAAACGAGGTTAAATGTAGATGGCTATGGGCCACAGCAACCAACACTTACAATCAGGTGGACTTTGTGCTCGTTTGTCACCCGATCCTATGAAAAAAAGTTATCATACTGTGATTAATTTAGAAAGAATGAAAAACAATTATATAACTTTCTCGTATGACATAAAGAAAACAATATTTAATAGATTTTTCAATCTTTAGATAGTTATCACACTGTGATTAATTTAGAAAGAATGAAAAACAATTATATAACTTTCTCGTATGACATAAAGAAAACAATATTTAATAGATTTTTCAATCTTTAGATAGTAGCAATTACCCATAGAATGAAATACAACACAAAAGTTTAATTGTTTCACTTTTATGAATAACTTTAACCTGAAGATTGAATAACCGGCCCTTTATAAAATTATTCTTGCATTATTGCTTAATTGAAAGCTTTGTCATTTTGTTTAAGTGAATGAAGGATTTTAATTTTGATAATCGCTACATGGAATGATCGAGAGAACGGATTAATTGCAGTAGGTCAATAGTGTAGTTGTCTAGTGTCCGCCCGGCTTCTCGGAATAGCTTTTCATATCTAGAGAGAATTCGATCAGGCTTCTACAATATAGCCGTGATTGCAGAACGTAATTACGAGTAGATATTTTAATTAGTGAAATAAGACATAATCTTCCCACGTAACGTTTATCTTATGAAGTTGTACCAATTGATACCTTAGAAAATTTCTAATTAAATTTGTGATTTAAATCAAGTGACTAAAGATTAATTTTTAAAAAATGAGTGAAGTCGATGCTAAGATATAGTCTATTGAAGAACTACAACTCCAACTTAGGGATATAAAATTATTTTGATCTTTTTTTTCTTTGAGGTTGGCATTTACATTTTATTAAAAGTTTTTTTTTTATCCGTAAGAGTGGACTAAGAAATATCACTATCCCAATGTCGTCTAAATAGTTACATTAAAAACTTTATCCCCTTTTTTGCCATCCCATTTTCTCATAATAATATAATCAAATTCATTCCACTCCTCCTTTCCTTGAAGTCGGATAAAATGTGTGTTACCTAGTTTGAAGAGCACCTACGTCCTCATGCACTTACTACAAGTTTTTTACTATTACTGCTTATTATACTTTTTATAAAAATTTAAAAGGAAATGCATACCGCTAACAATAATACGACACGCGTTTCGCCTCCAAACGAAGCATTATCATAAGAAATAGATTAGATGTAATACTTGAAATTCGAGTAAGTTAGGTATAAAATTATTGAAATTTACAAGGTTCTCACTTACAGTCACACATTATAGAAATGTGTCAAACTTTTTGGTAAGCTGTACATATAATCGTACTATTTGACGTAGCAATGTGTTAAACTTTTTGTTTACTGCGTTTGCGTTGCGTCGGCGGACGGTAAACATATAACTTGTAAGCTAAATGGGTTAGGTGCTTAATAATAATGATGTTTGTTCATGTGAAATATATGAACATGATATAGACTAAAAATAAGGAAGGACAAAATAAATCATTTATCGATAATAGTGAATATTCTTCATTTATAAATACTAACAGCCGATATATGCTCCTTCACTCCCTCGCCCTCCTCCAAACGGGTTCCCGCCTTGTCGTGGCTCCGTTTGGTCACCCGCGGTTAACAAAGAGGAACCCACTTGGCTGGCCAGTGGTGTAGAGCCGGCTCGAGATGGCCACTCCGAGTGGGCTTGGCGAGCCCACTTAAGATGTGTGCTGGTGGGCGGCGGCGAGAGGGGTGTCCTCTCCTTCTATCGCTGCAGCTGAGGTGTAGTACGCGGAGGAAGAAGTGTGCGTGATTCTGATGGGGCCACATCGTTGATGCGGTGGTGGTGGGGCAGCGGAGGTATAGGAGTGTCGGTATTGCGAGACACTGCTCTCCCTACCATCCGCAGCCGAACATTTGCCGTCGGCGGAGTTATATTCCAGATCCGCCGCTGGGGTCGGGAAAGCTAGTGCTTCCAAGATTTCTCCAGGTATCACACTCGGGGAAATCCTTTTCGCAGTTTCAGTAAGAGGTCGTGGAGGAAAGCACGCCTTGTATTCCTGGTGCGCCTTAACCAAGAAGGAAGGGGAGGAGGAGAACTCCTCCCCAACAAGAAGCTGCTATGAGGCGGTCAACGTTGGTAAGGCCGCGAGTATGAGCTAAAGCGTTCCCGTAGCCCTATCAATATGCGGTGAAGGTAGAAAACCATGTAGTTTTAGTCGGTGCGAGTCCGACATAACCCGTCCTTGAGATGGGTATGCGTAGGAATTTCCCCATAAAAACAATACTGCTTCCTTATTAGATAGTAAAACAACCTAGTAAGAAACGCAGGTGGTTCAGGAACTTATTTTATGACGTATTTTATAGCATTCCACGTGCAATGGACTTCTAAAAGGCTGTTATGGTGGGTTCGGATCGCAACCGAGGGCCTAATTGTCTTGCTTGACTAGAGGCAAGTTTTCAGGGCAGCACTTAATAACCCAAGTACCCTCGTGGTGCTCAAGAGTATCATGATATTTGGGGCCATCGCCCATTTCCTCCTCCACTCCGAATTCCCATCGGCGTGGAGGACTGCATCGTCTAGACGACTGCTGGCAGGTATTCGGATAATCAGGATCGCCCGTTCCCATGCTGTCATGAAGCGAGCGATGAGTGATGAGACGTGTGTGTAAAGCTACAGTTCGATCCGCCACGATTCTTCGATTTGCCTTAACTGTGAGTTTAAAGGAAATATGGGAGAAGATTTAAGCTTTTCAATTATCCAGAAGCATAACAACAAGTATAACATCTAACCTTATGGTTAGTCTTTTTTTTTTTTTATAGGAGAGGGGGCAAACGAGCATGCGGCTCACCTGATGGTAAGTGACTACCGCCGCCCATGAACAACCGCAACACCAGGGAGGGAATTGCAGATGCGTTGCCGGCCTTTTAAAAAGGAGTACGCTCTTTTCTTGAAAGTCCCTAAGTCGTATCGGTCCGGAAAAATCGCTGATGGTAATTGATTCCACAAGGAAGTCGTGCGAGGAAGAAATCATCTTCTAAATCGCACAGTGGTGGACCGCCAATCATCCAGATGGTGTGGATGGTATCGGGAGTTCTGCCGCGATGTGCGTTCGTGAAATTTGGCGGCTGGGATTAATCCGAACAATTCCTCAGAGCACTCCCCATGGTAGATGCGAAAGAAAATGCAAAGAGATGCAACATCTCTTCGCAGCGCCAATGAGTCGAGCCGATCGGAAAGGACTCGGTCGTCGACGATTCGAGCCGCTCTGCGCTGGATGCGGTCAAGTGGAAGGAGCTGGCACTGGGGAGCCCCTGCCCAGAGATGGGAACAGTATTCCATGTGAGGCCGAACCTGCGCCTTGTAAAGTTGCAGGCGGTGTGCCGGCATGAAATACTGTCCCGCTCTGCTGAGCACGCCAAGCTTTTTAGAGGCCAATTTGGCCTTCTCTTCCAAGTGACCACGAAACTGCACGTCACTCGATATGTCGACGCCGAGGATTCCGATACTGGCTGCGGCAACCAGGGGAGTGCCTTGAAACTGAGGAGATACGATAAAGGGGTTCTTTTTAGCGGTAAACGCGCAAACTTGTGTCTTCTGAGGATTAAACTGGACTAGATTTAGTCGCCCCCAGTTCGAGACTTTGTCCAGCAAAGACTCGACTTCAGACACAAGTTTGTTCCGGTACTCGGAGACGTTTTCCCGAGAAATATTAGCACGGCCGGTGTATAAAGCATCACCAGTGCTGTCATCCGCATAGCAATGAATGTTACCAGTTAGCAATATATCATTGATATGCAGAAGAAACAGCGTTGGTGATAGCACACAGCCTTGTGGAACACCAGCGTTAATAGGCTTGTAGTCAGAACATGCACCGTCTACAACGACCTTGATGCTCCGATCTGCAAGGAAGCTGGTGATCCAATTGCACAATTTCTCGGGAAGCCCATAGGAAGGGAGCTTCGAAAGAAGCGCTTTGTGCCAAACCCGATCGAAGGCCTTCGCAATGTCCAGACTAACGGCCAACGCCTCCCCCTTGGACTCTACTGCCTCCGCCCATCTATGGGTCAGGTAGACCAGAAGATCACCAGCTGATCGACCCCGACGAAAACCGTATTGGCGGTCACTAATCAGCTGGTGATCCTCAAGGTACCGGATGAGCTGGCAGTTGATAATGGATTCCATTATTTTGGAGAACAAGGAGGTGATCGCGATAGGCCTATAGTTGTACGGGTCTGAGCGGTCGCCTTTTTTAGGGATCGGGTGGACAAAAGCTGTCTTCCATGAATTCGGGACTACGCCTTGAGAGTAGGAATACCGGAAAAGACGCGTTAGGACCGGTGCCAACTCCGGAGCACACGTCCTCAGCACAATTGGGGGGATTCCGTCAGGCCCACTCGACTTCTGGATGTCCAGGGAGAGAAGTGCTTTGCGAACCGAGCGCTGTGAGAACAGCACATCCGGCATGGAGCACTCACACTAAACTTAGTCTAAACTTAGTCTTAGGGTAAGTCTACTCCAAGCATATAATTTTTGATAATAACGAAGAAACTCGAAATACAACAGCCGATATTAGAAAGTGCTCTACAGGAGCAAGGTTGACAAATACCTTATCACAATTACATCCACTGAAGTCTAAACGATGTAATACCACGTTATCAGCAAAAAACATATCTGGTTCTTTACATTTACTAAGCGAAACACAGCAGTATTATTCTCTTCGTGCTGCAGCCACAATATATCTGTAATGTGGCTCATGGTTTAATTCTTCATCGTCATTACAGCCTATCAAAAGTTCACAGCTGAACATAGAAATCTTCTCCGTAGATTGACTTATTGGTTGGGCTATTTGCTATAGTGGCCATGATTGTGGGCGGGTTGACAACCGCAATTTTTTATTACTTTTATTGTTAACAGGAAGATGCTGCTACTGCTCTCCTGTTTTATTTGCCTCTATCTCGATTGCAATACCTACGGAATACGGGGTTAGTGGATTCTTTAAAACTGCCACTACACGGCACGGTATGTTTGATTATGATTTTAAAAAGATTTAATTTCATGCGTCTTTTTTATAGTTTATAATATAAGTTAACTAAAATAAATTGGGATCAAAAAAGATAATATTTATATATATATATATATATATATATATATATATATATATATATATATTAAGTATAACTCATGAAATTAATTTCGTGATCAATAAATAAACGACGAATTTATTTGTGTATTAATTGCTGAAATTCGTAATGTGCTACAAAATGGAGCTTAAAAATTTATTAAGGTGTTATCGCATTGAACAGCAATTTGGTGAGATTTATGCACGACCGGACATTGGACTATCGATTGCTTTATCATGCCGCGGCTGCTGCTGGCTTATGGCGTGTGGTATAAGAACTTATATAATTGTACTGTACGATTATTTAAAAAAAAAATATTTATTAACTATAGGTGCAATTTATTGCACAAGAAACATTAACGTTTTATATGTGTAGTGCAACATATAGGCTCTTTTTAAAGAAATGGAACACAATTAATAAAGATTTAATTAATAATAAAACTTTACCTACTTAGCGGTTAGTCATCGCAGAGGCTATTCCTCCTGATGGTGCCTCGCTTAGAGGCGAATTATGGGTCGAATTCTCGACAATGGTTAGTATTTTCTGATGAAGTGATGCTTTTCAATCTAGGTAAGTAATCTTTCATTCTTTAATATAATAGATTTCCACAAAGTTGCGCTTGATTCTATCAATTTTGGAGATGTTTACTTATTCTGACCTATACTTGCTTTTTTTAAAGCTACTTCAATGATGACCATTAGAACACGATACTCCTGTGTCTCCCACGTGTGATGGTCTACTTTTCATGTAGGCGCTCTCTGGATCAGAGAGTTTTTATATTCGCTGCAGCAAATTTAGTTTGTTGTAATGAACAATATATTTAAAAACTAATATATTATGTGATTGACCGCGAGGTGCTAGCATCAGAAAATTAATCACCTAATCTCATATTAAGACTGTATATTGGCTTGCTGGTAGCTACAGAGGTGAAGAACAAGGATACTAATTAAAAATACCTTGTGGTTTCCAACAAAATGTCATTATAATTATTTTCTGCGCCAGATTTTAAAGATAGAAGTAGCTTTATTTGAATAAAATGCGAGTACTAGACGTCTTACTCTTTTAAATAAGATCCGCCGTTGAGGCCAGGAAGCCTGGTTTATCCTGACCCTATAGTTTCTTCGTAGTCTTACCCAAAGTTCTGTCGGAACATGCTGCTGTTGCGCCTGGTCATTTTCTTGCTCAACATTCAGAGAGAAAATGCAGTTTGTGTTACTAGTACTATATCGTGGGTAGTAGGACTGTTTGATAATTTAGTTTTAGTTCTTTTTCTTATTATTTTTTATTATAAGGATTGTAATATTTCATTGAAATTAGTAAATAAAAAACTTCTTAACAAAGTGCATCACAATTTGATTCTTGACTTGTTCTATTCCTTCGTCTTTTCCACTCGCTGAACATCAGTTTTACTGTATTTGCATTTAGAAGATTTATATTGTTGTATTTCTACACCCGTGTCTCCACAACCAACTTATACATTTACTTAGCTGTGTAAATGTTTTTTGTGTGTATTGTGTTTTGTGTTTTTGTTTCTCTTCATTCTTTCAAATTCTTGGTAAATCGTATTACTTAGAACGCTATTAGGATAAATTAATTTTTTTTTCGTACTCTTTTCATTTTATCTATTATATGATATCATACATTATCATCAGTTATATTTATTTATATGTATTTTTAAAATTTTTATTTTCAGGTTTTTGAAAAAGATATTTAATTAATGCATTGATCTAAGTGATAACCATATATCATTTAACATTAGTAGATAGAGTGCACTCAATTATTATTGGTTCCAATCGGCACTTATGCCTACTGATATTTCAATTCCAGTCAGCGACTTTACAATAGTAACAAGATGCTTTAACTGCCAGCAGTTTGGTCATTCAGCCAAATTTTGTCGGGAAAGTAGCCCTACATGTAACTACTGTGGAGAGCTCGGGCATTCCTTTAAGGAATGTAATAACAAAACGCATGCCCCCGTTTGCGCGACATGTAAACGTTTTAAAAGAAAATGCGACCACAAAACTGGGGATGAAAGCTGTCCAGCACGTAAATTCGCAGAGGACAAATATATCAACTCCATAGAATATGAGGGCGTCTAAGAGCGCCGCGTATTATATTATTTACTTAGCTCTTAAACACTACTTTTAGTTTATTTTTAAGCTTAAGTATGGCGAATCAATTACTCAATGACCTAGACAACTTTTCTGTGTCTGACGCTAAAACGTGTAATGTTTATGACTGTAAACACTTCCTTCCACGTCCTGAAAATAAGTTAATCTTACTTACACAAACTATTAGAAGCATAAATCGGAATATAACTGGGTTTGAAGTCTTGTTGCATAGACTGGATATAAAATGTGATATTATTGTTCTTACAGAATCATCATCGTCATCATTACAGCCCTTCACAAGTCCACTGCTGAACATAGGCCTCCCCCAAGGAATGCCACAAAGCACGGTCCCGATCCACCTGCATCCATCGACTTCCTGCATGTCTTACCAGGTCGTCACTCCATCTTGTGGGGGGACGCCCTACACTTCGCCTACCGGTACGAGGCTGCCACTCGAGAACCTTTCTTCCCCATCGGTTGTCGGTTCTTCGAGCTATATGGCCGGCCCACTGCCACTTCAGCTTACTAATCCGTTAGGCTATGTCGGTTACTCTGGTTCTACTGCGGATATCCTTATTCCTAAGTTTATCACGCAGAGAAACTCCGAGCATAGCCCTCTCCATAGCTCGCTGAGCGACCTTGAGCTTCCTCATACGGCCAGCAGTGAAGGACCACGTCTCAGTTCCGTAAGTCATTTTTTCATTCATTTTATATATTTTACATATTTATATATTTTATATTCTTACAGAATGTTGGCTGTCAAACCTAACACCCCACCTACCGATTCTAAATGGCTATTCTTTACACAAAACCGAGATAAACATTAATCAAAATGACGGTTTAGAAATCTATGTTAGTAATAATTTAAAAGTAACTGTCACAGAACCTACATTCCAGGATAGTAATTGCTTAATCATTCGAATTAATTCCGAGACGATTGTTATCGCAATTTACAGACCTCCTTCACAAAATATTGATAGATTTCTAGAGTCCCTTGATATTACCCTAAACAAACTTAGCATGTATAAAAATATAAGCCTAACCGGTGACATAAATATTAATATTATTCGACTCCACAAAGTCAGTAATTCATTCTTGGGGCAATGTATACGCTATTACAACAGGGTCCCGGAAAGTGTACAGGCTCTCTCCATTAGCAAGTTTAAATGTTTTGTTAAGTTGAAACTGTATAAAATTGGTTATTATAGTATAAATGAATACATGGTTGATAATAACCCCTGGGAATGAGGTGATCGCTTCCAAGCTGTTTCTAAAATAAATTTTGTACTTATATAGTTAGTACAACCATTAATGTAAAATTTGCTTTAAAAAAAGTCCCGCTGGGTTTCTTGCTGATTCTTCCCAGGACAGAGGTTTTTTTTTCGAACCAGTGGTAAAGTAAAAAATGACTTTCAATAAGTATTACAAATGTGATCTATATTGAATAAAAAATTATTCTATTCTATTCTATTCTATTCTATTACCTCTGGGTAAACAGATAACCATGCACATAACTACCTAAATATTTACTCTTTTCATGGACTCTTACCAACACATTACCACCCTACATATTAAAGCCGCTCTTGTTTAGACCATTTTGTGATTAAATCAAATAATCCTTCTTTAACATTAGTTATTAATTCCTCGCTTACTGATCATCAAGCAATTTTATTAACATTACAATTAACCTTACCTAGGAAAAACTGCATACGCAACTACACTAAAGTCTATATGATGAACCTTGAAAATGACATTCGTAGCATTAATTTTGACTTTGTTTATTGCTCTGACGATGTAAATACGACCTTGAGTTACTTTATAAATTCTTTACAATACGCAATAATGAATAATACATCAACAATAAAACTGTCACGTAAGTATTATAATATTAAACCTTGAATGTTAGAAATTCTAAAATAGTTTGCATTAATTGTAAGTAACAAAAATTGTTATTTAGTTATTTTATTAATTATATAATATAGTTTAATTATTTAAATATCTAGTGTCTTACATTATTAAACCGATTGTATAAGTGATGTCTGAAACACAGGTACTCAACCTAGTTCAGGCAGGTAGCTAATATTATAAACTTGACTTTTCTATTTTTCTTTTGTAAATTCTATATTATTAAGCTACACATAGTTTTAATTTTATCATAGCATGTTATTTTTGTTAGACTTATTGTTACTTTATTTAATTTTAATCATATTTGTTCCTGTATGTAAACATGTTTAATTGGAAATGAAATAAATATTTATTATTATTATTTTGGGGTATCTATAAAGTTTTCTCATCTGGTTAGGCAATATAAATATATAATTGTAAACAAACATGGTAAACGTACATAAATATCAATAAAATAAAATAAATACACAAAAATACATAAATATATAAAAAGCCAACCAGATGGAAGCCCTCGGCAGAGGAGACCAGACGGCCGAGGGTTAGGGGGAAAGGGAAAGAAATCGGCGGACGATGCGGGCGGTATCGAGGAGCACCGCCTTCTGCATTTGAGCTTGGAGCGGTCCGTCACGGAGTCCCAGTCGCCTCAGATAACCCGAGAGGCTGACTGGAATTAACCCATTCGCAGAGACGACTACAGGTATAATTTCGGCCGGCAATCCACCCCACATGTCGGTCACCTCGTGAGCCAGGTCCAGATATTTAGTCAGCTTATCAGTTTCGGTTTTCACGAGATTCTCGTCATAAGGAATTGTAATGTCGACCAAAATATCCTTGACTGTGCCCGGTCTATCAGCACAATATCAGGCTTATTCGCAAGAATAGTCCTGTCTGTGATGATGGCCCCGGTCCCAGTAGAGCCTGGCGCGGTCATTTTCGAGCACGGCTTCCGGCAAGTACTTATAATACGGCAATTTCCGATCCACGAGACCGTATTTCAGAGCGAGCTCCTGGTGTAGAATCCTGGCTACTAAGTTGTGCCTGTGCAAATACTCAGAGTTAGAAAGCGCCGAACAACCGGAGATGACATGCCTAAGTGATTCACCGGGATGGCGACAAGCTCGACAGACGTCAACGGTGCCATCCTTTAGGATGTATCTCCGATAATTGTTGGTATTAATAACCTGATCTTGTATCGCACAGACAAAACCCTCAGTTTCCCCAAAGAGGTCACCGAAACGTAGCCAGTGGAGGGAGGCGACTGTGTCCACGAAAGGCTCATGTAGAGCCTTGTAGAACCTCCCGTGGAGCTCCTTCTCCTTCCATACGGTCTCCCGGTCGGAAATCCTCTGTACTGCCGGGTCTTGCCATTGCTCGTTGGCTAAGGATAGAGGGGTAAGTCCTTTATCATAAGAAATAACGTCCCTATAGTATGGATCACCCGCTCTCGTCAGAAAGTAATTACGGAGGCTGCACACTTCGCGATTATGCATGGTGAGCGCGCTTAAAAAGCTGCGCCCACCATGTTTCCGCGGCAAGTACAGCCTCATTACTGACGATCTCGGATTATGCATCCTGTGAGACCTCATTATAGTGCGGACTTTTCTGTCCAGAGCGTTCAGTTCGGTCTGAGTCCACCTGAGTATGCCAAAAGTATACATAAGAACAGGCATGATCCAACCGTTATATGCGTGCGCCTTATTCACACCGGACAAAAGGCTGTTAAGCACTTTGGTCAAGCGTGCATAAAACACATCGCAGACTGACTGTTTCATACCCGCCTCATCTACACCGATGTTCTGTGACATACCTAGGTATCGGTATATTTCAGCCTCGGAAAGGGTCTTTATGTTGATGGGCATAGATAAGTCTATGCCCTCAGAGTTAGCAACCCTTCCCCTTTCAACATGGAGGATCGCACACTTATCCGTCCCCAGCTCCATTCCAATAGAATTGCTAAAATCACACGTGATGTTTAGCAATTCCATAAGATGGGAGCGACTGGAGGCGAATAACTTGAGATCATCCATGTAGAAAAGGTGGGTCACTTTTGTACCTCCTTTCCGAAGCTGAAATCCCCTCCCGGAGCCCTCCAGTAAGGTACTGAGAGGGTTCAGAGAGAGGCAGAACCAGATTGGACTCAAACAATCGCCCTGGAAGATACCTCTTCTTATCCTTATGTGGTTCTCCGCAGCCGTCATCCACTGGCCTAGATGACAAAGGATCGTACTCCACTGCCCCACACACTGCCCGAGGAAGTCTTGAACCGTACATTGAACCTTGACAGACTATAGACCTACAGCTCGAGGACCCTCTTAAGCCATGTATGAGGCACCGAGTCGAAAGCCTTTTTGTAGTCTATTCAGGCGGCGGAGAGGTTCCGACGGTTGCGTTTTACCACCTTGCCAATGACCGCGTCAATGAGGAGTGGTTCCTTGGTTCCACGACCACCTCGCGCGCGCGCGACATCACCTGGTTTGAGTTCAGGTGACGAGTGATTCTCGCGCTCAAAATGGATGTAAGTGTCTTGTATATGGTAGATAGACACGTTATGGGGCGGTATTTGCTCGGGTCTGTGGAATCTCGGTCTTTAGGAACCAAATGAGTGATCCCAGTAGTGAAGAGGCTCGGGAGCGACTTTTGGTCGAGAACCTCTTGAAACTGTCGGGCGAGCACAGCGTGACACACCATGAACCCCTTTAGCCAGTAGTGATGCAGTCCGTCGAGTCCCGGACTTTTCCAGTTCGGGGCTCTACGGACCGCCTCAGCTACGTCATCCGGCGTTATTATGACGGGGTCCATGGGCGTAATATTCGCACACTGACTCGCCACAACTTCCATCCAAGGGCCCTCGCTGTGGTTTACGGGCTCTGACCACAGGCCGCGCCAGAATGCGATAGTGTCGGCCTGATTCGGTGCTGGGCCCGTTCCACGTACCATTGGTCGCTCCAATGATTCATAGAGCCTCTTCTGATCACTCTGGAAGAGACGATTCTGGTTGAGCCGTCTCGACCTCTCGGTATATCGCCGAATCCGCTTCCCCCAAGCAGCGATTCTCTGCTTCGGGTCGTCTATGCGCTCCGTCAGTTTTTGCGTTATATCCGGCTGGGACAAACTGATATTTGTCCCAGCAAACGCCATCCTGACGGTGCGTACAATTCTCGGCCTATTATTGCCCGACCTGAAGCTTATCAGTCTGCCGATGAGGGCCCTTGCCTTTGCGACAAGGTCCTCAATCCTTCTTTTTCAGGCTGGGATGGCGCTACTGTGTCTAGTAGCGCGTCCAGCCGTGGGAAGTTTGGCACCAATAATACGGCAAACTGCCAGTGCGGCGCCAAAAAAAATTGAGTCTGTGTCGCAAAGGTCCCGGCTGGCTTCCAAATAGGTCACCAGCATTGTGTTGAGAGTCCTAACGACAGCCCGATTCCGCTTACTTAGGGGTATGCGCGGGAGTCGCGGTCGATTTTCGAGAGGCGTACTGCGCGTTTCCACAATCGCCTCCTCCAATTTACTCCTCATCTGCTCTAGTTTTTGGGTGACCATTCCATCATCGCCTGAATCAACCAGAGCGGGGAGATCCATAGCGCCCTCTATATGTGCCTGCTGTTCTGTGGCCTGTGGAGCCGCATCCCCAGCTATAGCCGGTTCATTCGATGAGGGAATAGCCTCACGCCGTAGTCGTTCGAGTTCGGTGTCATCAAATATTTTTGAGCGCATGATGTACCGAACTCGGTCTGCCAGGTTTTGCTCGGTAACGGTAATAGACGGCTCCAGCTCAGCAAATAGTCGATGCATCCTAGCCCGGTACGCAAAACCTCCAATTTCTTCCCCTTTCGCCCCAAAATACGCCCGCAATACGTTTGTATTCATATCCTTCTTCCAACGTATGCGGCGTACTCCACCAGCGGCGGGTGCCGCTTGCCGAGTCCGCGAGGACCCTGCCGACACCAAGCCATCTGGTGGGGATGATGGGTGCGAGGGGCTACTAGGTGGTCGTGTAGCACCTCGCGCTCGGCTGGCGGCCCGCATGCTGTCGCGTCTTGCGCCAGTTCCAGACGCGCCCCGGCGACCCCCAGGCAGCGGCCCTATACGCGGTCTATTCGTTTCCATCATCCATAAATTGGGCGTCAGTTAACGGGAGACGCCCAGACCCGGCGCCGTTTTATGATGGAGCTATATGCACAAACGGGCCTTTGCACCCTCAAGTTTGCCGAGGCACGGCGCTAACACCGCTTGGCAAGGTGCTGACTGATAGCGCCGACGTAGCAGTTTTGTCACTTAACTGTTACGTCAGCGGGCGATGGGGTTGTCACTTTCCTACGCCAAATATTATTATTAATTAGCATTATTATTATTAATTAGCAACTGGTATTCTACACTATACAAACTGGACCAAATACCAATTACGTAAATTACACCAATACGACAGCTACTGAAAGATCGATGGAAAAATATTCCAAAACGTTTCTATGCAATTTTTCTATAAAGCTAAAATCATAAACAAACTTACAGTTCACGCGATGGCAAGTGGCTATTGCAGTCCATGGACACCTGCAGCCAACTATAACAAATACGGCTGCTGATGCGTTGTCACCTGTGAGAACTAAGAAGGAACTATTGCCTCCCTGCCAATAATTATAATAGAGAAAAAAACGTAGCACAGGAGCTAAGCGCTCGCTGTTTTATTAATTTTACAGGATACGAGCAACCCGGTTTCAATCCCTGCCTAAAGGTAAATGATAACATAGTGAGGGAACCTGCATGGCTTAGGAATGATTAACATCGAAAAAAAGACAATTCTGCTAACACATTTGAAGAACGCGACGGATGTTTTGCTCCATAACACTCTGAGAGGCACGTTCTCAACTGTGGGAATATTGGCTGTTATTTTAATTAAAAAAAAGTCTCGCTGGGTTTCTTGCTGGTTCTTCCTAGGACATAGGTTTTTTTTCGAACCATTGGTAAAGTAGAAATAACTTTCATTAAGAATTACACATGTGATCTATATTGAATAAAAAATATTCTATTCTATTTTATTTAAGTATTCCCCTGGTATTGCAGTTGTTAAACGCTGGTAACGCATCTGCAATTTTCCTGCTGTAGTGTTTGTTCATGGGTGGCGGTAGTAATTTAACGTGGGCCGCATGGTCGTTTGTCCCCATATTATAATTAAAAAAGTGAAGAATGATTTATTTTCGTTAAAAAGTACATTATTCCATACACTCAGCATTACTTATCCTTTCACTTACAGCGATCTTGAGTTAATTAAATACAGAACTTTGTACGTGTGTCGCTTAGCATTTATATTAAATTTATATAACCAATTGAGTTATCTCACGGAGAAAAGTTACACATGATGTTTTAAACGCCAGTTTTTGAACTTCGTTACATTGTGACTTTAGAAATATGTAATGTGTTATTTCATCATCATCACCATTACGGACCTTCACAAGTTCACTGCTGAATATTGCCTCGTTCAAGAAATGCCACAACACTTGACACTGAACCACTTGCATATAGGTGCTTTCTTGCATTTTTTGGGGGCCCGCGGGACAAGGAGTTAAGGCGGCCGACCCTTCTAAAGGAGATGGCAACAAAGACGAGACCAGTCGTGAGTGGACGCTCAAGCGTATCAAATAGCATCATTATTTTTTATTTGTTAATTTAACCATGGAGGCGGCTATTGTATGCAACACAAGTTGTCACTTCATATAGTAGAAGAAACTATATACCTGCACTAAAGTTTTATCCTGGCCTCGTCGTCACAAAATTCGTAATCTGATTTTATCCCAGTCGGTCGGTCGGGGGTCAAAGACAGATTACACAGTTGAGCTAATTGGATCGCCATTTTTGTTCGTGTGGTTCCAATTTCGAATCGAGGTTTAGATCAAAATCAATATTTGGGTTATTTTGTTAAAACATTTTCAGTAGCAATCTGGACTCAGAAAGTTGATGGTGTTTCATCCCCACGCCTCGAAAAGCATGTAAAGACATCGGTCATGCTGCAGAATTCTCTCCAATTGTGTAGGATTGTCGTTCCATCTGACTATGACAGTGAGGGAGTAGAAAGTGCACCTATGCTAGCGTACACGCTCGTACACTATAATCTCTATAGTGTATATATAATCACTATAGTCTCCGTTGAGACTGGCTGCCGTGACCAGATTTTTTATTTATTTATTTATCCTTTCATGCACAAAGTAGTACATATGACGCACTTAATGCCATAGGCAATTCTCTACCAGTCAACCATTAGACTAAACAGAGATAGATGTATACATTTTTGTTATAAGTATGATTGTGCTCGGTACTCAACTGAGAAATTAAATATTGCACATAACATGTGTATTAACGACGAACGTATCACCACGCTTCAAGCTAAACTGAGTTACGTGATCAGAAATAAATTGTATTACTTTCATTGCTTCAAATTACATTAAAATTATATTAAATTGAATTTAGCGAACGACAAAATATAAATGGAATGCAAATGCACAAATGCTGTGTGCTGCTTTAATCGTGCCGCTAAGATTAACAAAGATCGACATTTTCGTAATTTATTTCGGTCTGATAATGATGAGGATGATGATAGGAATTGTATTTAAGCATTTCAAATATACGTATTATTACGAGAACTATTGTCAGTCAACGGTCATGACCTATATCTGGATACGCTACAAAGGATTGGAAATTTGAACTTCCACAGCTTCAGCGATTTGAAATGATTCCGACGTACATACAATGGCAATTTCACACGTCATTGATCAAAGTGATAAGGCTAACGTCCGCCGATGTTTACCGGGTAGCGGTAAATGGATACTCCTGTTATGTATTTAAAGCAATATTCACTTTTAAAATTTGATTTTATTCTCTTCTAAAACTTTGCAAAAAAACGAGTATATTAAAAATTTGAAAACAAATAGAAAAAAAACACCGAGTTAAGCAGAGTTGCAGCTCAAGCTTATTACTGATATCGCAGACTACAGTCAGGGTAAATTTATAACGGATTCATAAGTCGAGGGTTGAAATATCGGCTAGAGCTATTTTTAAATTAAGACGTTAGGTAAACGATTTTTTAAACAAAGAGTTTTCAAATAAAGATTTAAATAATAGAGAGTCAGAAATAAAGTAAAGTCAAATTCAAGATACTCAGATTGTAATCGGATCGAAAGATGAAATTTTCCATTTCTTTAACACACTTTAACAGCCTGCTGAAAAAGAAAAAGAAGATTATGTTTCATTATAATCATAGACCAAGGGATCCGTGAATTAAAGTGGCAGTGGCAAATAGCAGCAAAAATGGCCGGCCATATAGCTCAGAAAACGGACAGTCGGAAAGGTTCTAGAGTGGCCACCCTTATTATTAAGTGGTTTGTAGGATGCCCCCCACTAGTTTAAGTGAAGACCTGCTAAGACAACCAGGAAGTCGATGGATGCAGGTAGCTCAGGCTCACGTGTTGATAAAGTCTACTGACTTCCGCCAAGTTTAAAAAATTTATTAAACAAAGGTTTTAAAAAATGTATATACTATAAATATAATTATAATATTAAGAAATTTATGGATGACAATAACCCCTGGGAATGAGGTGGTCGCTACCATGCTGTTTCTAATTTGTTTTGTGCTGTTAATTATTGTGTAACTTTAATGATTTTAAACTGTTCTCTTTTTAAATACACTGGGTTTTTGCTGGTTCTTCCCAAGATAGAGGTATTTTCCCGACCAGGGGTAAATAAAACATTTCAACGAGAGTGACTTCCATTAAGTATTATTTATAATCGATATTGAATAAATGACACGGCGGAAGGTGGAGGACAGAGTGCAGAGTTGGCACGTGGAATGTTAGAGGAGGCATGAGAGATAAGACGAATGAGTTGATCGAAATAATGAAAGAAAGAGAATTAGATGTCGTGTGTATGTCGGAGACCAAACGGAAGGGCAGTGGTACTGAAGAGCTCCCTGGCGGGGCGTTAGCTCTATGGTCCGGAGTCCCGGAGAGCGAGAGCGCCCGCCAGGGAATGGGGGTGCTGCTGTCGTCTCAGTTGGTCGATGTTATGACTGAATATAAGGTTGTGAACTCAAGACTACTCTGGGTTCGCTTTAAATTGGGACTGACGAAGTTATTCCTTTTGGCTGTTTATGCGCCGGTAGCTTCGTCGTCCAGGGCTGAGCTGGAGGAGTTTTGGGAGAATGTAAGAGAAGTTCTAGATTTGGCTAGGGGAAACGAAAGAATTGTTGTATGTGGTGATTTGAATGGATGGGTTGGTACCGCTCGACCAGGGTACGAGGAGTATGCAAGGAAAAGGGTCTTCTTGTGACAAACACTATGTTTAATCACAATAAAATCCATATGTATACTAGAGAAAGTAAGAATGAGAGAAGTATGATCGATTTGTTCCTGGTGGATGACCGACTGCGAAAACAGGTGATGGATACGCGAGTGTTCAGGGGTGCTGACCTGGGAACGGATCACTATCTAGTGATTACTAGATTTAGGGGTCTGTTCGCGGGTTGGCGCTACCGGACGGCAGTAACAGAACCACAGTCGGTCTGTCGCATCCGAAGCTGGAAGCTTCAGGAAGCGGATACTAGGGACAAATATCATGCGAGGGTAGCCGAAAAGCTTGACAACATCGATGGCAGAAAAGAATGTGTTGAAAGAACGTGGCAGAACCTTAGGGATGGTAAGTGCAGCGGAAGAAGTGTGTGGAACGATTAAAAGAGGCAGTAGTAAAAGAAGAGATGCATGGTGCAATGATGAAGTGAAAGAAGCTGTAAAGAAGAATAAGAAAGCATGGTTAGACTACTTGGCCTCTAGTAATGA
Source organism: Parnassius glacialis (assembly GCA_033319125.1). Taxonomy (NCBI): domain Eukaryota; kingdom Metazoa; phylum Arthropoda; class Insecta; order Lepidoptera; family Papilionidae; genus Parnassius; species Parnassius glacialis. The sequence goes on along the minus strand of JAVANC010000013.1, from coordinate 834,880 downwards.
TAAGGATATGAGAGAGAAGATGAAAGAAAGATATAAGCTGCAGAAAGTTCACACGAAAGCATTGATTGAGGAAGTGCGTGAAAGGTGTAGAATGGAAGCGGACAAAAGGTTGTCGCACAACTTTAAGGAGAACTCCAAACTCTTCTGGAAAGAGGTTGGAAGGACCCGAAGTGGTGCGACGGCCTTAAGAATGAACAAAGTGCTTTCGAAAACTAATGACGTCCTCACAGAAAAGTCGGACGTCATGCAGCGATGAAGCGAATTTTATAGAGAAATGTATGCGTGTGATGATCTTAGTGGGGGATCCGGGGATGACGCCGTGACTGGACCGCCAGACCCGGACCTCGAAGACACTGAGGTCATCAGTATGAAAGAGATTGAACGTGCGATTCGAAGTTTGAAATGTGGTAAGGCTGCGGGACTAGACAGAGTTACTGCTGAAATGGTCAAGTATGGTGGGCCTCGCGTCTGGGACAGCTTTCATCTGCTGTACAATTTGTGCTGGCGGACGGGGGATGTCCCGGATGATTGGCGATCCGCAGTCATTGTGCCTTTATATAAAGGTAAAGGTTCACATTTTGACTGCGGGTGCTATCGGGCGATCAGCTTGACCAGTTTAGCAAGTAAAGTTTACTCGAAGGTTTTGACACGTAGCATGCAAGAGAAATCGCAAAGATTTCTATGGGAGGCACAATGCGGATTTAGACCTGGAAGAGGATGCACGGATCAAATGTTTTCTCTCCGCATGATCACGGAAAAGCTTCTGGCTGCTAACCAGAGGATTTTCTGTGCTTTTGTGGATCTTGAGAAAGCATTTGATAAGGTTGTAAGGAAGAAAATGTGGGAACTGTTGCCGGGGTATGGTGTGGATGGTCGATTGCTAAGGGCTGTGCAGTCCCTTTACTGTGACTGTAAAGCCTGTGTGCGGGTAGGGCATGACCTGTCACTCATGTTTAGCGTCCAAACGGGCGTAAAACAGGGTTGTGTCATGTCTTCCTGGCTGTTCATACTGTATCTCGACAGCTGTTTACAGAAGCTGAAAGATAGCTGTTTGGGTGTGAAATTGGGTGACATTAAAGTAAATTGTCTGCTTTATGCTGATGATGCAGTGCTTATTGCACCATCAGAGGCAGAACTGCAGGCATTAGTCACGTGTATGAAAGAGGAATGTGAAATTAAAGGTCTCCGCTTGAATGCTAATAAAACTAAGGTTTTGGTATTTGAAAGGGATGAAGAGAGAACGAAGTGTGAAATATGGGTAAATCAGGAATGTCTAGAACAGGTAAATGAAACTGTATACTTGGGGAGTGCTTTTAGCCGGGATGGAAGATGTGATTTAGATGTGGACAGGCGTGTCGCTGCCGGGAACAAAGTCAATGGTGCCCTGACTGCGTTAGTCAAAAGGCAAGGCGTAGTGAAGAGTGCACGCCTTGCAATACATAACGCAGTGTTGGTACCGACTTTGTTATATGGCAGCGAAACCTGGGTATGCCAGAAGAAGCATAAAAGCAAGTTGAATGCAGTGGAGATGCGATCTCTTCGTAAAATGTGCGGCGTCACCATGGCTGACCGAAAGCGAAACGAAGAGATTCGCAATATGGCAGGTTTGAAAGATGACCTTATCACAAAAATTGATAAGGGCGTGCTTCGATGGTTTGGGCACGTTGAGAGAATGAGTGAAGAAAATATATAGCGCGAAAGTTAATATTAAAAGGTGTCGAGGTAGACCGAGACTAACTTTCGAAGACCATGTGAGCAAACTGCTCGAAGAGGGGAGGGTCAAGAGTACTCGGATACCTAGACGTGCATGTATGAAGAAGATAATGAATCTGAAAGAAGCGAAAGAGGTATGTAAGGACCGTGACACTTGGCGATCTGTTCTCTCTGGCTACCCCGTCAGGGATTGTGCGTAACGATAAATAAAATAAATAAGAATAAAATAAAAATTCTTTGCTTATCATTTTTACTAAAAGTAGCAGAAACAAAAAGAAAAATCTAAACAAATTAACTGTGAATGCTGGGAATGTTAACGGACTGATTTTGATGCGGACTGAAGTAAATACCAATCAAAGTGATGGCACTAATCCACCGGAAAGCCGGAGACCAGCATAATTGAAAAACACTGATAAAAGCTTCTGCGAACATTGAGGATGTATTTTATAAAGGTATGAAATATGCGGTAAATAATAATTTAAATAGTTGTTTATTGCCGTATTAATTAAATTAAACATAAGAAATTAAAATTTTGAATAAATATCCATAAATATTATTTTGCTTCATGAAACATAAATATTTATCGCATTTAGTTTAAATTCTAAGAAGTCTGTACGTGGTAGAGCCATGCTGCAGCTGTATTAGTAGTATAGTTGTAGCACGAATGGGTCGGCTCGATCGGGGAAGGACCACGATCTCACAGAATACCAGCGTCAAATAGCAGTTTAACACTGCTGTCTTTTGTATGGTGCGTGAAGAGAACCGGAGACCCTTTTTACTGGAAAAGAAGCATTCCATCATAGTCCTCGCGGGTGACAAGGCATCTGCATTTTGATTCGCAAAAGAGGATAAAAGTAGTATCTATGGGCGACAGCAACCAACACTTACCATCAGATGGACTGTGTGCTTGTTTGTCACCCGATCCTATAAAAAAAGTTATCCTAGTGTGATTAATTTAGAAAGAATGACAAGCAATTATATAACTTTCTCGTATGACATAAAGACGAGAATATTTAATAGATTTTTCAATCTTTAGATAATAGCAATTATCCATAGAATGAAATAGAACACAAAAGTTTAATTGTTTCACTTTTATGAATAACTTTAACCTGAAGATTGAATAACCGTCCCTTTATAAAATTATTCTTGCATTATTGCTTAATCGATAGCTCTGTCATTTTGTTTAAGCGGATGAAGGATTTTAATTTTGATAAACGCTACACAGAATGATCAAGAGAACGGATTAATTGCAGTAGGTCAATAGTGTAGTTGTCTAGTGTCCGCCCGGCTCCTCGGAATCGCTTTTCATATCTAGAGAGAATTCGATCAGGCTTCTACAACATAGCCGTGATTGCAGAACGTAATTACGAGTAGATATTTTGATTAGTGAAATAACACACAATCTTCCCACGTAACGTTTATCTTATTAAGTTGTACCAATTGATACCTTAGAAAATTTCTAATTCAATTTGTCATTTAAATCAAGTGACTAAAGATTAATTTTAAAAAAAATTAGTGAAGTCGGTGCTAAGATATAGTCTATTGAAGAACTACAACTCCAACTTAGGGATATAAAATTATTTTGATCTTTTTTTTCTTTGAGGTTGGCATTTACATTTTATTAAAAGTTTTTTTTTATCCGTAAGAGTGGACTAAGAAATATCACTATCCCAATGTCGTCTAAATAGTAACATTATAAACTTTATCCCCTTTTTTGCCATCCCATTTTCTCTTAATAATATAATCAAACTCATTTCACTCCTCCTTTCCTTGAAGTGGATAAAATGTGTGTTACCTAGTTTGAAGAGCACCTCCCTCCTTATGCACTTACTACAATTTTTTTTACTATTACTGCTTATTATACTTTTATTAAAATTTTAAAGGAAAGGCATACCACTGTCAATAATACGACGCGCGTTTCGCCTCTAAACGAAGCATTATCATAAGAAATAGATAAGATGTAATACTTGAAATTCGAGTAAGTTATGAATGAAATTATTGAAATTTACAAGGTTCTCACTTACAGTCACATAATATAGAAAGGTGTCAAACTTTTTGGTAAACTGTACATATAATCGTACTATTTGACGTAGCAATGTGTTAAACTTTTTGTTTACTGCGTTTGCGTTGCGTCGGCGGACGGTAAACATATAACTTGTAAGCTAAACGGGTTAGTTGCTAAATAATAATGATGTTTGTTCATGTGAAATATATGAACATGATATAGACTAAAAATATGGAAGGACAAAATAAATCATTCATCGATAATAGTGAATATTCTTCATTTATAAATACTAACAGCTAATATGCTCCCTCACTCCCCCACCCCCTCCTCCAAACGGGTTCCCGCCTTGTCGTGGCTCCCTTTGGTCACCCCGCGGTAAACAAAGAGGAACCTACTTGGCTGGCCAGTGGTGTAGAGCCGGCTCGAGATGGCCACTCCGAATGGGCTTGGCGAGCCCACGTCAGATGTGGGCTGGTGGGCTGCGGCGAGAGGGGTGTCCTCTCCTCCTATCGCTGCATCTGAGGTGGAGTCGCGGAGAAAGAAAAGAGCGTGACTCTGATGGGGCCACATCGTTGATGCGGTGGTGGTAGGGCAGCGGGGGTATAGGAGTGTCGGTATTGCGAGGCACTGTTTTCCCTACCATCCGCAGCCGAACATTTGCCGTCGGCGGAGTCATATTCCAGATCCGCCGCTGTGGTCGGGAAAGCTAGTGCTTCCAAGTGCTCGTTTTTTTTTGGCGATTTCTCCAGGTATCAGACTCGGGGGAATCCTTTTCGCCGTTTTAGTAAGAGGTCGTGGAGAAAAGCACGCCTTGTGTTCCTGGTGTGCCTTAACCAAGAAGGAAGGGGGGGGGGGGAGGAGAACTCCTCCCCAATAAGGAGCTGCTATGAGGCGGCCAACGTTGGTAGGGCCGCGAGTATGAGCTAAAGCGTTCCCTTGGCCCTGCCAATATGCGGTGAAGGTGGAAAACCATGTGGTTTTAGTCGGTGCGAGTCCGACGTAACCCGTCCTTGCCCCGTGAGATGGGTATGCGTAGGAATTTCCCCATGAAAACAATACTCCTTCCTAATTAGATAGAGAAACAACCTGGTAAGAAACGCAGGTGGTTCGGAAACTTATTTTATGAGGTATTTTATAGCATTCCACGTGCAATGGACTTCTAAAAGGCTGTTATGGTGGGTTCGGATCGGAACCGAGGGCCTAATTGTCTGTCTTGCTTGACTAGAGGCAAGTTTTCGGGGCAGCACTTAATACCCCAAGTACCCTCGTGGTGCTCATTAGTATCATGATATTTGGGGCCATCGCCCATTTCCTCCTCCACTCCGAATTCCCATCGACGTGGAGGACTGCATCGTCTAGACGACTGCTGGCAGGTATTCGGATTATCAGGATCGCCCGTTCCCATGCTGTCATAAAGCGAGCGATGAGCGATGAGACGTGTGTGTAAAGCTACAGTTCGTTCCGCCTCGGTTCTTCGATTTGCCTTAACTGTGAGTATAAAGGAAATTTGGGAGAAGATTTAAGCTTTTCAATTATCCAGAAGCATAACAACAAGTATAACATCTAACCTTATAGTTAGTCTAAACTTAGTCTAAGGGTAAATCTACTCCAAGCATATAATTTTTGATAACAATGAAGAGACCTCTAAATACAGCAGCCGATATTAGAAAGTTCTCTACAGGAGCAAGGGTGACAAATACCTTATCACAATTACATCCACTGAAGTCTAAACGATGTAATACCACGTTATCAGCAAAAAACATATCTGGTTCTTTACATTTACTAAGCGAAACACAGCAGTATTATTCTCTTCGTGCTGCAGCCACAATATATCCGTAATGTGGCTCATGGTTTGATTCATCATCGTCATTACAGCCTATCAAAAGTTCACAGCTGAACATAGACCTTCTCCGTAGATTGACTTATTGGTTGGGCTATTTGCTATAGTTGCCATGATTGTGGGCGGGTTGACAACCGCAATTTCTTATTATTACTTTTATTGTTAACAGGAAGATGCTGCTACTGCTCTCCTGTTTTATTTGCCTCTATCACGACTGCAATACCTACGGAATACGGGGTTAGTGGATTCTTTAAAACTGCCACTACACGGCACGGTATGTTTGATTATGATTTTAAAAAGATTTAATTTCATGTGTCTCTTTTATAGTTTATAATATAAGTTAACTAAATATATATATATATATATATATATATATGTATAACTCATGAAATTAATTTAGTGATAAATAAATAAACGATGAATTTATGTCAGTATTAATTGCTGAAATTCGTAATGGAGCAAAATGGAGCTTAAAAATTTATGAAGGTGTTATCGCATTGAACAGCAATTTGGTGAGATTTATGCACGAACGGACATTCAACTATCGATTGCTTTATCATGCCACGGCTGCTGCTGGCGTATGGCGTGTGATATAAGAACTTATATAATTGTAAAGTACGATTATTTAAAAAAAATATTAACAATGGGTGCAATTTATTGCACAAGAAACATTAACGTTTCATATGTGTAGTGCAACATATAGGCTCTTATTAAAGAAATGGAACACAATTTATAAAGATTCAAGTAATAATAAAAACTTAACCAACTTAGCGGTTAGCCATCGCAGAGCCTATTTCTCCTGATGGTGCCACGCTTAGAGGCGAAATATGGGTCGTATTCTCGACTACGGTTAGTATTTTCTGGTAAAGTGATGCTTTTCAATCTAGGTAAGTAATCTTTCATTCCTTAATATAATAGATTTCCACAAAGTTGCGCTCGATTCTATCAATTTTGGAGATGTTTACTTATTCTCACCTATACTTGCTTTATGTAAAGCTACTTCAATGATGACCATTCCATTAGAACACGATACTCCTGTGTCTCCTACGTGTGATGGTCTTCTTTTCATGTAGGCGCTCTTTGGATCAGACAGTTTTTATATTCTCTGCAGCAAATTTAGTTCGTTGTAATGAACTATATATTTAAAAACGAGCATATTATGTGATTGACCGCGAGGTGCTAGCATCAGAAAATTAATCACCTAATCTCATATTAAGATTGTATATTGGCCGGCTTGCTGGTAGCCACAGAGGTGAAGAACAAGTATACTAATTAAAAATACCTTGTGGTTTCCAACAAAATGTCATTATAATTATTTTCTGCGCCAGATTTAAAAGATAGAAGTAGCTTTATTTGAATAAAATGCGAGTACAAGACGTCTTACTCATTTAAATAAGATCCACCGCTGGGGCTAGGAAGCCTGGTTTACCCTGACCCTATAGTTTCTTCGTAGTCTTACCCAGAGTTCTGCCGGAACATGCTGCTGTTGCGGCTGGTCATTTTCTTGCTCCACATTCGGAGAGAAAATGCAGTTTGCGTTACTAGTACTATGTCGTGGGTAGTAGGACTGTTTGATAATTTAGTTTCAGTTCTTTTTCTTATTATTTCTTATTATAAGGATTTTTTTTATAGGACAAGGGTGACAAACGAGCACACAGTCTACCTGATTGTAAGTGGTTGCTGCGGCCCATAGACATCTACATCTATCCTCTATTACAAATCAAATTGTAGATGCGTTGTCACCCGTGAGGACTAAGATGGAATGCCTCATTTCCAGTAAAAAGGGCCTCCGGCCACTTGCACTCACCAAGCGAAACGCAGAGGTAAACCTCTACTTCACGCTGGTATTCTGTGAGGTCGTGGTACCACCCCGGTTCGAGCCGGCCCATCCGTGCGACAGCAAAAGTTGCCGCGTGGCTCTACCAATTGAAAGGATTGTAATATTTCTGTTACGGCTTGAATGTTTCGCAATGTGTTTCGTGGGTGGTTTTGGGAACCAGAGAACAACCAGACCAAGGGCTGGCTAACCCGATGATCCCAACGGGGAAGTAAACGAAAATAGCTTTAGAACTGGGTAGATAAGGCAAGGATACTCACAAGACTGGAGCACTCCTCGTGGTTATGGTGAAGTCTGTATATTTAGGCTGAAGTTCTCGTGTAAACACAGATACCACACTGCACTTCGAATGTATTGGACACGAGCAATTGCACGATAGTCTTACAACTTATTTATTGAGTATTTTTAAACGAGCGGTAACGAACACGTTTTATGCGTGCGCGGCCATCTTGCTTCTCTTTTCTCGACGACAGGTGGCGCACCATTTTGAGTAGTGCGTATATGGGGGAGGCGGGAGGATAGGAAATACTTGGGAAAAGGATGTTATATCGGGACTGTTCCGAAGCCACAACAATTTCATTGAAATTAGTAAATAAAAAACTTCTTAACAAAGTGCATCTCAATTTGAATCTTTACTTGTTCTTTTCCTTGGTCTTTTCCACTCGCTGAACATCAGTTTTACTGTATTTGCATTTAAAAGATTTATATTGTTGTATTTCTACACCCGTGTATCAACAACAAACTTATACATTTACTTAGCTGTGTAAATGTTTTGCTAGCCACTTCGGAAATAACTCATTTAAAAGTTAAAAAGTAAAGTTACATCCTATATACGTCCCACTGCTGGGCACAGGCCTCCTTTCATTTCTGAGAGGGTTTTAGAGCACTTATGTGCCCGTTGCGCTGCCCATTCATTCACATTCACATTCTTGCTTTAAATCTATGAACATAAGATAAAAAATCTACAAAATATAACAATAATAATTTCATTTAATAACCATAGAAATAACTCAATAATAATCAGTTTTAAATTGCATTGGTTCCCAGTTAGGTATCTGACTTTTTATTAATTGTAGTAATGCTATGTACGTTTCAGTTCTTTTGTCTAGGAGGAAGGCATAAATAACGGGCACTATATTTGTAGGCTGCTGAGAACTATCTAGATCGCAATTAACGGCATACAACTAAAAAAAGGGTAACGAGGTTATTTCGAATGTGCCATCACTGAGATATTTCTGTTTTTCAGCCATAGTTGTCCTATCTCCATCCCTAGATTTATATACTAAAATGCAACATCATCGCGAAAGTAGTTAGCCAGTAGAAATTAATCAAATTTAGACGGCACCTCAACGTCAGCAACCGTTTTGTATTATAGTTAGTTAGATTTTCAACAGTCTAACTCTTCATTGCGATGTCGGGATGTCGGTATAATGTTGACTTTACGTCTCCGAATTTCAGTAACATGATAATGATGTAATACCTGCATTTTCCATTAAAATTACTGCATCTTTGTAGACTCTAGTCACTAAAACCGAGTCTTCACTTATTTTTTTTTTACATTCATAAAACTTTAGGTCGATTTCATTTTTACAAAAGTCTTAAGCGCATGTTATTATGTGTGGTAATGCTTTCAATTCTTTTTTATCCCTAATGGTCACCGATCCATTTTTTAAATTAAACACATCACCATATTATGCCTGCATCTTTATAAACCTTTAATTTATAATACTGGTGACCATTAAACATTAGTACTCTTCCTGTTCGTCTTCTGATTTTGTGAATTTCCGACATAACACAATATTATGTGAGTTTGCTAAATATTCATTATATATTATAAAAGTAATTAAAATAGTAAAAATACGAATAATTTTATTCAAGAGACAATGCGTAATTCATTCAAATGTTTTATCAAATTGTTTTTATCTTTGGCCAAGGATTGAAATCTATTAAGAAGTTTGTATAGCCAACACTGTTAGATCTATTTGTTTTATTAATATTATTATGCTTTGTCTCGGAAGTATTACGCATACAAATGTTAATAGAATTTGTATAAGTGTACAAAATATAAAGTGAAACTATCCTCTTGCAAGTTTATACTTGCCTTGTACTATTCCTAAAATAAACTACTGATAAAGGTTTCATGTATTTTATAGAGTAGGACCACTGAGAATTGCTTTCGCGTATGTCTAATTGGTAAAAATATTCCTAGTAGTTTAACTAATGACATTATTTGTTAAGACTACTGGGAATACATCACACCACGAAGATTACCAATAGACTTACTAGTGACACTATTGGGAAGTTGTCATTAGGAAGTTCCCATTAGTCTTATCAGTAAGACTACTGGGAATAAAATTCTCAGTAGTCTTATTGGTAAGACTACTGAGAATACCCTACTGGGAATACCCCAAATATGAAAGCAGAATTCACCTGATGATAAGTGGATGATGTGGCTCATAGATATCTACATTCATTCTCTAGATTAAGAATTAAATTTCAGATGCATTGCCATCCCTAAGACTAAGATCATCACTCACTATGTGTAATACGGCAGCATTGAGCATCTATTTTATTGCTGATATTCCATGAGAGCTGGTTTTTCTCCGGTCAAGCCAACCCATTCATACTACAACCATAGTGTAGTTGCAACTTAGCTCTACCATATAAAAATATTCCTCGTACAATAGTTTCTTTACTCTTTGGTGAAGGTGAGTAAGTGGCGTGGTGGGGCTGCGCTGTGATCACGTTAGTAGTGGGGCTTCAAAACCGTTTAATGACTCGTTCCATGGCGATACGAGCCGCGGAAAATAGCTCGAGATGATATCAGGAATACATCCACATATCGAATTAAATTGAACAAAAGCAATCACTTAGTAAAACAATTCTTACACACTGAAAGTAATCCACTGCCACGACAAGGCCTTTCTCTTGCATGCTGAGTGACTTGAGCTTCCATACGTACAGTAAATAAAGTCCAAGTTTCGGTTCCGTAAGTCATTACTGAGAACACACTCTGGTTGTATACTTTCGTCTTAAGATTATGTTAAATAGCAAAGAGGACGATTGTCGTAGGTTGCTGAACGTAGTCCAGCCGAGTTGGATTGCCGCATTCAATTGCATATATATTTATTTAGCTGTCATCTCTCAAAATCTGTATGTGTTTGTTGTTTACATTCACAATACTGAATCAAAGTGAACAAAAGTAGTCAACAAGCGTCACTGTTTCCGAAGCAATGCCTTGCAGAATTTATTATGAAATGAAATTCCATTCAATTTTCCTTTATTTTCAGTAGAGAATGCATTTTGTTACCTTTTATTACAAAATGGAACTGGCGTGGGTCGTTTCCGAGATCCAAACGGTGTCCAAGTTGTGCAAAAATATATTGTTGCGTATAATATTTATGTTTATATACAGATCCACTAAGAAATAGACAGAACACTATGTATTTAAGTTTCGGGAGCGATGCTGAAGATTTTTAAATGATATAATAGTGCCAGGTTTGTCTGTTACATTATACTTCCCAACATGTTTACGAGTAATCTAAAATTAAAAGCTTATTTGGGACAAAACATGATCAAGACGTTGTTGTGAAATTATCACAACTTGCACATATCAGACGTTTAAAGTTGCAGCCTAATACGTCCCACTACTGGGCACAGGTCTCCTCTCATTTCTGAGAAGGTTTCAGGTCAATAAAGTCTTCAAGGAACGAAAATGCCATCGATTTTTTTTTTAATTATTTCTTAGACATGCAGTTTTCCTCGAGATATTTTCCTGCACCGCCGAGCACGTGGTAAGTTAGTACTTAAAATTGCAATTAACAATTTCATTGGTGCCGGCGGGGATGGAAACCGGGTTGCTCGCGTACTGTGAAATTTACATCGAGCGCTTAGCCTCTTATCTACCAGAGAAGAGTCTTTGAGGATATATGTTTAATAATGGATTAATATACCGGATAATACAAATATTCTTACGACTAATAATCAGTATTTAATAGTATAATCGCAATATGTATTTTATAATATGTTCACTTTTTGCGCTTATCTGTTTGTTTAGTCACGATTATTTGGATCCACGTGCTTTTACGCCCTATACCAGGGGTCGGCGACCTGCAGCTCGCGAGCCACATGCGGCTCTTTGGATGTGAAGCTGCGGCTCTTTAGTTTCATACGTAAATATTATTTATTTTATAAAAAAATTAAAATTGATCCACACTTAGCCATTTGGAGTTGATACGGGATCTCTAGAAATGCAATTGATCGATTTAAAAAGTAAAGCTTTGTGGAGTTGATAAGCAAGTAGAAAAAGTTGGAGGTCCAGAAATGTATGTAAGTAACGCAACATAAATGAACAGCTTTAAAAGAAATGCCGCAAGTTGAGGCACTTATATTCGACGCATGGAATAGTTTTCCAGATTGCTACAGTGAGGTGAAGAAGTTGGTATTTGGAGTACTGACTATCTTCGGATCGACATATTAGTGCGCGCAAGCGTTCTCTTGCATTAATATAATTAAAAGTAAAGTAAGAAGCCAACTAACAAATGAAAATTTAGAGTTGTGTTTGAAACTTAAAACAACAAGTTATGAATAAATAGATTAAATTTTTATCAAAGAACTTTATACTGCAAGTACTATTGATGGTCGGCAAGAAAAAAATTGTGGCTCTTTAAAAACTTTAAAATTTTCTAAATTGTAATTTCTGACTCTTTCGACTCAAAATGTTGCCGACCCCTGCCCTATACCCTTCTTACCGGAACACATTAGTGCAAGTACTGCTATTTGGCAGCATATATTGTTAGGTGGGTGATACCCACCCAGGCAGGAGTCAATCTGACAGAAATATAATATAAATAGACAGAAATGGAGTCATAGTACCTAGGTTAACGTACATGACAAAATATTTAAAAATTAATTTTTTTGTAAAACCGACTTTAATATAAATTATTAAGAATAACTCAAAAACAATTGGTCAGAACTTTATCAAATTTATATGGGACCACAAGTGAAGGATTAGCTTTCAAATAAAAAAAAGAATCATCCAAATCGGTTCATCCAGAAAGAAGTTATGAGGTAACACACATAAAAAACATACAGTCGAATTAAGTAGCTCTTCCTTTTTGAAGTCGCTAGATTACGGTAATATTTTGTTTTGGAGTAGTTTTTCACCATATAGTTTGAGTAATTCAACCCGTTGAGGTAGCTAAGTGATTCAAGAAAAAGACAAAAACTCAAGGAATTTATCTTGATGAATGTAGTAATTTATTCTTTAGTCAGTCATACGTGGTAGAGCCATGCTGCAGCTATATTAGTAGTATAGTTGTAGCACGAATGGATCGGTTCGAATGGGGAAGGACCACGCTCTCACAGAATACCAGCATAAAATGGCAGCTTGATTATGGTGTGTTTCTTATGGTGAGTGTAGAGAACTGGATACCCATTTTACTAGAAAAGAGGCATTCCATCTTAGTCCTCACGAGTGACGATGCATCTACATTTTGATTTTTTATTGATGATTTGATTCTTTATAGATGTCTATGGGTCACAGCAACCACTTACCATCAGGTGGACTGTGTGCCCGTTTTGTTACACTATGCTATAAAAAATCTTTATATGACCGAAATTTTCTCAAAATGCATAATATTAGTATTCAGTTAAATAACGCGAGATATAGGAGATATAGGACAACATATTATATACACAGGAAGCATAAATTACAGGAGCCTATAGCGTGCATCCAGCGTGGTTCATTAAACACAAGGGCGTTATTGCATCGCAAACTAAATTAAGGCCTAGAAATTGGTTTACCGTCGGCTCGACGTCCGCCGACCGATACGAGTAAGAGCGCACATAATATTAGCGTTAGCGACATATTATTATACGAGTAGATGAAATGTTCGCGTTTCCTCGCTCAAAGGCTAAGTATAGCCATTCAGTGAGGAAATCTATACAGCGTTCTTTGCACTATAACGCGGGGAGTAGGACAGTATGTTAATTTAAGTTTTAGAAACAGAAACAGAAACAGAAACTTTTTTATTCAATATAGATTATAAATAATGCTTATTGAAAGTCACTCCTTTGTATAATTACCACTGGTTCGAAAAAAAAACCTCTGTCCTGGGAAGAACCAGCAAGAAACCCAGCGGGACTTTTTTTTTAAAAAAACCAGCTTACAATCATGTATGTCACACAAATTAACAACACAACAAATTAGAAATAGCTTGGTAGCGATCACCTCATTTCCAGGGGTTATTATCATCTATAAATTCTTTAATACTATAATAACCCTTTTTATACAAACTTAGTTTAATAAAGTTTTTGAACTTTGAGCAGGTCAAATTTTGTATATTTTCTGGAATTTTGTTGTAAAAGCGTATACATCGCCCCAAGAATGAATTACTGACTCGATGGAGTCGAGTAACCGGTACTACTAGCTTGTGTCTGTTCCTAGTATTTACAGAACGAATATCACTTATTTTTGTTAAACTACTTTTATTTTTGTGTACGTACATTACATTTTCATAAATGTATTGAGAGGCCAAAGTTAATACATTAATTTCCTTAAATTTTTGTCACAGCGACTCTTTAGGCTTTAAATCATAAATTGCTCTTATGGCCCTCTTCTGTAAAACAAATATAATTTCAGTGTCAGCTGCGTGTCCCCATAGCAAAATACCATACGACATTATGCTATGGAAATAGCTAAAGTAAACTAGTCTAGCTGTTTCAACACTAGTTAGACTTCTAATCTTTTTTACGGCATATGCTGCAGAACTAAGTCTGCTTGCTGGTTTTGATATATGGGGGCTCCATTGAAGCTTCGCGTCTAGTGTGATTCCAAGATAAATGGTGGTATCTACAAGACTCAGTTTCTCCCCATTTAAAATTACATTAGTATTTAATTGTTTGACATTTGGAGTCATAAATTTCATACATTTCGTTTTAGTGCCATTTAAATGCAAATTATTAACATTGAACCAATTTACTAATTTAGATATAGCATTATTTACTTCGTCATATTTTAGCAATTGTCGACTTAATTTGAAAATTAAAGAAGTGTCATCTGCAAATAATACTATATCATGGTTATCTCCTACTATGTAAGGTAAGTCATTAATGTATACAAGAAACAGAAAGGGGCCTAGAATTGAGCCTTGAGGCACGCCCATCTATACCATCGACCCGGAAGAACTCATACTGTTAATGACAACTTTTTGCGTTCTCTTACTTAAATATGAAATAATTAATTTAAGAGCATCACTTCTTACACCGTAGTGTTTAAGTTTCCTGATTAATGTTTCATGGTGAACACAATCGAAGGCTTTGGATAGGTCACAAAATATACCCAAAGCATCCTGTGAATTCTCCCATGCATTAAATATATATTTAATCAGCTCAACACCGGCATCAATTGTCGAGCGACCCCTTGTGAAACCAAATTGATTTTTATGAAGTAAATTATTTATATTGAAGAAATTTAACATTTGATGAAGAATAATTTTTTCAAAAATCTTACTAAGTGTTGGTAGTACAGAAATAGGTCTAAAATTAGCGGGGTCTAATGTACTACCAGATTTAAATAAAGGTATTACTTTACTATACTTCATTAAATCAGGAAACACACCAGATTCGATACTAGTATTAAAAATAGTAGCTAAATGAGGCGCGATTGTATCTATTATAGACGCAATAACTTTAACGGAAATCCCCCACAGATCCGCAGTTTTCTTAACATCAATAGTTTTAAAATATTTTACAATATCTTTTGATGATACTTTATGAAATGTAAAATTCTTTGTACACGCATTTACATTTTGTCTAAGTAATGATTCGGCGACCGCAGGAGAAGAATTCAGTGACTTAGTGGTTAATATCGGAATATCAGTAAAATATTTCTCAAAAACCATTGCAACGTCCTGATTTGATTCGGTTAATTTGTTATTAATACTTAACTGGTAGTTTGAATTGCGAGAGTTAATCTTACCAGTTTCGCTATTAATTATATTCCATGTCATTTTAATTTTATTAGAAGCCGTCTTAATTTTGTTGCTCAAATGCAAAGACTTGGCTGTGGAGCACACTCTTTTAAATATTTTTGAATATTTTTTTACATATTCCCTAAATTCGACGCTATGATTATATGACCTTTCATGGTAAAGATCATATAACCTATGTCTGCTCTTATGGACTCCTACTGTCGCCCATTCATTAAATGACTTCCGACTGTTCAAGGAAAATATCTTAGAAGTAAAAGTATTATTAAATTCATTGCAAATAAGCTTAAATAATGTTCCATACAAAAAATTTGGATCATTTTGGTATGTAAGTGATGGAAGTTTTTTCACTATGTTACTTCTAAATTTCTCCAAGCGACGTGCATTTACTGGAACAAACACAACTTTCTTATCTACTTGCTTTTTGTGAACATATGGTAACGAAACTACTTGTCCACAGTGATCAGAACTTAATTTTTGAATTATACATTTATGCAACGGCTTCACATTTGTAAAAATGTTATCTATACATGTTGCACTAGATTGAGCAATACGCGTTGGCTCTAAAAATAAATTAAAAAGACCATATGATTTAAACAATGATCTAAATTTAATATTGATTGAGGAAGCTTCTAGGAGATTATGTTAAAGTCTCCACATATTACAACAGATTTATTTCGTTTATTAAGCTTAGCAAAAACTTCCTCCATAATTTTTTCAAAAGTATCGTATATAGAACATGGGGGTCTGTAGACGCTCACAACAATGAGGTGCTCAAACTCAACACATGCCATTTCTACAGTTCGCTCAACAGAGAGGCTCACAATATCTTTACGTTCTTTACATGACAATAATTTACTAGCTAATATTAAGGAGCCACCTCTTAGTTTATTTATTATGTAAATATATATTATTTATCTTGTATTATAACAAAGTACACACCAAATTATCATTTATTTATATGTGATAAATGTTTGTACAGTAGAGCTACGATGGCTATCCGAGTACAGAATCTGAGTACGAAACCTATCCAACTGCAGAGAGGTGTAAGACAGGGTGATGTTATATCCCCGAAACTCTTCACCGCTGCATTGGAAGATGTTTTCAAGCTATTGGACTTCCAAATGCGGTATTAACATCAATGGCGAGTACATCACTCACCTTCGATTTCCCGACGATATAGTCCTTATGGCAGAATCGCCGGAGGACCTAAGTACTATGCTCAATGTCCTCAATAGTGTCTCCCAACGGCTGGGTCTAAAGATGAACATAAACAAAACAAAAATCATGTTTAACGTCCATGCCACACCTATGCCGGTAGTTGTTGGGAGTACTAAGCTCGAAGTTGTTGACGAGTATGTTAACCTGGGACAAATAATCCGACTAGGTAAGTCCAACATCGACCGAGAGGTCAATTGACGGATTCAACTGGGCAGCGTTTGGGAAACTACGACACATCTTCTCATTACACATACCTCAAAACCTGAAAACGAAATTGTGTTACCTCAGAAGTGTTTTTTAGGTGAACCGATTTTCATTATTCTTTTTTTATTTGAAAACTGGTGCTTCTCGTGTGGTTTGTTATAAATTTAATCAAGATATGACCAGTAGTTTCTACGTTATTCTTAATAATGTGTATTTAATTTACTTTGAGTAAATTGATGATGTTCTTATTTTATTTATATTCAAATCGGTTGTAGAAATTTTTTCATTATACCACTTGTTAAATAAAAGTAAGTAATGTCTCAAAGAGGAAAAAAATCCCTTTTTCTTATCACTCATCCCAAGAGCGTGGTCCTTTGCCGGTTCAGCCGTGTTATTTCTAATGCAATTGTAGCGTGCTTCTATCTAATTAAATTTTTTTCTATGGATAATATTTTTTGGGAATTTAACAACGCGTAAATTAATATGTAAATAATGTATAGACGTTGGTAATATAATTGTTAACGACATTTCTGAATCCGCATTCTGATCGCCGGGAATTCTCTCTGCCTAATGAATCGAATTTAAACGAGAAGCGGCACGCATGGTGCATAACGTTATTTGACAACGTAATTTATGCGCGACCCTCTATTACACTGCATTTGTGTTTTAATATATTTTTGAAAAGTATTGAACATGAATAATATTGTTCAAGAACGTTACTTCGTATTTTATTTATGAAATAATTCACCTAGTGGCGGTGTAAGAATATCCATTAAACCATATCGTGCCGTGGGTGTAAGAGACTAAAGAGGGACACAAACCAGGAGATGGGCTGCAGAGTCTTTCTAATATAAACTAAAATAAAAAAATCGGTTGTCTGTAAAGTCGGTTTACTGACGATAGTTGAACGTGACAACGTTATAATAAATATTTAATATCGAAAGAATCATTACCTTTATTGCCGCAATTATCGTTGCTATAAACAATTGACACCACATTCACTTTTCACTGCACTTCAAACTTGACGAAAACATGTAAATGTATTATTGTATAGCAGCTGTCCATGCGGACATGCCGAACGCGCAGGCCGATTGTGTCTTTTTGCTCTTTGTCGCTCGTTCCGCGCTCTCGCTTGTACTTTAAATGGAACGCCTAGGTAACGCCGCATGAGTCATGTTTTTTCGTGCGTGCAGCCAGCTTCATCGATTTATAAGACCTTGTCACGTCAATAAAAAAAAAACTGAGATTGCCAATTCAGCTGCCGAGCGTTGTAGCTGTAGGATTTTGGGCAAATAAAGAAATATTATAACAGTCATTCATAGTTTTATTAGCAAAGTAATATAAAAATAAAGGTGAAAAGGGATATGAGTAACTATGTCAATCTATTGGCAATGGCCCGCTATGAGGTAATCTATCGGTGTTGGTATCATATTATAATCAGACTTTTATATCCGATAGACTCTAACGGTAAGGGTTTAAAAAAGTTTGAGCGTATCTTTTATGGTTTTGGAATCTTTCACCACCATCATCACTACAGCTCTTTACTAATTTACAGCTGAACAAAGTTCTTGTCCAAAAATTCTACAAAACTTGATTCCAAGTTACCCATATCCGTCAACTTCCACCATATCTTACATGGTCGTCATTCCATCTACCAGGCTGCCGCCACTCGGGAGCCTTTCTTTCTCATCAGTTGACGCTAACTTAAGCTATATGTTTTTAAATAGAATGTTTTTATTTTATTTTATTTATTGAGGAACAGCAAACAACAACAAAATACAGTAATATCTAAAATATAAAAAACATGATGTATTCACAATGATGTAGCCCACAACGCTATCCACGTATTATTACTTACAATGTTAAATTAAATTGTAGCGGACGCTGAATAAAAATTTATTAACTAAAAACTAAAAAACATGGAGCCAAAATAATATTATTTATTTTTTTATTTATTTATTTTTGTGGTTCACCAACAAATGTTACACTGATACATATGCTTAATTCTAATATAGTAATACAAACTAAGTGCACATTCAATAATAGGTTAACATCGCATACTTATTGTTCACAGCATCTCCTACAAGCCGTTACCAAATAGCTAAAGATATACGATACAAACTTAAAATAAAAAATAATCAAAATTATAAAAATTAATACAAAAAAAAATTAGTACAAAGAAACATTAATATTTTGATAAATTTTGTGCCGAAAAACATTAAAAGAGTCGTGGTGAATATCTACTACATTATTATAGGTATTTAAAAGTCTGCAAAGTCTGGGTATTGGGGAATTAAATCCTAGTACAATTCTACGAAGAGGCGGCGAAACAGGATTAATGAATTTACGAGGATATCTACTTAGGATACGAAAATTAAATTTACGAAGTAATAAAGGGCAATCTAAGTTATTTCTGACTATGTTATATAAAAGTTGCAAATCCAGAATGTCCCGGCGTTTTGTCAGTGAAACCATTTTGAATGTCTTTAATCTATCTACATATGATGCATTTTTATATGCTTTTCGTGTTGAAAAGGCATGATGCCATAAAAAATATTTTTTGTATGCGCTCAAGGCGAAGGTTATGGGTATAATAATGGGGACGCCAGACTGTGCTACAATATTCTAAGATACTTCTAACAATTGAGAAGTATAAAAGTTTTTTGTGGTAACATTACGGAATTCTTTACTATTTCTTATAACAAAAACTAATGATTGAGATGATCTTTTAATTACGCTTTCTAGTTGTGGTATAAATGTAAGCTTTTTATCAAATACTACACTTAGGTCCTTAACAGTTTCCACTTCTTGGATAACTACACCATTGTGGGTATAAACTGATGGGAAAATATTATTTTTGCGAGTGAATTTAATATTTACACATTTTTTTAGATTAAGATTCATTCCATAAACATCACACCATTTAGAAAGTCTAGTCAAATATTATGTGTACATTTTAAGTTTTTCAAATATAGTTCTTTTAATAGCAAGAACATTAGGTGTAAACTAGTGTATATTACCATCATTGAAAAACTCGTTAAAGGAATGCCTCATACGGCAAACTGACGCGCGCAAGCCGGTATCTGTACGACATGTACTGGCGGCGAACAAATAAGATAATAAATAGAGTAAGGGCAACAAACGAGCAGACAAACCATCTGACGGTAACTGGATTCCGTGGCACTTACACATTTACATTTAAACTCAATTAAGAATCAAAATGCAGATGCGTTGTCACACCTTAGGATTAAGACGGAATCCCTTGTCTAAACAAGTAAATAAAATTGTGTCTATTTGTAATGTCAAAATTACAGCTTCTTACAAAATGCATATGAAAGTATAAACGGTACTTAAAACAAAAATACAATTTTTTGTCTGTTTGTCTGTATGTCTGTTTGTTCCGGCTAATCATCAAAACGGCTGGACCGATTTTGACGGGACTTTCACTGGCATATAGCTGATGTCATAAGGAGTAACTTAAGTAAATTTTATTATAGAAAAATAATTAGAGTTCCTTGCAAAAAAATTATAACCCTAAATTGCATGCGCACGAAGGCGCGGGCAACAGCTAGTTACCAATAAAAGCGTTCTCCGGTTCTCTACACTCACCATACTCACGTATTCTATCAGATCGTGCCGACCATTCGTAATATAACCATCCAGACCCGGAACAAGTATTTGTAGGCCATACAAATACTTATTCCGTGCGGGATTCGAACCCGCGGCACCCAGCGCAACAACTCATTGCTAAGCCACTGCGCCACGGAGCCGTCAAATATAGCTGCAGCGTAGTTCTACCACGCATACATTCCCACTTCACCTTATTATTTGCCACTTCATCTTATTGATTCGTAGGATTTTGTCATTTACTCTGGTTTACAGCTGAAATCAGGAATCTATCTTAAAATTAGTTCTTATCATTTTTCCTTCTTTCTTAACAGTATCTCAATTTCTTCTCAAATGTAGTCTTATTGGTTTTAGTCTTACGCCCCATTCCTATATTTTTGTTACATTATAAAGGTACACATACAACAGATCATATTACTAACTATTCATTCAACAACTTAGGAAGACTTAAAATGAAAACACTTTAAGCGGGTCATAAATTGTTAAACCAGTATTTTTTTAAACGGCACTTCATTTACTCTAAAACGGTTAGTAAAAGAATTAAGTATAGAAAACTGGCATTATTCATTGATTTCAAGTATGCAAAGCAAAGATCGGACACATATCGGCGACCCGGACACATATCGGCGACCCGGACACATATCGGCGACCTGCTGCGCCACGCCGCACTGTGATGCATGTGCGGCGGCCGGCAAGCCAGCCGATCACCGGGCCGGAAGCAGGGCCTGCGTGCCACCCGCCAAGGCCAAGGCCGCGGGTAGGGGAGGGCCCTCCGCCGCCACCGCCTCTATGGCCACCACCGCAGCCGCAACTGCCGCCGCCGCCGCTGTCACTGTCGCCGCCGCCGCCGCCGCGACACCGACGCCCGCAGAGGGGCGCCCCGTGGAGGAAGCTGAAATGGAATGCCTATAACGGCCCCATTAAGCTTCCTCTAGGCGAATATCAACCACTGCGCCTGCGCTCAGGATCTGTTGCTCCAGAGCATGGCGAAGTGGTCGATTAATATCGCTGTGGTTGCTGAGCCGTATTTTGTCTGGCCTAGGGATGACTGGGTGGCGGACCTTAACGGCTCAGTGGCCATCATTTCTTCGGCCGCCGCCGGTACCCCCGACCCTTGAAGGTGTCAGGAGGGGTCAGGGGTGCGTAGCAGCACGGTTCGGGGAGTTCGTCGTTGTGGGGGTGTACTTCTCCCCGAACTGATCTCTCGCCGAGCTCCACAACTCTCTTGCAGAGCTGAGAGCAGTCGTCATCGGAAGCTATCCCCTCCCCGTACTTGTCCTCGGGGACTTCAATGCCAAGAACTTGGCTTGGGGTTCTCGTCGTACAGATGTGCGGGGT
The DNA here is from genome assembly GCA_033319125.1 of Parnassius glacialis. Lineage (NCBI taxonomy): Eukaryota > Metazoa > Arthropoda > Insecta > Lepidoptera > Papilionidae > Parnassius > Parnassius glacialis. The sequence continues at coordinate 813,104 of JAVANC010000013.1, read as the reverse complement.
AGGATGGTGGAAGACTGGGCTCTGGAGACAGGCCTGGTCGTCCTAAATCGGGGTTCTGTCCCCACGTGTGTGCGGATGCGGGGCGAGTCGGTGGTGGACATTTCGTTCGCTAGCCCCGCTCTGTCGCCGCGTGCCATTGACTGGCGAGTCATGGAGGGGGTGGAGACCTACTCCGACCACCGGTACATCCGGTTTGACGTCTCCACCCAGCCCTCGAGCGCGCAAGTCCAACAGGCCCCGAGTGGTCCGCGTTGGGCGCTGAAGCAGCCGGACCGGGAGCTCCTCCTGGAAGCCTCGATCGTGCAGGCCTGGGTGTCATCACCGGATAGGCCTGCCGATGTCAATGATGAGGCAGGGTGGTTCCAGGAGGACATGTCCAAGATATGTGATGTGGCAATGCCCCGCGTCCGGCCAGGAAGCGCCCGGCGTCAGGTGTATTGGTGGTCGCGTGAGCTGACGTCTCTGCGCGAGGCGTGTGTCGCCGCGCGGCACCTGTACGCCAGGCATCGCAGGCTCCGCATTCGTCCACCGAATGCGGCAGCCATTGAGGTAGAGCTGTAAGAGGGATACAGAGCGGCGAAGACCGCCCTCCGGGAGGCTGTCATGCGGGCCCGGCATCGGGCCCGTGAGGAGATGCTGGAGACTCTCGACAGAGATCCGTGGGGGCGCCCTTACAAGATGGTGCGAGATAAACTCCGCACCTGGGCCCCCCCGCTGACGCAGAGACTCCGGCCTCAGCTCGTGGAGGACGTGGTGAGCGCTCTGTTCCCTGCGCGAGGGGAACATCCGCCCCCGCCTATGGCTCCGCCACCTGCGGTGCCGGAAGCGGACCACCAGGACGACGACGACGACATCCCGGAAGGGACCGGCGTAGACCTGAGAGTGGCGGTACGTAGGCTCAAGGCCAGGAATACCGCCCCAGGACCCGATGGCTTGCCTGGCAAAGCCTGGGTCCTGGCCTCGGAGGCTCTCGGGCCCTGACTGGAGGGGCTCCTAAGCGCATGCTTGGAGAGAGGCCAATTCCCGCTTCGTTGGAAGACGGGGAAGCTGGTCCTCATTCGGAAGCCGGGGCGCTCTGCGGACTCTCCGTCCGCATACCGGCCCGTGGTGCTGCTCGACAAGGTGGGCAAGCTCTTTGAAAGAGTCATTGCAAACCGCCTCGCCGAGCACCTTGCGGGGACGGGGCCGGATCTTGCGGAACACCAGTTTGGTTTCCGCAAGAGGCGCTCTACGGTGGACGCCATCATGCTCGTGAGAGCCCTCACGACGGGGGATGCAGTGGCCAGGGGGGGGGGGGGGGTTGTTTTGGCGGTGTCTCTCGACATCGCCAACGCCTTCAACTCCATGCCCTGGAGCTGCATTAGGGAGGCACTCCGGTATCACCGGGTGCCGACCTATCTCCGTCGTATAGTCGGGGACTATCTGACGGACAGGGCCGTCATCTACCCCGGTCGCAACGGTGAGTGGAACCGGCGAGAGATGTCGTGCGGTGTCCCACAGGGTTCGGTTCTGGGACCGCCCCTGTGGAACATCGGTTACGACTGGGTGCTGCACGCCGACCTCCCTACCGGCGTCAGCGTAGTTTGCTACGCTGACGACACGCTGGTACTGGCACAGGGGGGGTCGTACGAGGCGGCGGCGGAAACTATGACAAGCGGGGTTGCGATAGTCGTTGAGAGGATCCGGCAGCTGGGTCTTGAGGTGGCTCTACACAAGTCCGAGGCCATGCACTGCCATGGTCCTCGGAACAGGCCACCACCGGGATCCTCAGTGATGGTAGGAGGGGTATCCGTTGGCGTCGAGTTGACGTTGAAGTACCTAGGACTCGTCCTCGACGGCCGATGGAACTTCGTTGAGCACTTCCGACATTTGGCTCCCAAACTGGAACGGACCGGGACTGCCTTCAGGCGGCTCCTGCCGAACCTGGGGGGGGCCAAACGCCTCTTGCCGGAGGCTCTACGCGGTGATTGTGCGGTCCATGGCCCTTTACCGGGCCCCGGTGTGGGCGCGTGGTTTGGCGCGGCTTGCCGTCCACCACCTGAACGCGCCCCAAAGGGTGGTCGCCGTGAAAATGGTTCGCGGCTACCGCACGATCTCCCGCGAGGCGGCGTGCCTCCTTGCCGGATTGCCGCCATGGGATCTGGAGGCGATAGTCCTCGCGCGCCTGCACGAATGGCGCGCGGAGGCAATATGCCGGGGGGAAACCCCGCTGCCGCGGAAAGTTGTCGCGCAGCGGACAGACTTCCGGCATGACCTCATGGCGACATGGAGAGAGCGACTGTCGCAACCCCGTGCTGGGCACGCCACTATAGCGGCGATAAGACCCCTCTTTGAGGAGTGGCTTGAGAGACGCCACGGCGTCCTCACCTTCCGCCTGACGCAGGTCCTCACCGGACACGGTGTGTTCGGGAGGTTCCTGCACCGAATCGGGCGGGAGGAAACGCCCGGGTGCTCCCACTGCGAGGATCGACCGGAGGACACGGTGGAGCACACCGTGGAGGTGTGCCCTGCTTGGGCGGAGCACCGCCGTGTCCTCGTAGCGGCGATAGGCGGCGGCGACCTCTCGCGTCCGGCCCGGACATGGTCCGGAGCGAGACGGAATGGGATGCCGTCACCACCTTCTGGGAAGCAGTGATGCTAGCGAAGGAGTTGGCGGAGCGGGAGAAGGAGAGAGCAGCAGCTTTCCTTCCCGGCCGCCGCGGGAGACGCCCCGGGCGTCGGGGGCTACGACGTGGCCCCCGGCCACCGCAGGCGCGGGCCTGTGGACGGCGAGCAATGGGTAGCTCGCCGTCCGTCCGTCTAACGACGACAGGCCGTGTCGACGGCGCGTTTTGTTCCACGCGCGCCTCAAAGAGTTGTCAGCAGCGTGAAGGGGCCCGCAAGGGCCGACGCCTGCCGGGGCTGCAGGCTGTTCGAAAGAGATACCGCGGCTCCGGAACGTAAGGGCACTGAAGGAACACGGATGGTTTTTAGTCAGTAAAAGTCTGACACTCCCTTCCGCTCCACCCAGAGCGAAAGGCGTCATTTGATGATTTTCCATCCACAAAAAAAAAGCAAAGATGTTTAACATGGAAAAATTTTAGCTCCCTATCGTTCGTTAATATTTTAGATTTATTCATTTTCGATGCACCATTAATCGGATACCAAAAAATGCTAAGTTAAACTTAGTGGAATTCCGCTACAATAAAACGAATCTTCAATATTCATCAATATAACGATGGAAACCATCCATTTATTTATTCCAATTACTATGTGAATAATGTGAAGTCCGGTTCCGGCGACGAAAGTGTAAACACGTACAAGAGTGAGCTCTGCATATATTTTCAAATTACCAGTGCAAAAAGTGGCAAAGTGAACTTAAAATACATTCGGGTTTTCCGGAAATTGAACGTAAGTGGTGCCCAAGCAAGAATTTAAAGTGGAACAACTATATTAAAGTGTGATTTTCCAAAGCGGTCTAGCGATTAGCATAACCTTAAAATTGCATACATTCCAAGACTTTAAGTGATACCAACCAAACAAATCAAACTGACAGTGACATTTGACATTGATAGACATAGACAACTGTCGATAGTGTGGCCACAAAAAAAAAAAATATCTTACCATTATACTAAAGTGTTACCACTATATAACATTAAATTACCCTACATCAAAATGGATAAACAAATGGAAATTTTTCTCTGTAAAATAAATGAAAAGTTAAATGAACAAACAGTAACATTAACAACAGAAATAACGAAAAATGTCATGGAAGCCTTCGACGAAAAAATTAAAATGCTGCGAGAAGAAAATAATAACCTTAAAGCTAAAGTCACAAATTTGGAACAAAAAATAACATTTTTAGAAAAGGAAAAACGCAGGAATAATTTGGTATTTTTCGGCATTGAAGAAAAAGGAAAAACAGAATTGGAGTTAGTCAATTATGTAAAGGATATTATAGCAGAATCAGGGACACACTTAGATAGCCAAGAACAATTCCCTCCCTGGTGTTGCAGATGTTCATGGGCGGCGGTAGTCACTTACCATCAGGTGAGCCGCATGCTCGTTTGCCCCCTCTCCTATAAAAAAAAAAAAAAAATAAGTGATATCAGAAGAATTGGAGCACAATCTGATAAAAATCGTCCGGTGATAATATCTCTAACAACAACTTGGAAGAAACATCTTATTTTGAAAAACAAGCGTAATTTTCCCACAAATGTATATGTCAAAGAAGACTTCCCCAAGGAAGTCCTTGAAATACGCAAACAGTTACAACCAAAAGTGGAAGCAGAAAGAGAAAATGGAAACATAGCATTTATAAAATACGACAAGCTAATTGTAAAAAAACCAGGGACCACCAACCGTGAAAAAAGGAAGAGAGAGATTTCAGGATCGCCAACCACTCCATCCCACAAAAAGTTAAACAAGATAAATACCGAGAAAGTAAAGACATCTTTAAGTTCAACAAAGGAAGTAATTAAACCATGCATCCTTTCATATGTAGCACGCGAAAGATCTGCCTCAATGTCAGAGCTGCCAAAAAACAAGTAAGGGCCTTTTTCAACCGGAACCAACATACAGACAAAACAAAAAATATAACCGCAAGAAAAACTAAATTAAATTGCCCCCCAAGCCGGCCGGTCACCGTGGGGGAAGCCGACCATCACCCTCCAACAAATCTGCCAACTAAATCCAATACTAAAAAAGTTAAACAAAAACGAAGTAGTCTACACATATGTACACTAAACACACGAACCTTAAGAACACCGGAAAGTTTGCAAGAGCTAGAGCTAGCTATTAAAAACATCAAGTGGGACATTTTGGGCATAAGCGAGATGCGAAGATTAGGGGTAAAAATAGAAGAGAGAAACCAATTTATTATGTACCACAAAGGCGAAGTCGCTGGACAATGAGGAGTAGGATTTTTGGTAAAGCTACACCTTAAAAGTCAGATCATTGGGTTCGAAGGGGTATCAGATAGAATAGCGGCAATTCATATAAACTTACCAAAATACCCGAAAAAATGGACAATCATCCAAGTATACTCGCCGACAGAACAAGCAACAAAAACAGACACAGATAATTTTTACGACAAGCTTGGCGAAATTACTGAAAAATATTCGGAAAACAACATAATACTCATAGGTGACATCAATGCTCAAGTCGGCGCCCGATTAGATGGTGAAGAACACATAATAGGGAAATACGGAAGTGGCAAAAGAAGCAAAAACGGAGAAAAATTGGTAGAATTCCTGCTTGAAAAAAACCTAACACTTTTAAACTCCATGTTCTGCAAAAAACCCAAAAACAAATGGACTTGGATGTCTCCAGATGGAAAGACTAGAAACGAAATCGACTACATAATAACCAACAAAGTTAGGTCATTTAGTGATACGGGAATAATACAAAATCTTAACTTTAATACTAACCACCGTATGGTACGCAGCTATCTCAATGAAAGTGGTACAAAAAAACCTAGACCAATAGTAACTCAAATGAACTACTTACAAACAATTAGTAGAAAGAAGAACCCAAATGACATCACAGAAGACCTAATGGAAATAGTTGCCTCAGATATAGACCTTAATGAAAAATATAAAAAAATAGAAAGAAAACTAAAAGAACAGGCAAAAATACAAGTAAACAAGAGTCAAAAATCCTACCTAAGTGAAAAAACTTTAAAACTAATTGAAGACAGAAGAAATTTAATAAAGAAAAGAGATAAGAAAGATAAGCAAAAATTAATTTCCAACCTTAGCAAACAGATTCGCGAAAATATAAGGATTGACATGAAAAATAGAAGAATTAAAACCCTGGAGAATCACATTAGCAAAACGGGAGGCACGAAAAAAGCGCTCAAGGAACTTCGAGAACAGGGAAAAGAATGGATACCAAAGTTAAGAGACAAAACACTGCCAATTACCTCTCGCAGCAAAATTCAAAATATAGCAACAAACTATTATCGCTTACTATACAAAGAACACAGTTCAAATCAACCAAAAATACAATTTCCACATAAAGGATATAAAGATATACAAAACCATAGGTTCGATGACGCAGAAGTCATACCAGAAATATTAGTAGGGGAAGTAGAAAAATCTATAAAAAGTCAAAAGATGGAAAAATCCCCTGGTCCAGACAGAATCACAAACGAACTTATGAGAGGGACAATTAAAAAAATAAGCCCAATACTAACAAAGGTCTTCAATGAGACTCTAAATACCGGCAGCATTCCGAACCAATGGGCAGAATCACATATAATACTCCTACACAAAAAGGGTTCAAAAGATGATATAGGAAATTATAGACCCATTTCTCTCATATCAAATGTATATAAAGTCTTCGCTAAAGTGATTCTAGACAGAATATCGCTCACACTCGACGAAAATCAACCTGTGGAACAGGCGGGGTTCAGGAAAGACTTTAGTACAATTGATCATATACATACAGTCAAACAGCTCATACAGAAATACAATGAATACAACAAAACCATTTACCTGGCCTTTATAGATTATGCCAAAGCTTTCGATAGCCTTAAACACGAATCGGTATGGCAGAGTCTAAAAGAGCAGGGGATCCAAAATGCCTACGTTAATATTATCAAAAATATTTATAGTGAATGTAAAGCCAGAATCAGGCTTGAATCTACAGGAGATGTCTTCCCAATCAATAGGGGCGTCAGACAAGGTGACCCACTCTCACCAAAGCTGTTTACAGCAGTGCTTGAGCAAATGTTTAGGAAATTGGAATGGTCATATCTGGGACTAAATATAAATGGAACACGATTGAATCATCTGAGATTTGCAGACGACCTGGTTATAATGGAAGAGGATCCACTTACACTGGAATCCATGATACAAGCCCTAGTAGACAGAAGTAAAGAAGTACGTCTGGAAATTAACATAAGCAAGACAAAAATGATGACCAACTCAATACCCATAGACATAACCATCAACGGGCAGAACCTTGAATACGTAGAGGAATATGTGTATCTAGGCCAGATAATATCGCCAAATGACCAAATGTCCAAAGAAATAGACAAAAGAATTGCAACTGGGTGGAAGAAGTATTGGGCCTTAAAAGAAATCATGAAAAGCAAGGAACTGGGCATGAAGATCAAGAAGAAAACTTTCGATACCTGCATCCTACCCTGCATTTCATATGGCTGTGAAACCTGGGCTTTAACAAAACGTCATAGAGACAAACTAGTAAGATGTCAGAGAAGCATGGAAAGAAGCATGTTAGGTTTGAAACTAATGGACAAAGTAAGAAGTACAGACATTAGGCGCAAAACGAAATTAACAGATATACTGGCACGTATTGATCAGCTTAAATGGAGATGGACTGGACATATGCTTCGCTGCAAAAAGGAAAAGTGGAGCAAACAGGTGACAGTTTGGTACCCAAGGAACAGCACTAGGAGCCAAGGTCGTAAATCAAGAAGATGGGAGGATGACCTAAAATTGACCTTAGGACCCCTTTGGATAAGAGTAGCGGCAGACAGAAAACAGTGGAAAGAGTTGGAGGAGGCCTTTGTCAAAAGACACACTGAAATAAGAGACATTTTGTAATATAAGTTTAGTTTTAGTTTATATATTGTTGTACTTTCTTTTTAATTATTTTTTTGGTTTGGCTTATTTTTCAACACAAACATGTAATATGTAACTTATTTCGGAAAATAAAGGCTTTATTATTATTATGTGAATAATATTAAATTAATTTGATGTATAATATTTCAGTAAATTAATTAAAGTTAATAGTTAGTGCGGCTTCAAGCTTTGCTCCGGCTTAAATTGCTTTTCATATTTATTAAACTATGAAACCCCCAAATAATTTTGGGAGGAGACTTACACAAGCCATTGTTTAAATATGAATGCTAATTTACAAGTTCACAAATAAACAGGTGTGCAGAAATATATATAATATATTAATAGTCTGAAGAGTATAATAATATTCTCCAGTCTGAATTTTGGTCATGGCGGCTAGTTTGACTATAGACTAGACATCTGCGGAGGACAGGATTATAGTGCTCGATAGTATGTGCTTGCATATGTGCACTTTCTATTTCCTAAGTATCATATTCCGATGGGACCGCAACCCGACAGGACCGGAGAGAGATGAGGTGCAGGACCAACAGCTTCACATGCTTTCCGAGGCACGGTGGTGAAACGCCGCCAAATTCCTGACTCTAGGCAACAACTGATCTTGGCCAAACCCGGAGCCAAGGGTTATATTGTATTGTGTACTTAATACATAATACAATATTACGTCACGGAAAATAAAATTAAAAAAAAAATAGTATACCAGATAGGAAAGATATATCTGAAAAATAATCTTGTCGAACTATGGATCTATGACGGACATTTCAGGCTTGGACGCATTATAATTTATCCAAGTTTGCGTTTAAGGACCACTAGAAAAACGGGCCAGGCTTTTGTGGAGATATATAGGAATTAAAAGTAACAAAGTTTATAATAAATTGTAGTGGCTTTCGAGATTCCATTACAACATATCATCGTGGGTGTCGTAAGAGGCGATAGAGGAGGACTAAAACACGAGACTAACAGCAGCACCTTCCTGATATCAACTCAATAATAATAATAATGAAGTGTTGTTACCTCACTCACTTGTCATTAAATTGCAATTAGCAAATATCCCCATTATGAGGTAATCTACGGGGATGTCTATTATCTGCAGTCCCCCTATGACAATGGTATGAATGAAGAAAATCATATCTTCCAGGCTACGTTCAGATTTATATGTTAACACATAACAATGATCGACCTTATAGTTTTAAATATTGCCTAAAAAAGTTTAAAGTGCCTGGGGGTCTACATTCTCATGTCCTCTGGCATTATAAAAAAACTAGGAACCATAAATGTGAGGTTTGCAATAAAACTTTCATTTCTTCAAGTTCACACATACGTAAAAATCACCTGAAAGAGAAGAAATATGGTTGTGAAAGTTGTGGTAATCTTCGGGCGCGAACTATATTTGCCAGTGGATTTTCAATGGGCTGTAATGTATTTTTTTTTATAGGAGACGGGGCCAACGAGCATGCGGCTCACCAGATGGTAAGTGAATACCGCCGCTCATGAACAACCGCAACACCAGGGAGGAAATTTCAGATGCGTTGTCGGCCTTTTAAAAAGGAGTAGGCTCTTTTCTTGAAGGTTCCTAAGTCGTATCGCTCCGGAAAATTCGCTGGTGGTAATTGATTCCACAAGGAAGTCGTGCGAGGGAGAAAACTTCTTCTAAATCGCACAGTGGTGGACCGCCAATCATCCAGATGGTATGGATGGTAACGCGTGTTTAGTCGCGATGTGCGATGGTGAAATTGGGCGGCTGGAATTAGTCCGAACAATTCCTCAGAGTACTCCCCGTGATATATGCGATAAAATACGCATAGGGATGCAACATCTCTACGCAGTGCCAGTGTATCGAGCCGATCAGAAAGAACTCGGTCGTCGACGAATTGAAACGCTCTGCGCTGGATGCGGTCAAGTAGAAGGAGCTGGCACTGGGGTGCCACGGCCCAGAGATGAGAACAGTATTCCATGTGAGGCCAGTTTTGCGCTTTCTGAAGTTGCAAGCGATGTGCCGGCATGAAATACCGTCTCGCTCTGCTCAGCACGCCAAGCTTTTTAGAGGCCAGTTTGGCCTTCCCTTCCAAGTGACCACGAAATTGCACACTATTCGTCGACTTTATGTCGACGCCGAGGCTTCGGATGCTAGCTGAGGCAGCAAGGGGAGTGCCTTGAAATTGAGAAGATACCACAAAGGGGTTCTTTTAGCGCTAAACGCGCAAACTTGTGTTTTCTGGGGATTGAACTGGACTAGATTTAGTCGCCCCTGAACCGAGACTTTGTTCAGCAAAGACTCGACTTCAGATACAAGTTTGTCCCGGTACTCCGCGACGTTTTCCCGAAAAATATTGGCACGGCCGCTATACAAGGCATCAACAGTGCTGTCGTCTGCATAGCAATGAATGTTACTAGTTTGCAACATATCATGGATATGCAGGAGAAACAGCGTTGGTGATAAGTACGCAGTCTTGTGGAACACCACCGTTGATAGGCTGGAAATCAGAGCATGCACCGTCTACTACGACCTTGATCAGCAAGGAAACTGGTAATCCAATTGCACAATTTCTCGGGAAGCCCATAGGAAGGAAGCTTCGAATGAAGCGCTTTGTGTCAGACCCGATCAAAGCCTTCGCTATGTCGAAACTGACGGCCAATGCCTCCACATGGACTCTTCTGCCCAATACGCTGTCAATCTATGTATCAATCTATGGACTGAATAAATTAACCGACTTGGTATTACATGGATCTCATAACTTTTTACGGTAGAAGAACTGAGTTGCGAGACTTGGCTTTTTTTACAAGTTATGTTTTTGATGGCATTAACTTATTTACATTTCAGACGCTTCAAGCACTTTACAGCACTCATGGTCACGGGGAGGACTGAGGTGTATGACGTCCCAATGTCATAGTTAACCACCTAGGTAGCCCTCCAGATTAAAAATTATAAATTTTTGTTCCGATCCACGCAGTATGAACTTACAGTATCATGAAATCTTGCAGTTGTATGCTTGGGTTGGGATTTAATTTTATTAATTATGGGATCCCAAGCAGATGGTAGTACCCAGCCATCTTCTATATTGAAATTAGGATGTTTTTTGATTTCAATAGCCTCGCGAAACATCCTTGGAAGGAATCGGTGCTCTTAAGCGAGGATTTGTAGTCTATCAAATCTAATGTATACACAGGGGCGATCCTGTACGTGTTCACAAACTGCAGACTTCCCGGACCGTCTATTGTTCACATCAGCTATGTGTTCTTTAACACGGGTTTTTATGGATCTTTTAGTTTGTCCTATAGAAGAGAGAACACATTCACAATCCAGCTTGTACACTACTGAATCTTGCAGAGGTATATTACACTTTACTGATGGTAAAAACTGACTAATCTTCTTCGGCGGCTTAAAATATGTTTTAAAGGAAGCACGCTTCAAGATTTAACCAATCCATTCAGCGTAGTGGGCGTTAAAATCGCCGAGTATCACGATCTCTGCGGATAGGACCTGTTGTAGCACGGAATCTGCAGCCATTTGGACATGATCGATGAGTCGGTCTGTGTCGGCATTACCGCTATGGGACCTATAGAGGCACCCGTAGACGCGGGGATGGTCGTTGCTGTCTACGCGCAGCCACAGGAGGGACAGGTCCGTACCTTCAAGCCTGCCAAGGCATCGAAAACAGATGCTACTGACGTATACGCAAACCCCAACCCGAGGCACAAAGGAGTGTTCTAATTTGTACCATAGGTAGGAGAAATATGAAGTATCAGCCGGAGAAGACACCTGAGTCTCGGTTAAAAAGAGCTAGGTCGGTTTCGCCGTCTCTAGATGGTAATGGATAGCTTTAAGGTTGGAATGAAATCCCCTGATGTTGCAAAAATTCACGGATAGCGTGACAGGTGTCGCCTTAGTCTTATTGCTCCGCTTGCCCCGAGCAGTTTCAGTCGCGAGTAGAATTTTGCCGCGATTTACTGCGGATCCTCATTACGAAGTTGACTATCATAAAAATTTAAGCAAAGAGGCATATTTAATTAACCTAACGCAAAACATGTATATATATATATATATATATATATATATATATATATATATATAATCGTAGTAGAGCCATGCTGTTGCTGCATTATTAATTATCAGAATAATAGCGTCAAATATAAATTTAATTCTGTTGTTTTTCTTAAGGTGAGTGTTGAGAACCGGATATCCGTTTTACTGGTAACAAGGCATTTAAAATTACTCCTCAGGGATGACAACGAGTCTACGAGACTATCGACTAACTAACGAGGCTGCGTATCGCCAAAGCCCTCCGCTCTCTCTTTACGTCTAGATAATATTCATCATCGGCAAGAATATGAACTAGGTATTTAAATTGTTAAAACCGCTTTAGTTCCTTCATTTGCTCTTATTGACATAACCTTTCAATAACCTAACCACCAACAATATGAAGTAATGACCTCATGAAATATGCATAGTGTCAATGCAGGTCAATACAGTGTCAACACAGATGAGTCAGGACCGTCATCACTATCATTATCAGCCTGTGGAAGTCCACTTAAGCTTTTCCTCAAGGCGCGCCCGATGAACCCGGTCTAGTCGGTCGGTAAGATTCATGCATTCAGTTGCTCCCAGTCGCATTTTGCACATCATCCATCAGGGAGCATCCTACTCTACGTACCTACCTGCGGTCAAGGGGCTAAAGACGAAGTGCAGTCAAAAGTTAGTAACGTGCTTTTTGGCTGTCTACGTATGAGGTAGGCCTATATCTAAAAGTGGACTTGGGTTAGGCTGTAATAATGATGTCGATTTAATAATGGTGTAGCGTAGCGCTGAGAGGGCCTTGTTCTTAAAATGCAGGTATTGGGTCTAACCCATGTCTCCGAGAGCAAGTATTTGTTTCATAATGTATTACCTAGGTAGATTTTTTTAATAATAATAATCTTGATTTCTTAATCTGGAATGGGTTAACTTTGACATCTGGACGTCAGTCAACTGAGTCATTACGTGAAAATGGGTGCTGCAAAGCACTCAAAACGTCGGGAAGTAAAAATAAAATAATTAATCTCAATAAAATACCTAAAAGTAATGTTATTCAAAAAAAAAAAACTTAATTAAAACTTATATAAGTTACTATTACATTGTTGCACTGATTCCTTCCCATACATATTTTCAATACTTTTCTGTTTGCTATTTTGTCCGATATTTATTTTATAGCTTTAACACGTATATCGCAAAAGTAAGCAAATCAAATATCACAAAATTTCCAAATGTAATCTAAATCCATTTAAATTATTACGAAAACCGCATCATCAATCATTGCATTGAAATATGTAGAGAAAAATAGTTGTGGTGACGAATTCATTTACTTATTCAATTGCAAATTCATATCCTTACCTACGTAATTATCGTTTTCTAACATTTTTTTATATAGAATAAGGGTGACAAACGAGCACACAGTCCACCTGATGGTAAGTGGTTGCTTCGGCCCATAGACATCTACATCTTTCCTCGATTACGAATCAAAATGCAGGTGCCTTGTCACCCTTGGGGACTAAGATGTAATGCCTCGTTTCCAGTAAAAAGGATCTCTGGTTTTCTACACTCATCATACGAAACACAGCAGCGTAAAGCTGATATTTTACGTTGGTATTCTGTGAGAGCGTGATCCTTACCTGGTCGATAAGACCCATTCGTGCTACAACTATACCTACTACTAATATAGCTGCAGCAAAGCTCTACCACGTAAAAACTGGTTGGTATTAAAAAGAAAAAGCCAACGACAACTTTTTTAATTTTTCTTCACCAAAAATATTTTATTGGACATCTTAGTTTTTATTTAACAACCTGCATAACATACTCTTTAGGTGTAGGGAATAACCTTAATCGTCACCCTTGGTCACACCAGTCGTGTCGCACTTTAGTCACTGCTGTCCGTTTGCTGATCATTCTACATCTAGCGTAAATAAGATATTTGTAACGTCATCTATGGGAAGCCCCAAATAAGATCTTTCTTGCAAATCCTCTTAAGAAACCCATGGGACGAAGTTTTTTTATAGAAGAGGGGGAAACAAGCATGCGGCTCACCTGATGGTAAGTGACTACCGCCGCCCATGAACAATCTTAACACTAGGGGAATTGCAGATGCGTTGCCGGCTTTTCAGAAATGTGTAAGCTCTTTTACTTGAAGGTCGAAGAATGACATATACACTCACGCATGGTAGAGCCACGCTGCAACTATATTAAGCTTTTAGCACGAATGAGTCGGATCTACCGGGGAAGGAAAACGCTTTCCCATAATACCAGCGTAAAATAGCAGCCTTCTGTGTTTAGTATTGATTTCGGATGTCAATTCATTTCTATTTTGTTAATAACTTCGTCTCGTTATTTCGTAGTAAAAATTTATTAAGCGAATATAACCACAATCGTTCAAGTAGTTCAGAAATAAAATTATTATACACGAACGTACCAACGATATGCAATTTGCGTAAATAATTGAAACTGAAAGTTAATATAAAATATTAGTTTCCTTAATATTAGTATTCAGCTCCTACACTCATAACCTCGGGTTTCACTCGGCGTGAATATTCAATTTATACCCAAAAGCGTTTTGTTCATTGTTTACGTACACAACTCCGCTCTAATGTTTGAAATAACAGTGGGACATGTTTTTGTTTAATAAGTTTTAAAACGCCTCTTCCATCGGACTACCTGTGCTAAGTACTTTATATTGTAGCAAATAACATTTTAATATTACATACAAATTCATTTTTCCCATTCAAGGTCAACATACGCTTTTTTATAAAAATAAGTTTTACAACATGTTCTAGCTGCTGGTGTAGCCCATTTGATTGCTTTGTTTGTCTAATGGTCGTTAACGCAACTCCTGGCCATGTGGTCTTAGACTCAAACCCAGGGTCTGGATATTATCAGTTATAAGGTTTTTATATTGAGAAGAGTCTTTGTCGCAGCTCGGAGTTGTCTCAGTAGCACTCCTGTGCTTTGTAAAGCACTTAAAGTCGTTGGTACTGTCTTTAATCTCCCTCCGGTGATGGAATTACAGCGGATCTTCTAAAAGCTGGTGGGAAACCAGTACTTGAAGTCGTTAGAAGAGCATCTGAAGAGCTCTTTAATTCCGCCCTCCATGGTAGCATTACTCCGGAGGCATAGAGCGTGTATATTGCCTTCGGTAAATTGAGATACATACAGAAGGCCGAAGAGTATAGTCTGCAACTTTACCTTGCGTATGTAGACTATCTGAAAGCCTTTGATTAAGCCGAAATTTGGACGGTACTACAGTCCCTGCGGTGCCAAGATGACTGTCACTATATCGAAGTGCTTAAGTATTTGTACAGTAGGTCTACAATAGGGCTACGATGGCTTTCCGAGGACAGAACCAGCGTACGAAATCTATCCAACTGCGGAGAGGCGTAAGACAGGGCTTTGTATATATCCCCAAAACTTTTCATCGCCATATTGGAAGACATTTTCAAGCTACTGGACTAAAAAGGATACGGAATTAACGTAAATGACGAATACATCACTCACTTTCGATTTCCTAACGATATATCCTTATGGCAGAATCGCTGTAGGACCTAAAGACTATGAAATCAATGACCTTCATAGTGCCTCCCAACTCATAGGTCTTAAGATGAACATGAACAAAACAAAGATCATGTGTAACGTCCATGTCGAACTAATACTAGTAGTTATTGGTAGCACTAGGCACGAATTTATTGACGAGTAGGTTTACCTGGGACAAGTAGTCTAACTAGGTAAGTCCAATTGCGACCGAGAGAACCAGGTAGGATTCAACTCGGCTGGGCAACGTTCGCGAAATTACGACTCATCTTCTCGTCAGACATACCTTAAAACTTGATAAAACATAGCGTGTTGTAAGTGATGACTTATGTATCTGAGACGTGTTCCTTAAATGTTGACCATATAAGAAAGCTAAAAGTCGGTCAGCGTGCTATGGAGAGGGCTATGCTCGCAGTTTTTCTTCGTGATAAACTTAAAACGAAGATATCCGCAAAATAACCACAGTAACCGACATAGCCCAACGTATTAGTAAGCTAAAGTGGCAATGGCCATAGAGCTTGAAGAACCGACAACCGATGGGGAAGAAAGGTTCTCAAGTGGTAGCCTCGTACCGGACCGAGTGACGACCTGGTAAGACATGCAGAAAGTCAATGGATGCAGGTGACTCGGGATCGTGCTTTGTGGCATTCTTTGGGTGAGACCTATGTTCAGCAAGAGATTTGTGAAGGGATGTAATGATAATGATGATGAACACTGTGATCTACTTCATCATCATCAGTGCGTAATAGTCTTTTCCGTTACAGAGAAGTACTAAACGTAGTAAAACCACGCTGCAGCTATATTATGGCTGCAGCACGAATGAGTAAACTCGACCGAGGAAGGACCACGCTCTCACAGAATACCGGCGTAAAATAGCAGCTTAATACTGTTGTGTTTCATACAGTTTGAGTCGGTTGGATCACCGGATGCCCTTTTTACTGGTAATGATGCATTCCATCTTAGTCCTCACGGGTGACAACGCATCTGCATTTTATTCTTATTTGAAGACTAGCCTACTTTAATGTATGGTAGTGAAAGTTGGGTGTGGCAGAAGAAGCACGAGAGTAGAATAAATGCTGTAGAAATGCGGTCATTAAGGAGTATGTTAGGGATGAATCTGAATGACAGAGTGAGAAATTGTTTAATAAGAGAAGAGTGTGGTTTGCAAGATGATGTTATGACCAGGATTAAGAAAGGAATGCTTCGGTGGTTTGGTCATGTAGAAAAAATGAATGAGGAAAGAGTGACAAAGAAAATGTATGTTGCAGATGTGAACGGCAGAGTCGGGAAGGGTCGCCCTAGGCGAAAGTTTATCGGCCAAATTGGCGATATATTGAAAATGGGCCAAATCAAGAGTACCTTTAACCGACGAGCGTGTATGCGTAGGTATATGGATGTGGAGGAAGCGAGAGAGGTTTGTCAGGATCGTGCCAAATGGAAGTCCATAGTCTCTGCCTACCCCTATGGGTGACAGGCGTGAGTGTTTATGTATGTATTGAAGACTAGCTGAGTGCCGCGACTTCGCCCGCGTGTAATTGAGGGTTTTAATTAAATTGCTCAGAACCCTAATCCTTTTTCTCAAAAATACGTGGCCTAAGTTACTTCTTAGAACATCGGCTATCTGCCAATGAAAGTCCCGTCGAAATCGGTCCAGCCGTTTCGGAGATTAGTCGGAACAAACAGTCAGACCGACAGACAGACAAAAATTAAAAAAAAATGTGTTTTTGTTATAAGTACCGTATATACATTCATATGCATTGAGTATAAGCTGATATTTAATCATTACAAACAGACACTTCAATTTTATTAATTTGTATAGATAGATGTGTATGTCTATGGGTCATAGCAGCCACTTGCCATCTGGTAGATGTTTTTCTTGTTTGTCACTCTTATTAAAAATGCAATAGAAATAGGTAGAATGAATAACATCGACTAACGGATCAGTTAGCTGAAGTGACAAAGTGCCTACCCTAAAGCGCAAAGAATTGACAAACCGATAGGGAAGAAAGATTCTCGTGTCGCAGCTTCGTATGAGTAAGTGGAGTGTAAAGACTAAAAAAAAGACATCCTGGAAAGACATGAAAAAAATCGATGGATACAAGCAATATTGGTCGAGTTGGTGAACAAAATTCTAACATATCTCATGTTGGTCTCAGCTTATAGGTCTCTTGTTTACGTGGGATATTAACAAAAAGAATGAGTCTACTGTGTCACTTGCATAGTTTGTCGTAAAAGGTTACTAATGGGATATTGGGTTTCATATCGTATATGATGAGCTAGTTATTTATTACTTCTTTCTCAATTTTTTTTATCTATACTCATACCCATATACTTTTTTTGCTAAACGTAGCTCGTTTCTCATTGGAACCCTCTCGGGGTTTACAAGCTAATGTATGTATATTATAAGTAAAATTCTAACGTACCATCTTCACATGCAATCATCATACACTGCAGTATTATATATAAGTAGAAACAATATATTATAAGAGTGCATGACTGCATATTATTATATTGTGTAATACGGTAGGTATTGTTGTGCATAGTTCTTTAATGATTCGTTGTTTTTGACGGAAACTTAAATAACAATGGACGCTTAGTTCACATTCAAATGAACATCCTTTCAAAAATGCACAATACAAAAGCTATACTTTACGATTTTAATATCTTTGCTTGAATCGGCAGAATAAATGGATGCTTTGCTTGGTAGACTAGCTTATACAAATGTATACTATATCTGTCCTCTCTCTCATTTTTGTCATATGGTAACAGTACAAAAAACAAGAGAAATTTATTAAAAAAACTGAAGTAAATATCGTAATTAAAGTCCACCTGATGTTAAGTGGATACTACACCCGATTTTATACAAAAAAGGTTATAGATGCGTTGCAAGGTGTGTACCTTGTAGTGGCGGTGTGAAAATATCCTCTACTCCATATTGAAAAAAGCGACAACAGCTTAATGGCAGGTTGCGGACCGCGAACTTAAAAGGCCTTGGGTTCGACTCCGCTCGAAACTGTCGTGAACCACTTTTAACACAAGCATTTAAAGCTTACCAGGAATGGTTAAAGGAAATAATAGTAATATTATAATAGCCTTGCTAGTATTTCTATTTAAAAAAAAACTGTAGCTGCCAAACCGCATGTCAAGCGGGGCAACTATAGCAAATGTCCCCTTTATAAGCAGCAGTGGACTTAGATAGGCTGTAAAGGTAACTGTGACGGTAATTTATGAACTAGAAATTAAGATAAATAATAAATGAAAATTATTTAAGAATGATATAATTTAAGAAATGCTATAATAAAAATATCTTTTAACTTAATGACAGTATGAAGACATGCGTAGTAGTACAGACACACTAGTATAGATATAATTCATACTTAATTTGAGGCGTTAGTCAAAGATTGAAAATTAAGTCAAATATTATTTTTACTAACACAACATCTCCTAAATTAAATTGATGTTTCTTTACGTTATTTTCTTTTCCGAATGCCTGAAAAATCAAGCAAAGCAATTGACTGATTGATGCATAATTTGAGTGGTGCCGGCGTTGATAGAAACCAAACCGAAACAGAGAGGTCGCTACATGGAAGTAAGTAATATTCTTTGTAAAACCAAGACCGCTTAAGTAAATAAAGTATAAATATCTACAAATGCCCAAATATTGAGTCTCTCGTTACTTTCTGACAGCTGGCCTATTCACCGCATACCATTGAAATTTGTTTCTCTGTAATCGAGTCAATTGCTTATTTTCTTATTGGCAATTCCTATTTCTTAAGTTTTCTATTTTTCACACAATAAAAGTACTTTTTTTATTGTTTATAATTCCTACCTGATAGTAGATAATGATAAGTGTTGTTGTATTCGTTGATGCTAAATGGATCTATTTTAGAGTAACAAAAGTCTATTCGCTCTCGCCTTGAAGAAAGTCACATTGATGGAAAACAGACACTGGAAAATTATTTCATTTCTCTTAATGTACACATCAAAACATGAAGCAAACCGTTCAGTTCGAACACATGGAATATCAATAAAAATATTTGGAGATTCTGAAAACCATAGTTAACAAAAAGCCTTTAATATGTCGCTCTGCAGGTCTTTTGAGATGGTTATCGAGCAATTAATCTGGATAAATATTTGGCAGCTAATCAAATATCATCTGTTAGGTTAACGAAAAAGACACCATACTTCTATTGAACTTCTTTACGCGGCATATGATTTACTAATGTAATACTGAAGAAATGAGCAGTAGAATATTCCGGATAACAACCCAAAATGTTAAAAACTGCGTTTGCCAACCCAGCTGTCAAGTGTGGGCAACTATAACAAATTTCACTTTATGAGGTAATTTATGGGGTGAAATTATATACATACATACTTCATAACCAAATCAAGTTCAGTCCTCACCAGCATCACGGAACATTTTTCTTCTTCTTCTTTTTCAGCCCGTGAAATTTGTTCACATTTAGATAGGAGCCTTTCCCGTAGTAGGGGGGATTCGCGTAATTCCTGTCAAGCGTGAGAACGCTTGATAGGCGTATTAACGATGACAGTATCAGACGAGACTACCTCGTTGGTCTAGTGTTCGTAAACGCGATTGTTATTAGTGGTTCCGGGTTCGAATCCAGTGTTCTGTCAAATCAGTTATTGCTGTTTTCTGTCAAAAAATTCCCAGTTGTTTTATAAGTGGTGGAGCCATGCTGCAGCTATATTAGTAGTATAGTTCTAGCACGAATGGGTCGGCTCGACCGGGGAAGGACCACGCTCTCACAGAATACCAGCGTAAAGTAGCAGCTAAACACTGTTGTGTTTCGTATGGTGAGTGTAGAGAACTGGAGACCCTTTTTACTGGAAATGGGGCATTCCATCTTAGTCCTCACGGATGACAAGGCATCTGCATTTTGATTCGCAAACGAGGATAGATGTAGAGGGCCAAAGCAACCACTTACCATCAGGTGGACTGTGTGCTCTTTTGTTACCCTATCCTATAAAAAATAAGTTGTAGCCCGGACTCAGGAAGTTGGTGGTGTTCAACTCCCATGGCTCGGAAGTCATGTAAAGCTATTAGTCCTGCACCTGATCTATCTCCGGTTGAGTCAATGTGCCGTTACATCGGACAATAAGAGTGATGTACTAAAAAGTGTACTTGCGCGTGTACTCGGACACTATAAGCTTGTCTCTAGCAAACGGTTAATCTTCAGTTAAGGTCGACGTAACAAAATTTGGTCTGGAGGACATTATTATTTTGTATCTGACGTTTCACAGCTTTGCCACTGCTTGTCGTCACTCTTCTGATTAATTTACGTCTAAAATAAACAAGGTGGATAGACTGCCAGCTATCGGAATACATGTAATTTTTTTGACATATTCCATAGTCGCCAGTAGTGAATTCATCAATCATTTTATTCAATATAGATTACAATAATATTAATTGAAAGTGATTAATGCTTTATCAACCGTTTGGAAAATATCATCTGTCCTGGAATGAACCAGCAAGAAACGCAGCAAGAATTTTTTGGAAAGAATGGAAGAGATTTTTATTTGACCATTTGCACTGGACACTCAAAATAAATATTATGTATAGGTAATCCTATAACTAGAACTTATCATACACTTACAATAAACAATAAATCGTTTTTATAAAAAGCATGTAGAAAGGTATAACATAAATATAAAAAAGCGAAAAGCTAACCATAAAAACTTATTATATGGGAAATGGTACAAATAGGACTGCCACTCAGGAAATCTTAAGATGTGTCATCCTAGCCCTGATTTTCAGTGGCAAACTTAAGTGCATTACACATATATATAAACACACTTGATAAGAAAGTTCTGTATATTCGCGCAATATTCTGTGGCATATACGTGACATAAAATGTCTTATACATTTGTTCCATTTGCGTCCTTTCATGATCGTACGTCAAACGAAACCCGCAGCCGTTGCACGTTAAAGCGATCAATAGTGTTATGTCCGGTCATGCATAAATCTCGCACAAATTTTGTTGAATGTGATTGAACGCATGCATAATATTAAACAACGTGTCGTAGTTTTGTGTTATAACACGTTTATAGCATGCGATTAGTAATAAAACTTATACAAAACATAAATGGTTCATTTTTTTATACAATAACATGGTGACACAACCTTATGGTGAATAAAAGCTGTGATTATAAACCAAAATGCAGATTCGTTGGAACCCTTGAGATGGAATGCCTTGTTCCTATTCTAACGGGATTCCGGCTCCCACAACGGCGTCAAAGGTGTGAGACGATTAGGGCAGTTTAAAAAAAATAAGATTGGCAACCGAGCCCACCTGATAGTAAGTGGATGCTGCGGCTCATATACATCTATCCCCGATTAAGAATGTAAATGCAGATCCGTTGGCACCCGCGAAGACTAAGATGGAATGCCTCTTTTCCAGTAAAATGAGTCTACGGTTCTATATACTCACCTTACAAAACACTGCAGTATTGAGCTGCTATTTTACGCTGGTATTCTGGGAGAGCGTGGTCTCTTCCCGATCGAGTCGAGCCATTCGTGCTGCAATCTGAATATAGCTACTGAAAGGTTCTACCACGTATAAAACTGACTGTTATTGACCTGCTGAATAAATATAATTAATTGTTAAAATTAAAAGCGTTTAGCTATTATCTGAGGATAACTTACTAACTACTAATGGTTAAATTTTCAGTCATATATTCAATACAGCATATAAACGGCCACTGCAGCACATATGCTTTCCATCAGATCACCTTATAATTTAAAAAAAATCTTGTTATTATTGGGAAGAGGCTGCTGTCCTTCTCCTGGTTTATTTACCTCTCTCACTTCGTTTTATAATATGCCACGTATTCTACCACACTATTCGTTACGTCATTTGTTTGGTGTCACCAAGGACGTGAAATAATTTTCCGGCGTTTGCTTTTACATGCAATAACATTCTGGGCATCTTCAAAGCACGAATATATAGTCCTATGTTACGTTAAGGCTGTGCGCTTTCATGCCTTATGTGGTAAATCGCACAGTCCTAACTTGCAACACTGCTACCACCAGGTGTGTTGGTAAAAAAGCACTGGATTGAAAGTTTATATATAATATTGACCTTTACAAAACATTGGCCTTTAGAAAAAAATATTTTATAAATAATTTTGGCCTTTACAAAACACTTTTTGATAGTCAGGAATGCTATGCAATTACTTCAATATATTCATACTGCAGTAGACATTATGAGAACTTATATTAAGAAGAACTATCTACAAACATGCATTAAGTCAGCGGTCAGCGGTTTTCTTAACTTTTACAAAATTATATGCAAATTCAAAACTTATTTCGCAATTTTCACTAAACACGTTCTCTCTTACTCACTCAGCCTCTCTCTCTTTCTCTCTCTGGAGTCCTTATGCTACAATGACCCCGACCACTGGGTACTCAGTAAACAGTGGTTAATGCTAGTTGTTCCCTTTGATCGCTGGAGTGTTTAATTGGTACTGCATGTATACGTAATCGAAATCATTCCGGATCGCTAAAGCGTTCTATCGTTTCGGATGAGAGCGTTCCAAAAATAGGTCAATAATTTATAGCGTAGTTAGTGACAGATATTGTATCGAATATTTTATATGTTATAATTTTATCGCTTCCATAATTAGAGATGCTTTGAAAATTTATTCTAAAATATGTCTAAGTATTTATTTCAGCTTAAAGTCCCGCAATCGTACTGCCATAGACCTCTAAATTCCACTCTTATCATCTCGATTGTTGTCAACTCACCACCTTGCATTTCTCAAGGAATTGTCTGCCACGCGCGATCACGCTGTGGAATCAACTTTGTCTCCAGCTATTATCTGAAACTTTAGGAATAAAATACTTTCCAGAAAGAGCCTAATCTACACTAAATGGCTAGCAACGAAGTTGCAATTCTTAAGGTGTTGCAGATGTTTATGTGCGGCGATATTCACTTACCATATTGTGAATCAAATGTTTGTTTACCTTCACTTGGTGCTAGCTGGTGACAAGTGTTACCTCACTCGGGTCATTCACGAACTTTTACTTGCTTCCCGGTTCGGTTGCTTTAAGAAACAATAACCGATAAGGAAGAAAGGTGCTCGAGTGAAAAAGAGAAAATGGCAATTTAAAGCTGCTGTGTTTCGTACAGTGGGTGAAGAGAACCGGAGACCCTTTTTACTGGAACCGAGCCATCCCATCAAATGGTAACAACCCATCAGCATTTTGATTTTTAATCGATGATAGATGTATGAGCAAAAGCATCTATTTACCATCAGGTCGACTGTGTGCACGTTTGTCACCCTTATTCTATAAAAATAAAATATGAAAAAAAAAGTTTAAATGTAATTATTTGTGGTAACGAATGAGTAACTATGTTATTTCTTTTCTTTATTCTTTCTTTCTATTAAAATTATTTACGTTACATGTAATAAAAAAACAGAAACACATTATATTATTTTTTTGTAATTTTAATAATATTATTTAAGTTTTTTCTTGCTTTCGCAAAATAAATCGACTAATGATGCAGTTCAAAGTTTAACCGATCATGTCGTTCAGAACTTGAATCAAGGCAAAAAGGTTCTAACAATATTTTGGATCTCGCGAAAGCGTTTGACACCGTTCCTGTCTCAGCGAAGATTTTAGCTGATGTCAATACCGTCTAGCAACTGCGTTCTGTATTACTTATAAAAGTGCAAAGATTAATAGACTGCAGAGATGACAACTATATAAGTTACATACTGCCTATTATGCTTGCGCATCACTGAGAATTATGTCGCGGTTACGCATCTTCAATTACATTGCACGGTGTGGTGCTGTAGCTTTGTCCGGTAGGCGTCACGAGCTATCAAGTGTTCAAGTTTCGAGTACGTAAGAGTTTTTTATTATATATGTTAAATCGTATTTATTTGTGTCGTATTATTAGATCTACGTCAAAGTGTTAGCTGTACATCAAGAATTTCTAATGTAATTCTTGGTTTAAAGTTAAGACGTGATAATAACTGTAAACCATAGAATAACAAAATAATGAAAACATTTGTAAATACTGGCTTTATAACCTAATAAATATTATTTGACCGTAATAAAATAAAACAAAGTAGTCTTAGGCATGAAAGTAAAAATAAATATTTTCGAATATTTTTGCAATATCTAACAGCCGGATCAGCGCGCGATTCTGATTAATCTAAAGATGCTAAATTTCAGCAAGCACTGTCAAATTCAATAGAAGTGACAGTATAAACGGTTCTTGATATAGCAGGGTAAATAAATTTATAATCCTAAAAGTAAAATCACTTTATTAAGGATCAAAATAGCCCAATAGATTTATTAACATGAGACACATAATTGTAGGAGTGCTTACAATACTTAACATTATTTTACTGAAATCTCAGAAAGTTTTTTTTTCATAGAATAAGGGTGACAAACGAACACACAGTCCACCTGATGGTAAGTGGTTGCTACGGTCTATAGACATCTACATATATTCTCAAATACGTATCAAAATGTAGATGCGTTGTCACCCGTGAGAACTAAGATGTAATGCCTCGTTTCCAGTAAAAAGGTTGTCCGGCTCTCTACACTCACCATACGAAACACAGCAGGGTTAAACTGCTATTTTACATTGTATTCTGTGAGAGCATGGCCCTTCCCCGGTCTAGCCGACCCATTCGTGCTACAACTATATATACCTACTACTATATATACCTATAGCTCCAGAATGGCTCTACCACGTAATAAATTGACGTTGAAAATTTAAGTAATTTCAGAAGCAACCTTGCAATTATTTTCTATTGAGTGAATTTTTGTGGAATCGTGTTTTGCGAACCGTCACCTGAAATACGTACAATTTTTTTCGGTAACGACATGAAATGACAAAACGATCCCCATGCATATCAATGTGGCTCTATTTAGCCTCTTAATATGGACATACCTCGGGATTCAGAGATTTTAAAAGTTTTCATGCGTAGATAATGGAAGATATAATATTATATTATTACTGTCCCGTGTGAGGCAAAATTTATACTTATATACATATTCTCATCATATTTGTATGGTTGGTTAGAAAAATTATATCTAAATGCAAACTTTCACAGCGTAATTTTTTTTTTACTATTTTTACCCAGAAAGTAGTAAAGCAACTACAATCCCATCGGTAAGTGGTTATGTAGCCTAAGATTGTAAATTGTACCAACTTAACAAAAACCTATTCACTCTTGCCTAATAGTACTAGGTAAGTATTATTTGCGACCTATTTGTGTGTGTGTGTGTGTGTGTGTGTGTTTGTGTGTGTGTGTGTGTGTGTGTGTGTGTGTGTGTGTGTGTGTGTGTGTGTGTGTATGTGTGAAGAAAAGCGTATGAGAATACGTGAAGAGGAATAAAGGTTGAGTACTACTTCGCTTACCTGTACGAGGTTGGCACTCGAGAACCTTTCTTCCTATTTTTTATCGGTTTACCAAGTTATATAGCCAGCACATTGCCATTTCACTTTAATATTCCGTTAGGCTTTGTCAGTTACTCTGGTTCTACTGCAAATCGCTTCATTTCTAACTTTATCACGTAGAGAAACCCCTGTCCAATTTAAAATTTTACATTTTTTATATGATAGTTTACACCTAACATTAACTATTAATATTATAACTACTAACATTAAAAAAACCATAAACCCAAGAATGTTTTTAAATTGTTATTTATACTTAGGGAAGCACCATTTTTTATTTATTTAAATTGTTTGATTTTATTTGATAACAGTGTACCTAAATTTAAGTATCTGTATCTATATTTCCCTCCCCAATAATATTTTATAAAGTCATACTATAACGTTCACTGGTCACGCATGATAAATGAAACGTTACAAATGATACGAATACACAGTTTATTCACTTATATAGGAACATATAGGCAACTATTGACACGTAAGTACATAAACAACGTCTCGCGAAACGCAGCGCGAGCGCGGGAACAATCAATAATTAACATAGGTATAGCGCGGAGCTAGTCGGCCAGCCTACTGCTTATAGCGGCGGTCAAGGTTCGGACGAGTGGCGTGATCCCGTGGCGGGGTAATCGTACGAGAGGGGATAGTAAGACATCGGGTGACATAGGTAAGTATCGGCGCGCTACATACTCCCCTTTTTGACCAAGAGGGAACATCACGAATGGTCAAACTAATAGTTAGCGCCTAGCTGCGATCCTTACGCGGACGACCCCTACGACGCTTAGGAGCAACCGGCTCCGGACATTCTTCACCACCCCTGTCATGGTATTTCCGTAGATCCGACACATGATACTTACCAACGACTTCACCAGTCTTCCGCGAAGTTAGAATGTAAGTAGTTGGACTCACCTGTTTGGAGATCACATACGGACCATCCTGCTTCGGGATGAATTTAGAAGTAACACCCTTAGCAGCATTACTCAGGACATGTGACTTCATGAGTACGAGATCACCTTCTTGTAACGGATCCGAACCACGGCGATCGGAATCGGCTTGGAGCTTACGAAGATCCTGTTGATGTTCAATGTTCTCCTTAGCTTCCGAGAGAGAGACAGCAAGCTTCAAAAGGTAAGGCGTAATCTGAGGGACTAAGTTTTCAGACGCGATGACCGCCCGTAGATCAGCCTGAACCGACAAAGGAGAACGGAGCTCACGTCCAAATGTCAAGAAAGCCGGAGTGGTACCTGTAGAAACGGTAACTGAGCTATTAAGAGCAAATCGGACGAAAGGTAATACTTCAGACCATTGCTTATGGTTACCCTCAACAAGAATGGCGAGGTGAGCTTTAAGGTCCCGATTCTTCCGTTCTACGGGATTCGCTTCTGGGTGATACAAAGGCACCAGGTTCTGCTTTACCCCTAGGACAAACAGAGCCTTCTGCATAACATCAGCCACAAACTGGACACCGTTATCGGATATCATCCGCCTAGGAAGTCCATACCTCATAAAGATTTCACCAACAAGAGTTTTCGCACAGATTTCGGCTGTGGCCTCGGTTAGAGCAAACAGTTCGACGCACTTACTAGCAGTGTCCTCCACTATCAAAATCCACCTTTCACCCTGAGGTCCTTTGGGTAACGGCCCAAAAAGATAGACGGCAATGACCTCGAATCGTTGAGCCGGTACCGGAGTCTGGAGTAAGCCAGGCGGTTTCAAGTTGGAAGACTTATACCGCTGACACTCAGTGCAGGTCTTCAGCTAATCGGTGATATAGCGTCTCATACCAGGGAAATAGAACTGCTGGGATATACGATGCAAAGTCCGTTGAATAACTCCATGAGCAGGGGTTGGCGAGTCATGACACTCAAACATAACTTTGCCCCGCAAACTCTCAGGTACTACCAGCTGAGGCTCCTCAGTATCGGTGTCGTCCACGTACCGGTACAAAACACCTTGGTTTACCAGGTACCCCCTCTCCGACCACCGATGAACTGACAGCTCATCAGAACTTTCCAGGTCCTTAAGTATTTTGGCTACTTCTGGATCAGCCAGCTGGGCTTCACGGGTTGAAGTAGCGTCCCAACGTGGAACATCCACAGACACGGGGCAGACACCACATTCCGTCAAAGTGCTATCGATGACTGGACGGCTGAGTGTGTCGGCTAGCACATTAGCCTTCCCAGGAGTGTATTCCATTTGTAGACCAAAAGATTGTAGCTTTAAAGCCCAACGAACAAGTCTACCACTAGGCGATTTGACAGAAAACAGCCACTTCAGGGGTTGATGATCACTTCTGACCACTACCTGGTGACCATCAACATACCCACGGAATCTTTCCACGGCCCAAACAACTGCTAGCGCCTCCCGCTCCGTAGTGGTATAATTTTTCTCGGCTGATGTGAGGAGTCGGCTCGCGTACTCGATTGGGTGTTCATCCTGTGGTGACTCCCCCTGGAGTAAAGCTGCACCTAGGGCAAAATCGCTGGCGTCCGTCCTAAGGATGAATGGTTTCGAGTAATCCGGCTGAACAAGAATGGGTGGTGAAGTCAGAAGGGACTAAAGATGTACGAAGGCTTTGGCCTGATCATCTCCCCATTGCCAGATCTGTGACTTTTTGGTAAGGCGCGTAAGCGGTTCAGCTACCTTTGCAAACTCTGGAATGAACTTTCTAAACCAAGAGCAAGTTTGCAGGAAGGTACGAAGTTGCTGGAGATTAGTCGGTTCTTTCATCTCTAGGACAGCACGCACCTTATCTTCGTCTGGAGATATACCGTCGTTAGATATTACGTGACCTAGGTATTTGAGCCGGTCCCTGGCGAATACGCACTTTTCGCGGTTGGCTCTTAACTTGAACATCCGGAGACGCTCAAATACCGCCCGTAAATCAGACAAATGGGACTCAAAGTCCTCTGAAATTACTAATAGGTCATCAAGATAACCTAGAATATGCCTACCACCAAGTGAAGGTCCTGACCGGAAGCGATCTATGAGTCGCTGGAACGTTGCCGGAGACCCCTTCAGGCCGAACGGCATACGCGTGAATCGGTAGGTTCCAAAAGGTGTTACGAAGGCTGTTTTATCCCTATCCGCCGTACTGACCTGCCAGTACCCACTACGAAGTTCGAGGGAGCTCATTACACATCCCTTCTTGGTCGACTGTAACAGATCGTCGATACGCGGCATGGGGTATGCATCTGTCTTGGTAACCGCATTTAGCTTGCGATAATCTACACAAAACCTATAGGTGCCATTAGACTTCGGTACCAGGACGCATGGCGCGGCCCAGGCGGATTCACACTCCTCAATCACACCATCAGCCAGCATCTTGTCTAACTCGGCGCGCATGATTTCCTTCTTCGCAGGCGTGACCCGATACGGGGGCACAGCAATCGGCGGGTGGTCACCGGTATCTATATGGTGTTCGGCGAATCGTGTCGGTTCTCCGACAATATCAAAAACGTCAGAATACTCACCTAATAGATTCGCCAGTCTAGACCTCTCCGACTCCGATAGCGCGGTGGCCTCGTCCTCCCGCAACACGTTCAATGCGGCGGCGCACTCAACAGGTTCGCGACGAGTTTCCCATGACAAGGCGTGAAATGTCCGGGGCTGATCAACTGTACGCCAATTCCATTTGTCAAAATCAATAATCATTCTAGCCTTTGTTATAAAGTCGATACCTAACAAAGTATCGTTATAAACGGCATTCGATAAAATAATGAACTCAATAGGTATACTTAATGAAGCAAGTTGAACATTGACCTCCGTGAGTAATACCTCACTATTCCTAATAGTACCGTCCGCAAGCTTTACCGACATCAGTTCGGTACGAAAGTTTAAACCGATACGTTTCATTAACGCATAAAGTGAACAACTCGCAACACTACGACGCGCGGCGGTATCCAACAACGCGGTACCCGAGTATCCCCCTATACTCACTCGTACGATAGGCCGACCTTGCTCCTTACAATCGGATTTCGAACTCGAGATGCAATTATTAACAAAGATGGACGAAAATACATTTTCAACTTTAATGTTATCATTAGAAAGTCTACTTTGTAAACATGTAGGGCAATTTACTCTAATATGACCTTTCTCGCCACAATTATAACAAACAATACCTGAGTTAGAAGAATGAGATCCTTTACTTAACTTATCACAGGAGTTACGGACGTGTCCTCGCGTTTTGCAGTAAACACAGAATAGCTTTCTCTCACCATCACTATTTTTGTTCACACACTGATCACTACGCGGCACAGGCACGCGGTCACGTGAAGACTGCGAAGCGGAGTCGGGGGCGCGCAGTTGCGGCGCCGTCGAACTCGAACCCGAAGTACTATGTTGAAGTCCCTCGCCATGCCTGCGGCTAGGTCTCGCGGGCACGCTCAGCGGCGACGCCAGCGGTTGTGGCGGCGCGAGCGGCGGCAGCGCAGCGTTCTCCGTCAGCGACTCCTCTATAGCTCGAGATCTTTCAATGAGAGATTCGATGTCATTCACAGTATCTCTCGACAGTCGTTTTCTGATTCTCTTATGTAGAAGCCCGTAAATCATATCTAATCTCGCTTTCTCTGGTAACTCATAGGGTAGTTTCGCCAACAAAGCCCTTATCTTTACGACGAAAATATCGGCACGTTCCGATCCTTGCTCGGCGGCAAAAACGTCTCGGTACAACTTATATGCAGGTCGCGGAACTCCATACATCGAGCGCAGGCGTTTCACAGCATCCGACCACGAGTGTACTTTATTTCGAATTCCACGCCACCACACTGCTGCATCTCCTTGAAGTAACATAGGAAGGCCGCGAAGTGCCATCTCATCACTAACTGATGCACAATCCTTATACATTTCCACCGCGTCAATGAATGCTTCCACTGCTTCCGGGTGTTGAGACGAACCGTCGAACCGTGCAGTGCATTTTACGAATGTCCCTGGGATAGATGACGACCGGGGTGACGTGACAGTGGCCGCACCGGCAGCGCTAGGCTCGACATTCGGCGGCGCCCCTAAGTGCGATGACAGAAGAGACTGGACGAGCTTCTGGTTTGCCTCGGCTTGTGCCGCAGAGAAGGCAGCCAGAAGCGACGACAGCTGGTTCTCGGACATAAGCACAGGTGCTGCAGGTGTCGGGTTTACAGGTGCCACAGGTGTCGGATTCACCGGTTCCTCATCCGAACTGGTGTCATTATTACGTGGTTTTCGCGGCGGCATTATGACTGAGTCCTTGTAGTTCGCGTCTCAATATCAAACGATAAACTCGTAGGTACACTAGCCACACTCTCGCGTACGTACTTGTGCACTAGAAACTTCGAGAGCCACGGTAGGTTCCTTCGTGGCCCGCAGTTGGGAGCCAATATAACGTTCACTGGTCACGCATGATAAATGAAACGTTACAAATGATACGAATACACAGTTTATTCACTTATATAGGAACATATAGGCAACTATTGACACGTAAGTACATAAACAACGTCTCGCGAAACGCAGCGCGAGCGCGGGAACAATCAATAATTAACATAGGTATAGCGCGGAGCTAGTCGGCCAGCCTACTGCTTATAGCGGCGGTCAAGGTTCGGACGAGTGGCGTGATCCCGTGGCGGGGTAATCGTACGAGAGGGGATAGTAAGACATCGGGTGACATAGGTAAGTATCGGCGCGCTACAATACTCATAAAAGCAGCGTTTTATTGTCATACATAATTATAAAATTCAGTGTCAACTAATTAATAAAAATATGCAACAATAAAATTACATAGGTATTCAAAACTATCGAAATCTAAGTAAAGAGAGCATGATCGTCGTTCCACATCCAAGGTATATAAAAATGCATTTTTTCAATTTCACTCATCAACGTCGCCGCGAAAATTTCTTTTTCTTTGGGCACTTTAAATAATAATTTATTTAGAAAATAATATTTACAGTTACCAGTGTACAGATATTAACTAAATTAAGTATTTCTAGTCATACAAATATTTATAATTGAGTATGAGTATAAACTTTTAAAAAACTAATATAAATTTGAACGAAGTCGCTCTAACATCGACGCGCGGTCCACCCTCGACGATGTCCGAAAACGGACTGCGACAGGGCGGCGGAGCATGCGCGCTCGCGTAAATATATTCAATTTCAGGGAAAAATTATATATTCTCTTATAAAAGGGGAATAAAAATAAAACTCTCAATTAAAAATATTAATATTTTTAAGACCTTTTTTTTAGTGTAAGAATTATTTAAAAAGCTTCTACCGTTTTGGAGAAATTTTGCAAAATATGACAAAGATAGGTACTCTTTGGGGATTTTTTTCTAATAAGGGGTTGACAAAATTACAATTTTGTTCAATTAAAAACATTTAACAAATCCTCTTCTAGTATCCTGTATTTTTTCTTTGTGGATAAAATGAACAGTTATTGAGATTTTTTTACTTAAATATCCAAGATTTAGGCATTTCTACCACTGTTAAGGCCTTAAGGATATATTTTATAGATAGTACAAACAATGTAATGTCAAACCCATGTACTATAATCACTTTAATATAATAAAGATATTCATATTCTTAAAAAAGTTTTTTCTATTACTAATTTCGAGACGAACCGACACTCACAAAACCGAGTTATTAAGGACGTAGTAAAATGTAGTAGACTACATAACGAAATTTGATTTCCGTAGCCCACATTTAAGTTCAAAAAAACTTATGCAATATATTTAAAGCTTGCAGTTAATGTAAAATTGCAACATATTCTTTTATTAATAATCACATTTTAATAACGTT